>VZTQ01011482.1:13374-42307 GCA_013400755.1 Pelecanoides urinatrix
GCTACGGATGTCATCTACCTAGACTTCTATAAGGCCTTTGACACAGCCTGCTGCCCCCCGCCCCCCACCCCGCCCCCCTGATTTATTGCTGCTAAGTTGGAGAGATATGTGATTGATGGATGGACTGCTAGATGGATCAGGAATTGGTTGGATGGCCACATCTTTCTTCTGCCAAGTAACAAGTGATAGGACGAGAGGAAATGGCCTCAAGTTGTGCCAAGGGAGGTTTAGACTGGACGTTAGGAAAAAATTCTTTCCTGAAAGAGTGGTCAGGCCTTGGCACAGGCTGCCCAGGGCAGTGGTGGAGTCCCCATCCCTGGAGGGATTTAAAAGACGTGTAGATGAGGCGCTTAGGGACATGGTTTAGTGGGCATGGGCGGGTTGGGTTGACGGTTGGACTCGATGACCTTAGAGGTCTTTTCCAACCTTAATGATTCTATGATTCTATGATCCAAAGGGTTGCAGTCAGTGACTCAGTGTCTAAATGGAAACCAGTAATTACTGGTGTCTCTCAGGGGTCTGTACTGGGACCAACACTATTTAATATCTTCATCAGTGACATAGACTTAAGTGCACCCTCAGCAAGTTTGCAGATGACACCAAGCTGAGTGGTGCAGTTGATATGCTTGAGGGAAGGGATGCCATCCAGAGGGACCTTGACAGGCTGGAGGAGCAGGTTCATGCAAAGCTCATGAACTCCAACAAGGCCAAAAATGCAAGGTCCTGCACCTTGGTCAGAGCAATCCCCACTATCAGTAGAGACGGAGGGGATAAATGGATTGAGAGCAGCCCTGTGGAGAAGGACTTGAGGATACTGATGGACAAGATTTGAACATGAGACTGCACTGTGCGCTTGCAGCCTGGAAAGCCAACCGTGTCCCGGGCAGCATCGCAGGCAGCGTGGGCAGCAGGTCGAGGGGGGTGATTCTCCCCCTCTGCTCCACCCTCTGAGACCCCCCTGCAGCGCTGCGTCCAGCTCTGGAGCCCCCAGCACAAGACAGACATGGACCTGTTTGTTAGAGCAGGTCAAAGGAAGGGCTGCAAAAATGACCAAGGGCTGGAACACCTCTCCTATGAAGAAAGGCTGGGAGTGTTGTTGTTTATCCTAGAGAAGAGAAGGCTCCAGAGACACTGTACTGCGGCCTTTCAGTATATAAGGGGGCTTATAAGAAATGCGCAGAGAGACTTTTTACCAGGGCCTCTAGGGACAAGGGACAATGGTTTTAAACTGAAAGAAAGTGGGGTTAGATTGGACATGACTCAGTGAAAGAAGAAGCAGTAGTTTTCTTTCCTCTGAATGATTAATAGCAAGGCCTGGAGGTGACAGCTTTTGAAGTGCTGCACTTCAGTCCTGCTCCTGCTAACTTGCACAACTCCAAGACACACACATGTGCTCAGCAATTGGCCAACAGCAGAAAAATTGGTTTGAGACTCAGGACAAGCAGTCTGAGAGTTAGGACAAAAGCCTAGAGTTAGCCTGGAGCTGTAGGTTTGGCAGGGGACAGACAGGGATTTCCTAGCTGTGCAAGGATGCTGGCTCACACCTGATGCTTCAGAAAAAAGGATGAGGAGGAGGAAAAAGAGGAGGAGAAGGAAAAGGAAGACGAGGAGGAAAGGGAACTGGAGGAGGAGGAGGAAAATGAAAAGGAGTAACAGGAGGATAAGAAGGATGAGAAAAAAGAAGGAGCAGGAGAAGGAGGAACAGAGAATGGAAGGACAGGAACAGAAAGAGGATGAGGAGGACAAACAGGAGGAATAGGAAAAGAAAGAGGAGGAGGAGAAAGAGGAGGAGGACAAGTAGAAGGTAGAACAGGAGGAAAACATGGAATAGGAGTAGGAGGAGCAGGAGAAGGAAGAGGAGGAGTGGTGGCTGAACAGGAGGAGGTGGAAGAGGAGAAGAAAGAGAATGGAGGAACAGGAATATTAGAAGGAAGAGGAGGAAAAGTAGAATGAAGAGGAGAAAAAGGAGAAGGAGGTGGTAGAGGAGGAGGAGGTGGAAAAGAATGAACAGGAGAAGAAGGAGGAGGAAAACAAGAAATGGAGTTTGAAGAGGAGGAGAAACAGGAAGAGGAAGAGAAGGAGGAGGATGAGGAATAGGAACAGGAGAAGGAATAACAAGAGGAGGAAGAATAAGAGCAGGAAAAGGAGAAGCAAGGAGGAAGATGAAGACATACAAGGAAAAGGAACAAGAGGAAAGTAGAACGTGGAGGAGGAAAAGAATTAAAAGGAGAAAGAAGAAAAGGAGGAACAGGAAGATGAATAGAAGAAGCAGAAGGAAAATGAGGATAAGGCCAAAGAAGGCAAGGAGTAGGAGGACGAACATGAACAAGAGGAGGAACACGAGGACTAGGAGAAAAAAGAAGAGGAGGAGGAGGAACACGAGGAATAGGAGGAACGGGAGGAGGAACAGAGGAACAAGAGGAGAAAGAGGATGAAGACAAAGAGGAGGAACAGGAGGAAGAGGAACAGCAGAGGGAGGAGAAGGAACAGGAGGAGAGTGAGGAAAACAGGAGGACAGGGAACATGAGCAGAAACAGGAACTGGAACAGGAAAAGGAGGAGGATTAGAGGGAAAAGGATGGGCAAGAGGAGGGTGGAAGGGATGAAGAAGAGGTTGGGGGTGGAAGAGGAAGAGGAGCAAGTGGAAGAGGAGGACAAGAAAAAGAACTTGACTGCTGGGGGCAGTAGTCAAGGGCATAAGGGCGCAGGTGGTGTTCTCCTCAGCCCTTCTGGTGACGGGAGAGGGCACTAATAGCACAAGCCAGTAATTGGCTGCAGAACTGTTGTTGGTGACAGGGGTTTGGGTTCTGTGACCATGGGACCATATTTGAAAGTCAGCATCTGCGGGGGAGAGATGGGATCCACCTCACTAAGCAAGGCAAAGCTGTTTTGGCCAATATGATCACTGACCTCATCAGGAGGGCTTTAAACTGAGACTGGTGGAGGAGGGAGAGAGCAACCAGCAGTCCTGTGAGGGAGTGACAGACAGGATCGCTGAGTAAAGGGCAGGGGTTGATGTGATCGGATCATGAAATCTACAAATGGGGCTTAAGCGGGGTCACTCTAGCACTTGCTTGTAGGCAAGAAAGTGTCTACAAGGCACCACAATGGAGAAATCCCCAACGCCTTCTCCAGGAACTCAACATGTTGGGGTGTCTCTCTAAAGTGCCTGTACATTAATGCACACAGTATGGGGGATGAACATGAGGAGTCAGAGATCTGTGTGCGCTTGCAGGATAATGGAGACACGGTCGGAGGGCTCCCATGACTGGACTGTTGCAATGGAGGGATACAGACTCTTTAGGAAGGACATATTAGAAGAGGAGGAGAGGGAGTTTCCCTTTATGTGAGAGAGCAGCTGGAGTGCATGGAGTTCTCCCTGGGGATGGATGAGGAGCCAGCTGAGAGCTTCTGGGTTAGGATTAAAGAGAGAGCAGGTAAAGTTGACATTATAGTTGGTGTCTGACCTGACTGGGAAGAACAAGTGGATCACGCCCTCCATGGACAGATGGAGCAGTTTCAAGTTTGCAGGCCCTGGTCCTCCTGGGGGACTTCAACCACCCTAATATCTGATGGAGGGAAAACAATGCCAGATGTAAGCAATCCAGGAGGTTCCTGGAGTGCACTGATGATAAAGTCCTCCTCCAAGTGATAGAGGACTCAAAAGGAGAGGTGCCTTGCTGGATCTCATCTTCACCAATAAGGAGAAGCTAGCTGGGGATGTGAAGGTCAAAGGAAGCCTTGGTTGCAGTGACCATAAGATGGTGGAGTTGAGAATCCTGAGGGGAGGGAGGAGAGTGAAAAGCAAGCTCACAACCCTGGACTTCAGGAGAGCAGACTTTGGCCTCTTCAAAGATCTGCTTGAAAGAATCTCATAGGATGAGGCCCTGGAGGGAAAGGGAGGTCCAAGAAAGCTGGCCACTAGTCCAAGCTCAAGAGAGCTGCATCCCAATGACCACGAAGTCAGGCAAAAATGCCAGGAGGCCTGCATGGATGAAAAAGGATCTGCTGGCAAAACTGAAACACAAGAAAGAAAGTGTTGAGGGTTGAAGCAAGGACAGGTAACCTGGGAGGAATACAGAAACATTGTCTGAGCATCCAGAGACAAAATTAGGAAAGCTAAAGCCCAAATGGAATTGAATCTGGCCAGGGATGTCAAAGGCAGCAAGAAGAGCTTCTATAAGCACATGGGAGACAAAGAGCAGACAAGGAAAAATGTGGGCCCATTGCTCAACGAGACTGGGGGGGGTTGCTTACACAGGACATGGAAAAAGCTGAGGTACAGAATGCCTTCTTTGCCTCAGTCTTTACTACCAAAACCGGCCTTCAGGAATCCCAGGTCCCAGAGACCAGGGGAGAAGTCTGGAGCAAGCAAGATGTACCCTCGGTGGAAAAGGATCATATCAAGGAATACTTAAGCAAACTAGACATATGTAAGTCCATAGGCCATGGTGGGACATACTGACGAGTGCTGAGGGAACTGGCTGATGTCATTGTGAGGCTACTCTCAATAATATTTGATTGATTGTGGTGACCGGGAGAAGTGTCTAAAGACTGGAAAGGTCACTCCCACCTTTCAAAAGGGCAAGAAGGAGGACCCAGGGAACTACAGGCCAGTCAGCCTCACCTTGATCCCTTGAAAGGTGATGGAGCAGCTAATCCTGGAAAGCATTTCCAAGCACATGAACAATAAGAAAATCATCAAGAGAAAGCAGCATGGCTTCACCAAGGAGAAGTCATGCTTGACCAACTTGATAAACTTCTATGACGAAATGACTGGCCTGGTAGATGAGGGGATAGCAGTGGGTATGGTCTACCTGGACTTCAGTAAGGCCTTTGGCACTCCAAAATAGTCTGTTGAGGTACAGAAGGATGAAAAGACAATGGGGTGGACTGAAAATTGGCTGAATGNTCTGCTGGCAAAACTGAAACACAAGAAAGAAAGTGTTGAGGGTTGAAGCAAGGACAGGTAACCTGGGAGGAATACAGAAACATTGTCTGAGCATCCAGAGACAAAATTAGGAAAGCTAAAGCCCAAATGGAATTGAATCTGGCCAGGGATGTCAAAGGCAGCAAGAAGAGCTTCTATAAGCACATGGGAGACAAAGAGCAGACAAGGAAAAATGTGGGCCCATTGCTCAACGAGACTGGGGGGGGTTGCTTACACAGGACATGGAAAAAGCTGAGGTACAGAATGCCTTCTTTGCCTCAGTCTTTACTACCAAAACCAGCCTTCAGGAATCCCAGGTCCCAGAGACCAGGGGAGAAGTCTGGAGCAAGCAAGATGTACCCTTGGTGGAAAAGGATCATATCAAGGAATACTTAAGCAAACTAGACATATGTAAGTCCATAGGCCATGGTGGGACATACCGACGAGTGCTGAGGGAACTGGCTGATGTCATTGTGAGGCTACTCTCAATAATATTTGATTGATTGTGGTGACCGGGAGAAGTGTCTAAAGACTGGAAAGGTCACTCCCACCTTTCAAAAGGGCAAGAAGGAGGACCCAGGGAACTACAGGCCAGTCAGCCTCACCTTGATCCCTTGAAAGGTGATGGAGCAGCTAATCCTGGAAAGCATTTCCAAGCACATGAACAATAAGAAAATCATCAAGAGAAAGCAGCATGGCTTCACCAAGGAGAAGTCATGCTTGACCAACTTGATAAACTTCTATGACGAAATGACTGGCCTGGTAGATGAGGGGATAGCAGTGGGTATGGTCTACCTGGACTTCAGTAAGGCCTTTGGCACTCCAAAATAGTCTGTTGAGGTACAGAAGGATGAAAAGACAATGGGGTGGACTGAAAATTGGCTGAATGGCCAGGCCAGAGGGAAGTGATCAGCAGCACAGTGTCTAGCTGGAGGCCAGTGACTAGTGGAGTACCCCAGGGGTCAATACTGGGGCCAGTCCTGTTTAACATTTTCATTAATGATTCGGATGATGAGAAGGAGCGTGCCCTCAGCAAGTTTGCAGAGGACACCACACTGGAAGGAGTAGCTAATATGCCGGAAGGTCAGGCTGTCATCTAGAAGGACCTCATCAGGATGGAGAAATGGACTGAAAGTAACCTCCTGAAGGTACAACAAGGACAAGTGATATTTCCTGCACCTGCGGAGGAACAACCCCATGCACGAATGTACGCTGAGGGCCACCTGGCTGGAAAGCATTTTGGCAGAATAGGCCCTGGGGTCCTGCTGGACCATCAGCCAGCCATGTGCCCTTGCTGCAAAAAAGGTGAATGGTAGCTTCAGCTGCATTAGGCAGTATTGCTAGCAGGTCAAGGGAGGTGATCCTTCCCCTCTGCTCAACAGTGGTGCTGTGTCCAGTTCTGGGGCTCCCCAGTATGAGAGGGGCATGGACATACTGTAGACAGTCCAACAAAGGGCTACAAAGTTGATGAAGGGACTGGAGCACCTCACATATCACGAAAGGCTGAGAGAGAGGTGAGACAGTTAAGCTTGGAGAAGAGAAGAGTCAGCGGGGATCTCAATAATGTATATAATACCTAAAGGGAGGGTGCAAAGAGGATGGAGCCTCTTTTCAGTGGCGCCCAGTGACAGGAAAAGAGGCAATGGGCAGAAACTGAAGCAGAGGAGGTACCCTTTGAACGTCAGGAAACAATTTTTCACTGCACAGGTTACCCAGGGAAGTGGTGGGATCTCCATCCTTAGAGAAAATCAAAAGCTGTCTGGACACAGTCCTGGGAAACCAGCTCCTGGTGGCCCTGCTTGAGCATGGAGGTTGGACCAAATGATCTTCTGAGGTCCATTCCAAGAGGAGGCAACAAGATGCAAGAGGAGGAGGCACCAGGAAGCAACAGAAGAAAGAGGAAACAGGAGGCAACAGGAGAAAACAGGAGGCAACAGGAAGAGGAGGAGGCAACAGCACGAAACAGAAGAGTCAAAAGAAGGCCACAAGTGTCACCTGACTCTAAGGGGACAGACAGGTTCTTTTAGGGATCCTTGGCAGAATGATGATGGCACTAAATCATAGTTACAATTTAAGCTTTATTTTCTTAAGAGGATATTGTGAGTAGTCTAGCAAAGAATTTATGATTAGAATGGCACAGGATTTCTACAAGCAGAATCAGTGTAGTACATTTTATAAGCAGAGTAATCCTGAATTTATAATACAACTTAACTTATAATTTCTAATCACCTAGATCCTCTGCAGATCAGCTCAAATATTAATACATGGTTCTCTGTACCAGTGTAACAGTCATAATCTAGACTTGAAAAATCATATTAAAAAATACAAGTCACAATCCTCGGAGGAAGCAGATGACAGTGGAGGCATTCCTGGTCACTGTGTGTGTGTGTGCCTGTCTCACGGCACTCACTGTCCAGCAGCAGTTTCTGTCCAGGTCATACCCTGCCCTTAAGACTTATAACTGCTGGATTTTATAGACAGTGCTCTGTGTGCTGTGACGAGGTCATCAACAGCGCCTGGTTGACAAGGTAGCTGGGACCTTCAAGGCTGACACAGAAGGGAGTAGTTGGACTGGCACATGGGAAACTTGAAGCTAGCAGGGAGGGGAAGAAGAAATCTATTTGGTTTGTCTACTTGGTTCACAGGACCTTCAGGACCAGAAAAATGAGTGGAAAGGGAATGAATACGACACGCTCAATCAGAGAGAACGGCTGTTTGCCTCATAAAATGGTGATAGTTATGCTAACCACATTACCAGCAGCAGGGAGCAGGGGATATCAGTCACAGACTCCCACACAGAAGTGGCCAGGACTGAAAGCTGTTGCTGGCCCACACCTTCCCTTGGCAGCCCCTCCACAGTTCCACCAACACTTGCACTAGCACCTACCCCTTACCTACCTGCCCACTGCAGCCAGAGCCCAGCTCCAAACTGAAACCCAGCACCAAGGCTCCCAAAAAGAAGTTGCCAGGATGGAAAGCTATGCGTTTCCCTCACCTTTCTTGCTATAGAGTTTCTAGGCCATAAAGTTTCAGACACCACCTCAGTATATGTCTGAATAGTTTCCTTTATTTGGGACACAGGTGCATGCAAGGTAGCTTCTTGGAAATCCTCCCAGGATTCTCGAACAGTTAATCTAAGGAGCTGTGAAAGGGCTGCCAAGGGAAGGGGAGGCCCAACAAGAGCTTTCAGTCCTGGCAAGGACCACCCAACACTTGGAGATGATGCTACAGCAGGTTGGCAACCCCTCGACCTGTGATCCCTATCATGACATTTCACCTCAACACATCCACATAATCAAACTTTTACTTTGGTGATGGCCTCTGGGCCTATGGCAATGACTCCAGCCTATTGAAACTTTGAGCTCTTCTTGCTACTTCATGCCCTCTTGAGTCCCCCATGCTCCCTTTGACACCACCTCATCATCCTTGTATTGGGTTTATGCGACAATGTTTTGGTAGCAGCAGGGCTGCAGGGGTGGCTTCTGTGAGAAGACACCAGAAGCTGCCCCCAGAGACAGTTGCAGCTGGCTTCAAGATGGACCTGCCGTTGGCAGCCATCAGTGATGTTGGTAGCACCTCTGATAACATATTTAAGGGGTAAAACCTGCGCGACAGCAGCTGGGAGGGAGGAGTCCTGAAGGACTGTAACCCATGTAAAGGACCCATGCCAGAGCAGTTCTTGAAGAACTGCAGCCCGTGGGAAGGACCCACATTGGAGAAGTTAGTGCAGGACTGTCTCCCATGGGAGGGAGCCCACGCTGGAGCAGGGGAACAGCATGAAAAGGAAGGAGCTGACCCCAACCCACATTCCCCATCCCCCGCGCCACTCCGGGGAAGGAAGTAGAAGAGTCGGGAGTGAAGTTGAGCCCAGGAAGAAGGGAGGGGTGGGGGGAAAGTGTTTTTCTCATTTCTTATTATCCTACTCTGTTTAATTGGCAATAAATTAAATTAATTTCCCTAAGTCAAGTCTGTTTTGCCTATGATAGTAATTGGTGAGTCATCTCCCTGTCCTTATCATGACCCATGAGATTTTCATCATGTTTTCTCCCTGTGCTGTCGAAGAGAGAGAGTGATAGAGCGGCTTGGTGGGCACCTGGTGGCTAGCCAAGGTCAACCCACTACAGTCCTCTAAACCCCTTCATTGCCACCTTCATCTTCCTCACACCCCCAGTCGCCCATGACCTCTCCATGTTCCCTGACCACACTGTTAGTGAAGGGTCTACCAGCACTGTAACATTTATTATTGTACTTTATTTCCCCTGCTTTCAAGGCATGCCAACGGCACATGGCTTTCAGCGGCCTAGGCCCTCAGTCTGCCCCCCAACCCCTCCTACAGTCTGAAATTGCCTGTGGCAGGTCTGTGGCGAGTCCATGACAGGTCCATGGTGGGTCTCTGGTGGGTTCCTGGTGGTCCCGTGGCCCAGCTGCCAGTGGGGACATCCTCACATCCTGCCCACGTGGTCCTCCAGCCTCCCTAGCACTCCTTGCACCCGCTTCAGTACCTCCTCTTCGTCCACACTGTGGAAGGCCTCGTTGGGGGTGATGGGGAAGGGGTGGTAACTTGGGTACTGTGTGGCCTTGCCATCAATGCCACAGCCATGCAACCACTCCACCTCCTCTGCCAGGCCCCTCAGCTTTGGCTCCACCACCTCCAGCCATTGTGCCAGCCCCACCAGCCCCATTGGGGCCTCAAAGGCCTCACCATGGCAAAGTACGGCAGCCACCAGCGCCTTCTCCAGGGTCTGGTGCAACTTGAAGAGGACCCAGTTGGGGCAGCAGCGCCTGATGTCATTGTGGGCTGCTTGCAGGTCACTCTTGGCCTGCCGCAGCCACCGCTGGGCTTCTGGAATGGATGGAGTCGGGGCCGTGGCCTCCTCATTGCGTGAGGAGCCATGGCCTTCCTTTCCCCAGCAGTGGTGCTGGGCAATGCTTGCAGGGTTGTACTGGAGGTAGAGGTCCCGCAAGACCTTTGGCTGCTTGGCCAGGCTGTGATCCACGTTGCCATTCACCTCTGGCATCAGGCTGTGCCAATCCTTCCATGGCTTCCCCTCTGCCACAGCCTCCTCCTGCAGCCTCTTCTTCAGCTCTGGTGCCATGACCTCCTCTGGCTCTGGTGCAGCACCCACCAGTGCCACATCATTCTCCTCCAGAACAAAGGCCACGTCCCGTGGCTCCTGGNTGCAGGCAAGGTGGCTTCTTGGAAATCCTCCCAGGATTCTCGAACAGTTAATCTAAGGAGCTGTGAAAGGGCTGCCAAGGGAAGGGGAGGCCCAACAAGAGCTTTCAGTCCTGGCAAGGACCACCCAACACTTGGAGATGATGCTACAGCAGGTTGGCAACCCCTCGACCTGTGATCCCTATCATGACATTTCACCTCAACACATCCACATAATCAAACTTTTACTTTGGTGATGGCCTCTGGGCCTATGGCAATGACTCCAGCCTATTGAAACTTTGAGCTCTTCTTGCTACTTCATGCCCTCTTGAGTCCCCCATGCTCCCTTTGACACCACCTCATCATCCTTGTATTGGGTTTATGCGACAATGTTTTGGTAGCAGCAGGGCTGCAGGGGTGGCTTCTGTGAGAAGACACCAGAAGCTGCCCCCAGAGACAGTTGCAGCTGGCTTCAAGATGGACCTGCCGTTGGCAGCCATCAGTGATGTTGGTAGCACCTCTGATAACATATTTAAGGGGTAAAACCTGCGCGACAGCAGCTGGGAGGGAGGAGTCCTGAAGGACTGTAACCCATGTAAAGGACCCATGCCAGAGCAGTTCTTGAAGAACTGCAGCCCGTGGGAAGGACCCACATTGGAGAAGTTAGTGCAGGACTGTCTCCCATGGGAGGGAGCCCACGCTGGAGCAGGGGAACAGCATGAAAAGGAAGGAGCTGACCCCAACCCACATTCCCCATCCCCCGCGCCACTCCGGGGAAGGAAGTAGAAGAGTCGGGAGTGAAGTTGAGCCCAGGAAGAAGGGAGGGGTGGGGGGGAAGTGTTTTTCTCATTTCTTATTATCCTACTCTGTTTAATTGGCAATAAATTAAATTAATTTCCCTAAGTCAAGTCTGTTTTGCCTATGATAGTAATTGGTGAGTCATCTCCCTGTCCTTATCATGACCCATGAGATTTTCATCATGTTTTCTCCCTGTGCTGTCGAAGAGAGAGAGTGATAGAGCGGCTTGGTGGGCACCTGGTGGCTAGCCAAGGTCAACCCACTACAGTCCTCTAAACCCCTTCATTGCCACCTTCATCTTCCTCACACCCCCAGTCGCCCATGACCTCTCCATGTTCCCTGACCACACTGTTAGTGAAGGGTCTACCAGCACTGTAACATTTATTATTGTACTTTATTTCCCCTGCTTTCAAGGCATGCCAACGGCACATGGCTTTCAGCGGCCTAGGCCCTCAGTCTGCCCCCCAACCCCTCCTACAGTCTGAAATTGCCTGTGGCAGGTCTGTGGCGAGTCCATGACAGGTCCATGGTGGGTCTCTGGTGGGTTCCTGGTGGTCCCGTGGCCCAGCTGCCAGTGGGGACATCCTCACATCCTGCCCACGTGGTCCTCCAGCCTCCCTAGCACTCCTTGCACCCGCTTCAGTACCTCCTCTTCGTCCACACTGTGGAAGGCCTCGTTGGGGGTGATGGGGAAGGGGTGGTAACTTGGGTACTGTGTGGCCTTGCCATCAATGCCACAGCCATGCAACCACTCCACCTCCTCTGCCAGGCCCCTCAGCTTTGGCTCCACCACCTCCAGCCATTGTGCCAGCCCCACCAGCCCCATTGGGGCCTCAAAGGCCTCACCATGGCAAAGTACGGCAGCCACCAGCGCCTTCTCCAGGGTCTGGTGCAACTTGAAGAGGACCCAGTTGGGGCAGCAGCGCCTGATGTCATTGTGGGCTGCTTGCAGGTCACTCTTGGCCTGCCGCAGCCACCGCTGGGCTTCTGGAATGGATGGAGTCGGGGCCGTGGCCTCCTCATTGCGTGAGGAGCCATGGCCTTCCTTTCCCCAGCAGTGGTGCTGGGCAATGCTTGCAGGGTTGTACTGGAGGTAGAGGTCCCGCAAGACCTTTGGCTGCTTGGCCAGGCTGTGATCCACGTTGCCATTCACCTCTGGCATCAGGCTGTGCCAATCCTTCCATGGCTTCCCCTCTGCCACAGCCTCCTCCTGCAGCCTCTTCTTCAGCTCTGGTGCCATGACCTCCTCTGGCTCTGGTGCAGCACCCACCAGTGCCACATCATTCTCCTCCAGAACAAAGGCCACGTCCCGTGGCTCCTGGCAGACCAGCATTTCATGCAGCACTGACAAGGCGGGTGCCTCCAGCTGTCCACACAGGATGATATTGATCTCCCGTGCTAGCGTCTCCACGACCCTCAGCTGGTGCCGGTCCAGCACCGTATCTGCATGCCGGATGTAGAGGAGCCGCTGGGCACCACCATCCAGGTGCACATGGATGACCCGTGACTGGGAGCTGCCCTCCACCTTTGCACCAGAGTGGACCAGCACAGTGCTGATGTCCTCGCAGCACTGCACTTTCAGCTGCTCCACTGCAAAGCCACCAATCTCCTCCATTCTCATCATAGCTCTGTGGCTCTGCCACCGGAGCAGGGACTCCAGCCCCATCCTAAACCATGGTGATACCAGGAGGGTCTGCAGACGCCTCTGCCCAGGGCAGCGAGAACCGTAGCGACACGGCCGCGGACTGCCCTCCACCAGCTGCTGCTCTGTCACCTCTGAGAGTGCCCGTGGCCGCAGGCGCTGTGGTAGCATTTGCAGCAGCCACCGGGCATTACACCCCATCCCCGGCAGTTCAGCCATAAACACAAAGGTCTTCTCCAAGGCCTTAGAGGCACTTGAGGACACGCAGTCATTGAAGTACAGCCTGTCAGATGACTCTAGGCGGTCCGCAGTGCTCAGCAAGTACAGCTCAGCCACGGTGGAGAAATCAGGGGGCTCCTGTGCCTCTCGCAGCAGCTGGAAGAAGTGCCGTGTGGCCAGCAGGACTGTCTTCTTCTGATCAGTATTGAGGGTCTCACTGTCACGACTCTCCTGGTGGATTTGGGCCAGGACATGGCTGTAGTGAGTCAGTGTGGGGAGTAGGACCACCCCAAGGTGTTGCAGGAGGTCTCCATAGACAGCCACGTGGGGATCAGGTGTGAGGAGATAGGGGCAAAAGTCAACCTCGTCTGGGAGTGATGTCACCACTTGCCGTGGCATGGCCATGATCCCTGACTTGGCCAGCACCACAGGCAGCTCAGCGAGGCGCTCTGTGTCCACCTCCTTCAGATGGGTCTGCAAGAAGTTGTACACCTTCTGGAGCACGCTGGCCCGTGTGTCCACCTGCTCTGGCGTCTGGCAGGCTACCCTGCACACCTGCTCCAGGTTGGCCACCACCAGGGCGGTGGGTATCTCTACAAGGACTCCCATGTCCTTCAGGTGGTCCTGCTTGAGTGCAGAGCACTTTGGCAGGATGGTGGCTGATGTCCACAGGAGCTCAGCCACATCTTCTCGGCAGTGGTAAACGCTGCCCTTCAGGGCCACGGGCTTAGTGCAGGCTGCAAAAGGGGGGTGGAGGTCCATCAAGTCTGTGGGGATGTCCAGTGGAGGCAGGAAATGGATTGAGGCAATTTTTCCCAGGAAACTCCCTGGCAAGGGATTGTACAACAGGGTGTCAAGCTCGTTGAGCATCTCCCACTGTCGCGCCCGCAGGTCTTTAGTGTGGCACCTAGCCTGAGTGGCTTCCTGCTCTATCTCCAGGGCCAGTGCCACAAAATCCTCCACAGAGAGGCTGGTGCGGACACCTGCCTGAAGTAGGAAGGCCTTAACAGCTTCCCTGTTGTAATCCAGGTCCTTAAAGAAAGACTCAGGCACAAAGTGGTTTTCGAGCCGCAGAGTGTGGAAGGAGGACGTGTTGTCATAGAAGTAGGAGGCCAGGCGCAGCACACCATGGTCATCGGGTATAAAGGGCACAGCCTGAAAAGCTGCCACAACATCTTCCTTGAACTTAGATTCACTACGGCCATCATGGATGCGTGGCAGGGCAAAGCGCACAGTTTCCGTAAGCTCTTGCACTGTGAGCTGGGACAGCCGGGGCAGCACCACAGTCATAAAGAGCTGCTGGCCATCTGTGCGCTCCCACTGCAAATCCTTGGCCAGCTGCTCGTGGATCTTGTCTGCTGTGAGCAGCAACATGTCCTTGTCCAGGTTGTGCAGGGTTTGGGCATCCAGGGGCAGTTCTGGGGACTGGCTGCTGAGCAACAGCACCTTGCGGTAAGGTGCCACAGGTACATAGTCCCCACCATACTTGTGAAAGAGAGGCAGAAGCCTGAGCTGTTTCAGTGCTGATGAATCCAGTTCTCCCAGCACAAAGCGCAGCAGGACAGTCACATCCCATTCATTTAAGTCCGTCCAGCGGAGATCAGCTCTGGTGTCTGCCAGGTGGGCCACCACAGCCCTGGGCTCTGTGGCCTGCAGTGCCATTGTCTTCAGGTACACAAAAGGCAGCAGGGACTGCTGGAGCACAGGGATGCCCAGTTTGTGCAGCACCTTGGCCACGTCTGTGTTGCAGTTAAAAAGAACATTGGGGAGGGAGGATAGTGGCAGTAGGCTCTTCGAGTCTTTATCATGCCCCTGCACAGGTAGCACCACCACATCCTGGAGATGATCCATGAATGACTTCATGACCGCCTCCAACTTCTCTTCGGCCTTTGCGGCTAAGACCACGGTCCTGAAGAAATTCCACAGCTCCTTGATCCACTTCTCCCTGTCTGAGGTCCGGTTCAGCTGACCCAGCTCCTCCTGGATGAGTGGTGTTGCCTCCAGGAGGCCAAGCTCCTTCACAAAGCCAGGCAGGGTCAATTCAGAAATGGACTTCTCGGCAAAGCGGTGGCAGTTGTGGGGGAAGAGGTGGGCAAAAGAGTTGTGGAAGACTGGGTGGTGGCTGCTGAGGGCATTCAGGCGGCCATCTTGTGTGGCCAGCAAGGGCAGGCCTTCCAGTTCTGCCGTGTCCTTATCCTTGGGCAGCAGGCAGTATTTCAGCAGGATGGAGCAGTTCTCCGGGGTCCCTAGGGGTGTCTCAGCCAGCATGCAGGGCACAGGGAGCTCCAGGGCCTTGAGGAAGCACTGGAGAGAGGCTGGATCCAAGGCAACAGCCTTCACATGGGCTTCAGTGAACCTCTCATAGATCTGCTGCAGGTGTCTGGATGCTGGCACCAGGTTCATGTTCAGGTGCTGCAGCACCTTGTGGAGAGCTGCCTCAGGTATTTCCTTGAGGAAGTATGGCTCTGTTAGCACATCTCCACCACCTGGACATGCCCAGGTCACTGTCACCTTCCTGGCAGGTGGCTTCATGTGGTACACAGGCACCAGGGGTAGGCGTGCATGACTGAGGTGCCCATAGACATCCCTCACGAGGTCCTGAAAGACAGGTAGGGAAGAGGTGACAGCAGGGAAGAACCGGAGGTAGTGGGAGGCCAGGTGCTTTTGGCAGTCCTGCAGCGACTCGAACTGGAGCCCTTCAGGCCCCAGGGCTTTCCACTGCCTGGTGAGAAAGTCACAATATAGTGGAGCCACCAAGTGCCGGAGCAAGAAGCCATTCCAGGCTGCCTCCGTGCTGCCTGGGTCCTGGCGGAGATTGCGTCTGGCCGCGTCCACAGAGAAGTTGGCATTGATGTGGACAGGCAGCCCTGTGGTCAGCGGCAGTGGGAGGGTGCAGAAAGCTTTTCTCTTGACTTCGTCCAAGCCCAATGGCTCCAGGCAGGCAGCCACAGCCCCATAGGGCAGCCGCCCAAGCACCGGAGGCTCCTCAGCCCCCTCCTGCACTCCAATTTGGGAGATCACCCTCCACATGGTGCTGGCCTTGGCCTTGCTGGTTTTGACTGTCATGACATAGGAGACCGAGGTGGGGCTGTTCCCATCCATGGCTTGGCTCAGTCTCGCTTGAAAACTCTGTCTCAGCTTTGCATCATGATCTGTCAGCTCTGTGGCCACCCGCAGCTTCTCTAACATCTGCTCCCCATCTGGGGGAATCTCAGAGAAGACCACAGTGTGGAGGTGCCGGAGGAAGAGCACCAAGTCCTCACCTTCCTCAGCCAGTACTCTCTCCACAGCCGTGAGGTCTTTGTTCCGCACAACCGTGCCAGACAGCTTGGAGATGGTAGCCCCAGTTGCAGTGCGGAGGGGCAGCCGGAAGAGGACACCCTGATTCAGGTTGAAAAAGGAGGGTAGGAAGGTGCCATAAATGTCTGGAAAGGTCCTCTTGAACTCAGGGTTGACAGCGAACATCCCACCAGGACTCGCAGTTGTGGCTCCGGGCACATAGCAGAGATGGGGATCAAAGACACACAGGGCACTATCTCCAGTAAGGAAGGCTGGGCAGTCAGTAAAGTGGAAGACAGTGCTGAAGCCAAGGCCATATTTGCCTGTGACATCCTGCCGGCCTTGCTTGCCACCCACCCCCAGACGCTGAATGCCTTCAATATCCTGCTGCTGGAAGGGCCTGTCATTGTAGATGCAGAGGGCAGGGCCCTGCAAGTCGTTCCACTTCTCACTGAAAGTGGCAACCGCTGGGTGCTGCCGGCGGTCCCACACAAAGTGCACAAGCCCTGCACCAGCATCGTCCGCATTCTGGAGCAACTCTGTCACTATATCACGAGCGGATGCTTGGTACTCACCCATGATGTTCTTCAGCCGTGTAGGCAAGTCCTCACGGGCACCAAATGGCTCCGCCCAGAAGCTCAGATTTGAATTGGGCAGTTGGCTCCTCTCCAGTGCCCAGTGGCGTATGGTATGCACCCCACAGTGCAGGGCTGTGTCTCGGGACAGCTTTTCATGGCACAGCGGGACACCTCTGTCCAATCTCATCCATGGCATATCATTGAAGTAGAGCTTGTCCCATGGACGCAAAATGCCCTCCTGGTCAGGCAGAAAGAGTTGCTGGGTCTGGTAGGCATCTGGCTTTTTGGCATCTGCCATCAAGCCACAAGACACCAGCCGCAAGGCCAGAGCCAGCTCCGCGTCAGGCAGCGGCTCTCCAGCATGCATCTCTGCTAGGGTGCAGAGCACTCGGGCATAATCATCCCAGGTGAACGTGTGGCGCAGCCCCACACACTCCCAGAGTTTGCTGTAGGGCTGGTACTGCTCTGGGAGCTGATGAAGATAGGGGACAGCCTCAAATGACAGTGTCTCAGCCACAGCCATGACCGGCACAAAGTGGGAGCCCACCAAGATGAAGGGCTCCCCTCGGGCCACTGCAGAAGCCACCTCATCCCAGCTGGAGCGATCTCCCTGGAGCAGCACGTGCAGGTACCTGTAGCAGCGGCGGGTGCTGTCTTGCAGGTTCTCCAAATGGAGAGCGTTGGAGTTACAGCTCAGTGCCTGCAGCTGCTCAAGGACTGTAGCTGCTGGTGGCTGCCGGTCCAGGCCCAAGAAGGATTCAACCTCCTTGGGGAGGCTGAAGTTTTCTCCCAGCACTTCAGGAGCCAAGATAGGGTGGATGAGTCCCACTAGTGGGGCATGGAGGTGATGGTAGAGCTGGGCAGCTGGCAACAGCACATGTTCACCAGTGGGCAGTGTACCAGGGAGGAAGGGCACAGTCTGGAAAACTGCCTGCATGGTGTTGTTCACCCTCTCCTCCACTGCATCCTGAAGCAGCTCAAGGATGCAGGCAGCCCTCCGGCAGCCCTGGGCACGGTCCTCGGTCCAGATAAGCTCCACTGTCTTTGCCCGCTCCAGCAGCTCTGGCAGGGTCGTTGTGTCCTTAACCATGCCCAGCCGCTCCAGTTGGCTTAGTCTTTCTGGGGAAAGGAAGGCATCCCCAGTGGGGAAGCGCCCATCCTTAGGGTCATATAAAGAGGCAGTGCGGCCTCTGGGATGCACCAGGCAATTGATGAGCTGCAGGTGGCCATGAGGGGTGGCAGGAATGCAGGGCACTGTCTGCAGCATTTTGTCCACATCATCATGGGACATATCTAGTGCATGGAGAAGCAGTGGGTCCCGGTCAACAACAGAGAGGTCTTCCAAGTTGGGAAGCACAAGTTCACAGTAAAAGCGGGGCCAGTCATAGATGCCAGCATCCAATGCCTTCCCAAGGCCCCTCTGCACCTTCTCTGGCAAGGCCACAGCTAACAGGGGATGGGGCAGGGTGGTGGCAAAGACACGCTTCGCTATGGCACCCAACTTGGGGTGTCTGACCACAGCCTGGTGCAGGAAGCGGGCGTCCCGCAGTGAGCACCACAGATGGCCATCAGAAAAGAGCCTGGGGCCATTCCTGGCTGCCACAGCCTGGTAGAAACCAGTCACAGCCTCCGTAAAGGGGTAACGGGCAGTGTTAGTGTCCGGCCAGAAGACATGATATTCATAGCTCTTCAACTCACCTGCCTCATGCATGGTGCGGAGGTGGTCCAGCGCCCGGAGCCAGGCAGCCGGCACGGCGTTGCGGAGCAGCACTCGGTTCCACTTACCCCGCTCTGCCATGTCCCACAGCCCCTTGCGGTTTGAGAGGATGCTGAAGGCCCCGTGCACGTGGACTGGCAGCCCTGAGGCGATTGGCATGGGAAGGTGGCAGAAGACTTGCCCCTCCTCGGCACCTAGACGCGGCATCCACTCGTCATCTGCAGTAAGGGCAAGGGGAAGGGCCACACCAGCCATGGGAGGCAGAGGATGGAGCCCTGCCTGTGTGTTCTGGTGGAACAGTTCCAGCAACTCCCCATCACCCTGGCACACCAAAACTAGGTAGTGCCATGTGGTCTTGGATGCCTCCTCACAGGCTGTGAGCTGCTCAATAGCTGCCCAGCTTGGGGGGTCCCCAGGGGCCCCCAAGTCTCGGATCTCCTTTCGCCGCAACGTGGCCAGAGGCGTGGTATCCTCCGCAGAGGTGGCCATGTCTGGCAGCATCGCCAGGGACATCTCCTTCACCCTCCGCAGGAAGAGCAGCAGGAGCCGGTTAGAGCCAAGGAAGCTGGTGCCAAGGGACTGGATGCGCTCTGTACCAAAGGCCTCTGAGCAAATCTGTGACGTCACAGCTTCCTCTTCAGTGCGAAAAGGCAGGCGGAAAAGGCTCCCTGGAAAGGGTCCTGGCTCAGGCAGGCGGCACCCAAAGATACCATGGTAGGGCCAGAACTGCTCAGCAAAGGCACGGAGGATGCGTGGTCGGCTGGAGAAGTCCAGGCGGATGCCAGGGCAGCCAGCCCTGGGGATGTGCTTGCTCAGATGGGTGCCATTGGGATCAAAGATGAGCAGTGTCTCCCCACTCAGCACTGCCGGCACGTCTGTGACACGGTAGACAGAGCTGAAGCCCAGCCCAAAGCGCCCGATCTGGCCTGCCTGGCCCTCCTTCGTAGCAGCCCCAATCCGTGTGATGTTACGGAGGTCATCCTCCGTGAACAGGGCATTGTTGTAGGCCCAGAGGGCTGGGCCGTGGCAGGCAGCCATGCCAGGGTCTAGCAGCCCAGAGGTGGCCTTTCTGCAGTGTCGGAGGTCCAGGAGGAAGCGGCACACAGTAGCTCCAGCATCCTCTGCATTCTGGACGATTTCTGTGAAGAGATCACCCTCCTCGCCGTACTCCCGGAGGATGTTGCGAAGCCGTAAGGTGATGGGCTCCGAGGGGCCGCAGGCTGTGAACGGCTCTGGCCCCAGCACCCGCGTACTGAGCAGCTCTGCGCCGAGGAATATGGCTGTGCTGGATGACACTGCCTCATGCACCACCTCCTGAACATCCTCCTCTGCCTCCAGCTCCATGTCCAGGTAGACGGTAGAGGCAGCTGGGCGGAGGGCAAAGCCTGAGCCCTCCAGGGTCCTCACAGGAACCGGCACCGTGCCCTCGCCTTGGTGCCCCCGGCTCTTAAGCCATTCCAGGACAGCTACAGCCACCTGCAACTCTGCTGCAGTGCCAGCTCTGGGGCTGCGTGTGTCTATGTCCTGCCCCAGGCAGCGCAGGGCTGCAACCGCCCTCTCCTCACTCACCCTCTCCTCCACCCCCCAAGCCCTGAAGAGGCAGCTGTAGGCCAGGAAGTCAGGGGGCACGCGGGGCACCAGCATCCCCAGCTCCAGATCCTCAGGATAGCCCAGCACGGCATCACACGGCAGGGCAAACCCAGCCCCAGTCCACACCACAGCATCGTCTGGGGCAGCCCCAAAGGTCTTCAAGTTTTCCTGCATGTGCTGGTAGACAGGCCGGAGCGCGGGACCTACCTCATCCATGTCCTTGCCCCCTGCCAACAGTCTCAGCTGCTCCCACACTCTCTCTGGCGGTGGGGTCTGGCTCAGCCCCAGCTGCTTCTCTGCCTCTGGCACAAAGGTGCCGGTCAGGCGCATGGCAAGCCCCACCAGGGGCTGGTACTGGGTGGACCGCAGCTCTCTGGGGGACAGGAACGGCTGCCCAGGCTTTCCAGTGCACTCGGAACGAGGCACCCATGGCAGGGCCTGGAGCTGCGTAAGGTTTGCAGCGCTGAAGCCAGCCAGTGCCTTGGGGTGGTTACAGACCTCGATGAGTGCCTGAGCCCTGTCCAGAGCCGCTGCGTCACCCTGACTCACTCTTGCTGCAGCCTCTAGGATGTCCGAAGGCACCAGGCACCCCTCACCATGCCGCAAGCCCAGGGCTCTCAAGGAACGGAGGACAGGCGGACTGCGGAAGGCGGCAGGAGGAAAGCGCTCAGGGCCCAGCAGGGCTTGCAAGGTCCTCTCGCAGGGGTCGTAGAGGTCTCGTGGGCATGTGGGACCGTTGGGGGTCTCCAGGAAAGCCAGCCTGCTGCAGGCCTCCTGGAGCGGGGGGCTTTGTGCAAAGAGGATGTCTCCGTGCTGCAGCACCCAGAGCAGCAGAGCCTGTGTCTCAGCCGCCCGCCCTGCATAGGCGCCCCGGGCCACGGCTCTGATGGCCTCCAGCGCCACGTCGGCTGCACTGATGAGGGGCCTCTGGAGCCTCCCCAGGAGCCGCCGGTCAACTTCATCCCGGCACTGCAACACGGCCTCTGGCAGCACCACATCTCTGGGCAGCTCCAGCTCTGGCTCCAGCGCTGGGGTGGCACCGGCCGGTACCAGCTCCGTGGGCTGCGGGGTGGCCAAGCAGGGCAGTGGGAGGAAGAGGGGCAGAGCAGCCAGTGTGTCCCTGTCCTCCTTTGTCAGGGATGGGATGTCTGCCAGGTAGAGCCGAAGGGTGGCCACATCGGCAACAGGCAGCGAGGCCAGGTGGGAGGCCACAACTGCAGGCCCCCGCCTGCCCAGGGCCCGCAGGGCATTGAGGGGGGATGGAGGCAGGACATAGCGGGTCAGGGAGCGGTGCCATGTGCCCGGTGGCACCACTGGGCAACCCAGGACCTCCAGGACAGAAGCCACAGCAGGTGGCAGGCACTGGTCGTCCCATGCCTGGAAGATAAGACTGGACTGGGGTATCAGCGGAGCCAGACGGATGCTGGGGGCATCCAGTGGGGACAGGGGGATGAGAGGGAGCCACTCCAGAGGGCCCAGGTCTTCCACGTGGTGGGCCAGGAATTGCCACAGGGCTGGGAACCAGGAGGCTGGGGGCTGGGGGGTGCCTTGGGCCGGGCACCAGGTCACTGGGGTTGAAGACTGGGACGTCCACGTCGGGGGCAGAGCCAAGCGTAGGGTCTGCGCAGTCATGGCTGGGTCCAGCAGAACCAGGTTGGGGAAGAGACCTGTATGCGGGAGGCAGAGGCTGGATGAGGAGTATGTGGGACCTGGGACCTGGCAGGGAGACCCAGGATGTGGGGGAAAGAACCCAAGATCTGCAGGGGATGGGGGCGGCCCCATTCTGGGGATGGGAGGACCTGGGCTCTGGAGGGACAGTGGATACCTGAATAGGAGGAACAAGGGAACCCCGGGTTGGTGGGGATAGAGGAGATCTGGGAGGGAAAGAAGTATTAAGGGGACCAGTATTGGGAGGCACGGAGGTCCTCAGCTGGAGAACACAGGGAGACCCAGGATCCGAGGGAGCACAGTGGGGACAGGGGAATGTGGGAAGACCAGCAAGGACAGGGGAGTCCCCAGAGACACAGGGAGATGCAGGATAGGAGAAGTGACCCTGGGCTCAGACAACACACCCCAAACCAGAGAGAGAGAGTGAGACTTCAGATCTACAGTGCTATGGAATGGAGGGGGGAAGACCAGAGAGGGGCCTCAGACAGGGATACAGGACCTCCCTGTAGGTGTGTACAGGGAGTATCAGCGTGGTACAGGGGCTATTGGGGCTGCAGAGGAGCCCAAGGGTGTACAAGGGTGCCTAGGGGTGTTGGGGTTTAGGGGGAGAGCAGGGGACCCAAAGGTGGCCCAGGGACGCCCTGTCTCTTACCCGCCTTGGCAATGCCTCGCAGGAGGCTGTCCAAGCCTGGCTCCAGGTCCAAGGGCAGGAAGGACCCAGCCAGGCCAGGCAGGAGCTCCCTGTGGGGACAAACGGAGGTGCTGGGGGACTAGAGGGGTAATGGGGGGCAGGCAGCTTCCTAGACACCTGGCTCAGCTCCCACTCGGCGAGACCCGGGGAGAGGAGGGCGGTGAGGCACCCAAATGTCCAGGTTCGACCCTGGCCCCCCCAGCTCAAGAGTAGGAGCTGCACCCTGGGCAAGCGGCTCACCTGTCCACCCCTGCAGGGAATGGGGCTGCCTGGGGCCGCGGACTCACCTGGGGCAGTCCGACGTGTCCACGTAGACAATGGCTGACGCAGTCCCAAAGGCCACGAAAGTCCCATCGGCGCGAGGCAGGAGGGGGAGACCCCGCAGCTCAGCATGGCACCCATCCCCGGCCACGTAGCGCAGCAGGGAGAGCCGGTCGGTGGCCGGGAGACCTTCGGCCCCGTGGCGCCGCAGCACGTCCCGCACGTGGCCCGCCGTGGCCTCTCGCACACCCTCCGCCATCCCCAAAGCCAGCGCTCTCCGGACATGGGCTGGGACCTCAGCCACTGGCTCCCCGGCTGCCACCAGCAAGGCTTGGACCACTCGCCGTGTGTCCATGTCCCCTGCGGCCTCCGGCAGCAGCACAGCCTCAGGGGCCCGCAGCCGCCCTGCGGCCCCCTCCGTAGCTGGCACCAGGATGGGGGCAGCTGCCAGCTCGCGGCAGACGTGGGTCACCAAACTGCGGATGCGGCCACAGCTCGGTGTGCGCTCGGGGTCCGGCCAGATGCTGTAGGCGTCTGCGCCAGGCAGAGCCATGGCCACGGCAGCCATGTGGCTGTAGACCCGCGGCAGGAGGCCAAGGAGCAGCAGGGCGTTCCAGCGGGCATCTTTCTCACCCTCCTCGCCCTCCTCGGGCCAGCGGAGGTGGCGGCGGTCGTCGGAGAGGGCAAAAGGGGCGCTGGCGTGGACGGGCAGCCCTGTGGCCATCTCGTCTGTGGCTGGCAGGGGTAGGAAGCAGCACAGCCGCCCTCGGCAGGGCCCACGGAGGGGGTGCGCCAGGCTCAGCTCGGGGCAGCACCCCAGCCCTGCGCCCAGCACCACGGCCGGCCCCTCTGTGGCCCTGCCCGTGGCCACCAGCCATTCGCTGCTGTCCCCCACCCCATCCCCATGCAGGGTCACCAGACACCATGCCAGACTCAGCCCCTCGTCCCCTGATGGCCCTGGGACAGGGAGAGCCTGAGAGGATGCCACGAGGGTCCCCATGAGGGTCCGGACCCCATCAGGGGCCACGTGGTACAGGGCCACGTGGCGGATGTGGCGGAGGAAGAGGAGGGCAAGAGGGGCCTCGGTGAGGAAGGTCTGGAGGAGGCTACGGAGGCGCTCAGGATCGGAGACCCCTGCAGAGATTCCCGAGGGTTGCCGGCGGAGCGGGAAGCGGAAGAGGGTGCCCTGGGCAGAGCCACGGTGCTGTCCCACAGCTTCCAGCCCAGCCCAGAAGGGCTCGAAAAGGCCAGGAAGGTCCTGGGCTGCAGAGACGTCCCAGCGGGCACCGGCACCTGACAGCACCTGGCATTCGGGGTCCAGCACCCCCAAGGATGGGGGGCTCAGCACACCTGGCAGGTCTGGGGACATGGGAACCATGAGGCCACAGGGATGGCATGGATACCACTGCCTCCCCAGATCGTCCCAACCTAGCAATGCCCCAAATGCCACCCAGTACCCTCAAGTTCAACCCCACAGTGCCTCCCGTGATCCCAGGCTTAATCCCAATTTATTAGTTCTCCCTCAGTTTGTCCCTGCAGCCCTGCCCTCCATTGCCACCCAGCCTCCCCCCAGCCTCCTGGTGCTCCAGGTTTCCTCACTTCAGACACAGCCCTCCATTTTGCACCCCCTCAGTGCCCCCCAGCACCTGTAGTTCAGTGCCTCCAGTACAACCCATGTTGCCAGTTCAATTCCAGTTGAGCCCCCCAGTGCCACTCACCGGTGAGGTGGTAGACAGAGGTGAAGCCCAGGCCGAAGCGCCCCACAGTGCTGGGGTCCTCCCGCTTGTGTGACACCCCTGGGCGCAGGAGCCCTGTCCAGTCCCGGGGGGACATCAGGGCGTCATTGTAGGCCAGGAGGGCTGGGCCTGGGGGGTCAGGACCATGGGTTAGGGGAGACATGTAGGAGGGGATTGCGACCCACACTTAGTATCCCCACAACCTCAGTCCCCCCTCCAGTCCCACAAAATCCCCCACAGTGCCCCCAGTACCACTGAGTCCTCCCAGTACCCTCAGTGCCCCCAACATCCCAGAACACCTCATTGGTTCCAGTTCCCCCAGTCCACTCTGATCCCTCTTCAGTTCTTCACCAGTATCCCCCAATCCCTCCCAGTACCTGCCAGTGCCACCCCTGCACTTTGTCCAGACTCTCCTCGCGCCCGTAGCGCCTCTCACCCTGGGTGCCCTGCAGCCCCCCTCCGGTGACATCGAACTCCCGTTCATCGGACACAAACACGACCTCGTTAGCGCCAGCATCGTCCGCATTCTGCACCAGCTCCTGGGTTCAAGGATCAGTGCCCAGAGAATTAGGCCCCCACAGCCCCCCGAGAAAAGCACCGACCCGCTCTCCCAGCTGGCCAGCAAGGTCCAGGGGCTGGTGCTGGGCAAGGACCACCACCCACCGCAGTCGCCTGCGGTCTGTCTGCCCAGCTGGGCCAGAGAGCCCAGGTGGCTGGGCTCCCTGGGGGTCTCACCTTGAGGATCTGCCCCCCGTCGGGGTACTTCTGCAGGATGCTGTGCAGGTAGTCAAGGAAGATGGGTGCCCGCTGGCAGAAGGCCTCCCTGCAAATCAGAGAGAAGGGGCCCGGACGAGGCGGGGGGCTGGCCTCCATGGGTAACCAGGACCCCCATGTCCTCCTCAGATCCCCCAGGATATCCCCCTCCTTGGCAGTGGTCAAGGACCCTATCTCCTCCCTGGACCCACTGAAACAACCACCTCCAGGCCCCCCCCACCTCCCCAAGGCCCCCATCTCTTCCTGGGATCCTCCGGCAACCCTAAAACTTGCCCATATTCCCCCAACGAGCCCTGAGCCCCCCATAATCCCCACCTCCCACAGTAACCCTCCAGGTGTCCCCACAAACCCCTGAGCCCCCAGTCCCACCAATAGCCCTCAGTGACCCCCGGGACCCTCCAGCCATCCCCCACTTCCCCCCATAAAACCCCAGTAACACCCCAGTGCCCCCCCCCCCCGCCGGCGCCACTCACGCATTCGGCTGCTGGAGGGCCATGACGGACGCTGCAGGGGGATGCCCGGGTCCCCGCCGATGAGCTGCCCGGAGCCGCTGCCGGACGCCCGGGTCCCCGCCGATGAGCTGCCCGGAGCCGCTGCCCGACGCCCGGGTCCCCGCCGATGAGCTGCCCGGAGCCGCTGCCCGACGCCCGGGTCCCCGCCGATGAGCTGCCCGGAGCCGCTGCCCGACGCTCGGGTCCCCGCGAATGAGCTGCCGCTGCCGGACGCCCGGGTCCTCGCAGCTCGGTGCCCCTCCCCCCCGCCCCAGCAGTTTCGTTTCCCCGCCGCACTCGCCTCTCAGATTTTTTTAACTTAAAAATTGCAGCGGGGGAGGGGGCGGGGAGACACGGGGCCAGAGGGACACAGCGGTGGCTCGCGGGGGGGCCTGGGGCCCCCCATGGGGCAGGGACGTGGGGATATGGCTATGGGGCAAGGACCATCAGGCCATAGCGATGGGGATGTGGCTATGGGGTGGGGGACATGGGGCGACAGGAGTATGGCTATGGTATGGGGGCGGCGTGTGGGTATGGCTATGGGTTGGGGACCGTGGCAATGGGGCAGGGGGCCATGGGGATATGGCAAGAGGGATGGGGCCACTGGGGTATGGCAATGGGTCAGAGATACATGGGAACATGTCTACAGCGCAGAGTACGATGGGACCATGGCCATGGGGCTGGGGCCATGGAGCCATGGATCCATGGGGCAAGGGCCTTGGGGCCGTGGCTATGGGGCAGGGGCCATAGGGATACGGCTATGGGTCAGGGCCTGCAAGACCATGGCAGTGGGATGGGGTCCATTGGGGTATGGCAGTGGAGCACGGGCCACGGGGATATGGCTATGGGGCAGGTGGCCATGAGGCCATGGTAATGGGGTGGGAAACATGGGGTACAGCTATGGGGTGATGCAGTTACATGGGACATAGCTACGGGGTGGGATTGCTGTGAGCAGTGGCCCACCACTATGGCATGTGTGGACATGGAGACACAGCTGAGGGCTGGAATTGCTATGGGTCAGGGAGACACTGGGATGTGGCTATGTGGTGGGGGCATGGAGGACATGGCAGTGGAGTGGGGAGGACATGGATACATAGAGTCATAGACTCATAGAATCACTAAGGTTGGAAAAGACCTCTAAGATCATCGAGTCCAACCGTCAACCCAACCCCCCCTGCCCACTAAACCATGTCCCCAAGCGCCTCATCTACACGTCTTTTAAATCCCTCCAGGGATGGGGACTCCACCACTGCCCTGGGCAGCCTGTGCCAAGGCCTGACCACTCTTTCAGGAAAGAATTTTTTCCTAATGTCCAACCTAAACCTCCCTTGGCACAACTTGAGGCCGTTTCCTCTCGTCCTACCACTTGTTACTTGGGAGAAGAGACCGACCCCCCCTCGCTCCAACCTCCCTTCAGGCAGTTGCAGAGCGCGATGAGGTCTCCCCTCAGCCTCCTCTTCTCCAGGCTGAACACCCCCAGTTCCCTCAGCCGCTCCTCATCAGACTTGTGCTCCAGGCCCTTCCCCAGCTCCGTTGCCCTTCTCTGGACACGCTCCAGCCCCTCAATGTCCTTCTTGTTGTGAGGGGCCCAAAACTGAACACAGTACTCAAGGTGTGGCCTAATGACATGGCAATGGGGTAGGGAGGATATGGAGCATGGATATGAGGTGATGGGTACATGTAGGACATAGCTATGTGGTAGGGGGTGACTTTGGGACATGTCTGTAGGATAGGATTGTTGTGGGGTGGAGGAGACATGGGGACATGGCCATGGGTTGAAGGGCTGTGGGAAGACTGATGAGATCCTGATCATCATCATAAATATACTCGGTCTTAACCAAGGGTCACAGCGAGAGCGGTTCTAATTTCTCTACTTTTTCTCTTGCTGCCTGCAAGTCATTAAAAGGATAACCAGCTTCTGATCTTGAGGGTATTTCCTCGTGGGCAGTGCCCACAAGGAGTTGCTCCTTAAAAGCAGTCTGCAGACGTTTCACCTGGCCTCTCTCTCTTTAAAGCTGTTCTTTTAGTGCCGCCACTTGCCCCTGAACGGACCAAACCAGGTTTTGGAGGGATTCAACAATTAGAGATTCCTCAACGCGACAGCGCTCCTTCACCTCTACAGTGGCGGCTAAACCAGCGCCGAGAACAGCACAAACAATCACTTTTCCTCTTCCAGATCTCACTCTCCCATCCTTTTGCAAAGCGCTCGTTCGATCAACCACACTCTGCAAATTATACCGATTTCCCTGAGCCCAGTCTACCCCGGGCACAGAGGGTCGTGCATTATGTTTTTCCAAAAACTCAAACAAAACTTCTCTCCCCGAAGGGACAGTTTTAGTATCACTCATCTTATATAAAGCAAGGAAGCAGTCATCTCAGGAAGGCAGCACATAATTTTCAAACACAGACCCGACCCCCTTTACTTTCCTGAGAGGTCTCACGTAAAAAAAAAAAAAAAAAAGTACAGTCCTGAGAAGTCTCACATGTTTGAGAAACAAAGTGCGGAAGTGGCTGTCTCAGGAAGGCAGCACATAAGTTTCAGTCCCGCACCCCTTACTTTCTGAGAGGTCTCACATAAAAAAAAGTACAGCACTCTCGTCTCAAGGGATCCTGTCCATGATGCCAATTTTAATGTCCCAATCCAATGTCAGGGGAGGTTTTGGTATGATCCCAAGAGCGAGATTAAGACATAAATGAGGTCAAATGCTGCATATCCTAAACAACTTTTTATTATCAAAAGTAAAAATTAGTAGCGATAGGATAGATCAGAACAAAGATAGAAATCAAGAAAGCATTCGGACAGAGTTGCAAGAATAGTCACCACCGTGGATCTGCGGCATCCTGGGGGTCCAAGTCTTTTGGTGTTTTGGCGGTGGATGGTCACGGCGGGGTCAGCAGTGGTCGATTGCCCCGGGGTCGGCGGTGGTCGACACGCACCGGGGTCGGCAGTGGGCAATGACACCTAGGTCGTCTTGTGAATCCCTTTTATTCCTCTTCAAGGGCTGCAGTTTCCATGGCAATGGCTCGTTGGTACATTCCTGTGCTCAACTGAGTCTTGCACACAGTGCAGCCCCTGCAAACCGGAGGTCTCTGGGGCCTCGCAAGCCGCTTCTTATCGTATTCAGAGCGATCTTTGAGATAAGTGTTCTACAGTTCAGTCTTTCACACGTATTCAGAGGATTCTTTGCTTAGATAAGCAATCTTTGAGACAAATGTTCTACAGTTCAGTCTCTTGCATCAGCTGGGCATAGAGCTGGACCTATGGCCATCCATAGGGGTTTCTGGGGTGAGGTAGGACCAGGACATGTGTCCAGGTGGGGAATGTGGGACAATATGAGCCAATGAAATGTGAGAATGTGGGAATGTGAGCCAACGCGGAGAGGTGCTGTGCTGGACCTTGTTCTC
>VZTQ01011483.1:0-43014 GCA_013400755.1 Pelecanoides urinatrix
GATTCTATGATTCTATAGAAGGAGACAGAAAGGCAACTGACAGCAACCAAGTAATGGTGAAGTATTGAGTGTGACACAACTGGGAAAAAAAAGGGCACCTAGGAATATGAAAGAAAAATGAAAGGAGATAAAGAAGTCTCCTGGCTGTGGGCTGTGTTCTCCATGATTAAGGGGTAGAACAGATAGTGCTGGGGCTTTCAGTCAGTATCACCAAAAAAAAGCATCAAAGAACTGAGATGTTCTCAGACCTTTTCCATTTCACAGAGGCTGCAGAATAGGCATATTTGGGGAAAGCACAGCAGGAACAGGACTATAAGAGCATCTGCTAGAAAACAGGAGGATGCAGGAGAGTCAGGTTAAGAAAGGTCTCCTAATACATCTAACAGCTCCTTGAACAACAAGTCAAGATGATGTAGACTTTCAAGGAAAGAATGCATAATGATTGCTTCTACAGCTTCCTCCACATCTCAAGACCAATGCCATATTTGAGGTGGACAGCCATTGCCTCCAGATGTGATGCTCTGTAATAAGTAGAATATTTCCTCATTCTCTTCTCTTGCCTCTGGGCAACTATATTTGTACATGTACAAGTTTGTGGATAACACAGGCTTCTCATGCATCCTACAATTTCCTTTATGCTGCAATATACATGCCCATCACAAAATCTTGAAGTTTTCTGCAAAGTGGCAAAGCACTGACAATCTTTTTTTTTCATGGCACAGTCATCATATTGTTTTTTTGGTGCAGAATGTTTGTATTTTATTCCTTCTTTGGTTGTTCTGTTTGTTTTCTGCTTACTTTCAGTTAATGCCAGCAGAATTATATTTCATTATCATTTACATTATCGTTCAATTGCATGAATGCATCGTTACATTGATTATTAAACAGTAATCTATTATGAAACGGCAAATACCAAAGAATCATCCACTTTTCCCTCTAAGAGAATGTATAATGGCAGTTTACCTTCCTTGTCTTATCCTAGTTGACACATTCAAGGGCAGAGAGGAGATGTTCAGAGGAACATCGACAAGCTGGAGGAATGGGCTCAGAGGAACCTTATGAAATTGAATAAGAACCAAAAGCAAAGTTCTGCACCTGGGAAGAAATAATCCCTGGCAACAATACAGGTTAGGAAATGACCAGCTGGTGAGCAGCTCTTCTGAAAAAGAGTTGTGATCCTGGTGGATGGAAAGCTGGATGTGAGATGTGAGCCCTGGCAGTGGTGTAGGCCAACTGCATCCTGGGCTGTAAAATAGCAGGACCCTACCCAGTAGTTCAAAGGAAAGGATTACTAGCATTTGTTAAACCCCATCTAGAATACTTGCATCCAGTTTTGGGCCCATCAGTACAAGAAAGGCACTGATCAACTGAAGCAAGTTTAGCAGAGGACCACCAAGACAGTCACGAAGCTGGAGCACTTGCCCTGTGAGGAGAAACTGATGGACCTGGACTTGTTTAGTCTGGAGAAGGCTTGGGTGGGAGGAGCTAACTGCAATCTTCCAACACTTACAGAGGTTCTCAAGAAGACCAGGCCAGGCTCTTCACAGTGGTGCACGGTGGTAGGACAAGAGACAGAAGGCTTAATCTGTAATGAGAGGTACCAAATGGATATGGAGAAAACTTCTTCACCATGATGACAGTCAAGCATCAAGCATTGCAAGAGGTTGGTCAGAGAGGTTGCGCAGTCTGTATGCTTGTAGGTTTCCAGACCTGACTGGATAGAGCCCTGAACAAAATGACCTGATCTCATAGTTGACCCTGCCTTCGGCAGGAGGTTGGGCTAGACGACATTCCAACCTGAATCCTCTTTTAATCCCCTGACTGATCCAATTAAAGAGGCATCATGTTAGGGTACTGACTGTAATTTCTCTCTACTTCAGCTGATTTTTAGCAGCTTGGAGATACTGTGCCTGTTATTTCCCTGTCGAGGTAAAGGCATCAGAAGGAAGACTGAGGGAGCTTGCCTCACAGGGTTACAGTGGAAGGACAATAGGCAACGTGCACAAGTTGCAACATGGGAAATTCTGGCTGGACAAAAGGAAAAAAAAAACTTCTTGCCCCTGAAAATGGTTCAGCAGACATGCCTGGAGAAAAGAAATTGGCTGGACGAGGAACTGAGCAACCTAATCTAGATTTGACGTTAGGCCTGGTTTGGTAGGGAGACTGGATTAAAGAACTTCATGAGTCCTTTCAAACCTAAATCCTTCTACAATCCTACGATTTATGTACCAGGCAGTACCAGGGAGTTCTCTCTTTCACTTCCATTTGACCATTCTGTGCAAAAATGTTTTTGTAACTCAAGTCATGTAGTCAAACCTCTCCGGGTTCTGCCTTTTTGCTGCTTGAAGTAGAAGCTCATGAGAATCAATTAATGCAATTATGTCTTCTCTGGATAGGCTGTTAGTCTGCACACAGTACATAACATATCCACAGAAATGTTTGGATTTTAACAGTTTTTAAGTTGTTGTTGCTATGAAAAGTCTGGCATTAACATGTAGCTTCCTGAGAATACAGTCATTCTAACAAGCTATGTTTTCACTGTAACTAAGATATTCTTCTCGCAAAAGAGAGGCTTATGCTCCGTAATTAATTATCAGTCTATACATACAAGGAAAGGGAAGAAACACACAAAAAGATCTCAACTCTAACCCATGCTTCAAGGCATAGCAGCAGAAACCTCTTTAAAACTTTTGGCTGCTAGACAGCTGTGTGTTGTGCTACTGTAACTTCAGATATACTTACACAAATTCTGCAACAAGCTTGACAATTATTTAAAAAATACACAACAGGCAGTAATAACAATAGGAATAGATGACTCAAAGAGGCCCATGTTAGACATAAAGCATTGCCAGCACCTTTTCAAGCAAAAAAAAAGATGTTCAATACACATTCTGCAGCATCTAAGGCGGTAACAGAATCCTCCCTTACTTCTATCCTAAATTCATAAAGCAAGGCAGCACAGGCAGGATACGTCCCCACAATATTCATGTGCTTTCCAACAATGTCAATACAAATATCACGGCTGGAGAAAGATGTCCCTACTTCCAGAAAACTCTTTTATTCCAGAAGCATCACGTTCATGCCAGTGAAATACCCGCAGTGATTCACCACAGGCTGCTTAGCTTTTTAACTCTGAAAAATAACCTTTTCTAACTCTGTATTCAGAGGCAAGGTCAGCACAGCCAGAATCTGGACACACATCCTGCCTGGCACTCCCTTGGAATTTGAGAAACTCATCATTTTCAACCCACCTGTGTTCTCTTGGCATGCTGCTCAAAGAAAATCCTTCACAGCAGGATGCGCTGTAATGGCTTTGCACACCTTTACGAGGACTGCCTGCTTTTTGAAGTTACCAGCCCACTGGCTGAGGGCAGACCGCCTTCGCAGGCACCACTGCCCGCTTTTCCACTCTGCAGCTCTCACCCTAGAGCCTCTGCACCAGAAGGCTGGGGTGAGCTGCAACGCATGACTAGGGCCTCTCTTACTAAGCAGTCCTAGACTGGCTGCTTCTCGATGGCAGCTGTAGCGCAAAGCCGCCCAGGGGCCCCGAGCACCCGGCTGACGAAAGCCTGCCGCAGGCTGCAGTCCGTACCCCCTCTTGGCCTTAGGGAACCACACCTCACGCACAGTATGAGCGGTCACTCCTCTTGCCCTGCCTGGTACTAACATGGTACCGCTTCTTTAACATGCTGATCTATACAGAATTGAATGCGTATACAGCCTCACGAATATTTACATTTCACAGGAAAACTATGGGCTGTAGTGGAGCAGAGGCCTGTCACTACCTAGGAGGACAGCCGGCAGCTCAAAGAACGGAAAACCAAAGCTGTGGGGTACAGAGCCGCGCCGGGCCCGGCACCGGCGCCCCTCACTGCCCAAACGCTACCCGCACCGGGCGGCACCGAACGGACCGCCGGGGCCCGCGCGGCTGACGGGCGGCGGTGGCGGCAACCCCGCCGCGGGGCAGGGCCGCCAGACGCCCAGGAGGGAGGCGGGGGGGGCAGCAGGGCCCTCGCCCTCGCCCTCGCCCTCGCCCTCGCCCTCGCCCTCGCCCNCGCCCTCGCCCTCGCCCTCGCCCTCGCCCTCGCCCTCGCCCTCGCCCTCGCCACGACAGGGGCACCGCCCCCTCCCCGGCCCCGCCTCCCCGCCTCACGTTTGTATCTGAGGGCCGCGCCCCTCCGTGTGACGCGTCTATCGAGCGCGGCCTATAGCAGCCGTTGCCCCGCCCCTTTCCCCTGCTACCGTTAACGGAAGCGCCCGGAGACCGAGCAGCGACGCGCCCCGCGCGCGGCCTGTGAGCCGCCTCTCCCGCAGGCGCCCCCCCCCCCCCAACCCTGCGGGCAGCATGTGGGGAGCGAGCCCGGGGTGGGCGGCCGATGCGGTGAGTGCGGGCAGAGGGGAACGGGGGAAACGGCCGCTCCTTTCGTCTTTTTCCTCCTCAGCCCACCGCCGTCCTGCGCGCGCCCCGCAGGCCGCTGCCCTCCCCTCCCGCCCCGCCCCCGCAGCATGTGGGGAGCGAGCCCGGGGTGGGCGGCCGATGCGGTGAGTGCGGGCAGAGGGGAACGGGGGAAACGGCCGCTCCTTTCGTCTTTTTCCTCCTCAGCCCACCGCCGTCCTGCGCGCGCCCCGCAGGCCGCTGCCCTCCCCTCCCGCCCCGCCCCCGCCGGCGAGCGCCCTGCCAGGTTGGGGAAGGGGGTGGGGGGCGTAGGGCACCGTTTCTGGGGACGCCTACGACCCAGGTGGAGCGGTGCTGGTGCTGTGCTTAGATCGACCACCCCGCCGTGTCCCCGAGCTCTAATGGGATCAGCTCTGGAGGGGGGTCGGTAAAGGGGGTGACTGCAACGGCGGCCCCCTGCGGCACAAGGCGGGTGAGCGGTGATAGAGCTGCGGAGGGTGCTGCCGCTTCACGCTGCCTGCCATGGCAGCGCTAACGCTCTCCCTTCTCGCCTCCCCTCCCCAGCCCTGCGCTCTTACCTCAGCCGGGCCTCCTGCTCAGGTGCCTTGTTGTCTGAGGAAGAGCCAGAGGGTCCCTTAGCGCTGCGAGCGTCCCAGCAGGCAGCTACACAGAGTTGCTGTTGGTAGGGAAATGAGCACGGTCTGCCGAGTGGAAGCAGACAGCACCAGAAAGCAGGCGGAAGAGCCCATCGGGATGCTTCTGTACTTCTTAATGAGGGTGGTGAGACACTTGGAGCAGGTTGCCCAGGGAAGCTGTGGACGCCCCATCACTGGAAATGATCAACGTCAGGTTGGACGGGGCTTTGAGCAGCCTGATCTAGTGAAAGATGTCCCTGCCCATTGGCAGGGGGGATTGGACTAGACCTTTAAAAGTTCCCTTCCAGCCCAAACCATTCTGTGATTCTACACGCTGTAAAGCGTGTTCAACATTCAAACTTAAAAGTACTTCTGGAGAAATGAAGCCATGCATTACCAGTAGCAGTAAAGCCATTCAGTCACAGCACAACACACAACGAGCGTTTATTTTCTTTAGGAGGATATGTTTAATTTGAGCTGTTCTGGTAACTCCTGGACCTGGAGAAACAGTGCTAATAATGGGAGTTGAGAGGCCTTCTGTTAGCAGCAGCATTGCTAATAAAATTCTCATTGCTGCATCTTTGATAGTTGACATCCTGTCATCCAGAAAAATCCACTGAGATTTTTATGCTCACTGTCCATGCATTCAGAGTTTTTGGACAAAAAGCTACCTGCTCCTTGTAAATGGTGTGGGTTTAATTTTAAATTCATCAGTAAGTTGAGCAATTTCCTTCAAGCAACAGCTCTCTTGTTTTTATGGCTTTACGTGTTCATGCCTTTGGGTCATTCTTCCATACTTCTAAGTATCCTGGAATCTACCTGCTTACCCTAGACTTTCTGACTAGGGTAATACATGTGGATTTAATGTAACATTTTTGAAAGCTGTGGGAATAACTGCCTCCTTAGAAAATGGTTTATTCTGGAGACTGTGTTGCCCCCAGAGGAGTGTAAGTGTGTTGGCGGGGCACAGATGAACATGCCCGCTCTGTTTGTAACTTGTTCAAAAGGCATTACTGATTTGATTGGTCAGATTCAAGGCCCTGAACTAACGTTGGGATGGAGCTTAAGTCTGGCTGTTTTAGTGGGAACATGAGGAAACTAAACGTTACCAAAAAAGCCTGAATTGCTTTTCCCTTAGCTTTAAAAAAGTGTAGACTACCTTTGCGTTCTCTCAGTAGGAAAGAACATAGCCAAATATTCATCTGAGAGGAATAATCAAGTTGAAGGTGAAAGATTATCATCAAAAGATGATGGCCAGTTGTGCTTTAACACCAAGCAAATGTAGGCTCTGTGACTTTGTATTGCTGTGAGGAATAGAAGAGATGTTGGCAGGTGCCCTCTGAAATAGAGAACAGTTTTCTTATCTCTTTCAGAATGTTTTTCCATGCCGCTGATGCACCTTTAGTGTAGTTCTTGAACTTCAGGCAGCTGTCCATGTGTGTAGCCTTGTGTAGGTTTCCATTTTGTACTAAAGTAGGTTTGCCCTCAGATTCTGCAATTTAGAGATGTTGTGGAGGTCCACTTCTGATTCCCCTGTTTTCTAAGCATCTAGATTTTTGTAGCTCTTTGGAGCTTTTGATGATTAGAACACAGTCCCTAGCTGTTAGCACAAAGAGGTTGCTGGGATTATTTTTTAAACAACCAGAGAGGGCTAGCTTGGGAAAAATAAGGGGGAACGTAGTGCTAGAAGTGCCTTCTGCAGTGCTAGAAGTGTCTTCTGCTCTCAGCTCCTGCCCCAGTAGCACTGGCCAGCTGGTGCCTACTTCTGGTCTTTGGTATTTGCCTTCTTCAGGTCTCTACTTTTTTCTGGGTTGAAGTGTCCAGGAAATAACTGAAGCATCCAGGATATTCACTGGACATTGTTTGACTTACTTCTGCTGGAGGGTGTTGTTCCACTTCTTGGAAGCAAAAGTTAAGTTGAGGAAATCATTGGAAAGAGTGCCCATCTTGGTTAAGCAGTTAGAGTGGATGAATTGCTGACCTTTTCTGGAATTAGGGCAAGCTTCTTTCTCTGAAAGATTCCCCCCAACCTACTTAGAATTTTTGCTTGGGGGGGGGGTGTGGCAGACAGAGTTGACGTTACGAGATGTATGCAAGTAGAGTCAAGTACTTTCAGAGTTTTTAAGATTTTATCCATGAATGAAGGAGGAGCTGAAATCTGGCAGGGACTGTTCTTCTAAAGGTATTCCGGCATAGCTCTCGGTAGGCTGGAACTTGTCTAGCTGCTTTTTGAACTTCCATAAATTTGCAGCATCCACAGCATACCATGAAAAGCAATTCCATAGATTGCCATCTGTTTTGTGAAGAAGTTTCTCTTTCACTTGTTTTGAACTTGACATGTGCAACCTTTGATAGGTGTCTCCTTATGTTGGAAGGAAATGTGATTCGTTATTCCCTATTGAGTTTTGTCATGATTTTGTAGACCTCTGCTATATCCTTTCCTCAGTCCTTTTTCATCCATTCTGCAGAACCCCGACTATGGTAATCATTGCTCGTGTGGAAGCCGTTCCGGCTTTTGGTGTGAACCTTCTCTGTAATTACAAGTACAGAGTACCAGTAATTTTACTGTATCTTTTTTAAGTGTGCGCATTAGTGGGGAAACAAACTTTTATGCAGTGTTGAGGAGTAATGCCCTGTGGACTTGCACAGTTAAATAATCATATTCCTTGTCTTAGTTTTTTGATTCTTTTCTAATAACTTCTGATATCCAGTCTGATTTGTTCCCTGTTGGTGAGTACCTAGTAGATGTTTTCAAGCTATCAGATATAACCCCAACACCTCATTCCTGAGTGGTATGTAACTCAAAGCCTATTGTATATATGAATGGCCTTACTCATATGACTATCAGTATGAAATTTAGCACCTCTCTTTGATCTAATAAAGGCTATAGCTCTTGCCTTTACTGGCATACATTTGACATTTGAGAGAGTTTTGAAAATGTTCAACTAACTTAAAGGATAATACTGGATAAGTAGCAAATTGAGAATTTTTCTCTGAAAAAGAGAAAACAAATCTGCCCTGTTTTTTTTAAGTATTGCAAATTCACTTTATTTTGCTTTTTTATGAATTTCACAAATAATGCCTTTTTGCAAATAGTATCAAAACTTTTTTTGTCTATGTGTGTGAATGTTTCAGGAAATCCTTCAGAGAACATCAGAAGAATTTTTTCCAAAGATGGAAAGTTCAGTTGAAGAGATGGATACCTCTGATACCCAGTGGGGCTGGTTTTATTTGGCTGAGTGTGGTAAATGGCATATGTTTCAGGTAAATAGCTATGAAGTTATATGAGCTGTGATGGATTCCATATATCAAACTACCTATTGCTGAATTTGTCTAAATGTGCTTTTTCATTTATTTTGAAGACTGATTCAAACAGTCATTGCTCTGTTAGCAGTGAAGATATTGAAAGGAGCTTCCAAACAAACCCACATGGTTCTGTTTCTTTTACTACTGCAAAATTTAACTACACGCTAGACTTTTCAGGTATGTATCTTTTCTTAGAGTAAATTTAAATAATAGAGGGTGCCAGATACACCAGTTTATTTGTTCATTCAGCACATTATTGTCCTCTTATCTAGTGCAAAAACTTGTGATTGAAAATGTCTTCTTTACTGGAAAGTACATAGGAGTGTTTAGAAGAGCTGCCCTGTTACATTTTCCGGTATAGTTTATTAGTACAGTAGCATGTCTTGTTTAGTAGCGCTCCATCATGTTACTGTCGCTTACCTCAGCTGCAGGTGGTATGTAGCATACATCAATGGGACTGGGAAGTTTCAACCTTTTTTCTTTAACGTGCAACTGCTTGTAAGCTTGAAAAACCTCTTCCATTCAGAGTCTGTATAAGAAACATTGATATGAAGGAAGCTTTCTGCAAAATACTGGCGTCAAAGTGGTTTAATAATTCAGCAGGTAGTTGAAGCCAATTCTGTTGTCAGAATAACAAGGAGATAGGCAAAAGGATTTTCTGGTATATTGTAAAGATCTCACTTATGCCATGCTTGTGAATTACAGAATATTACAGGATTCTAATATATGTAGCTAATTATAAATTAATCTGTCCTTTGTTCAAAGGTATGTTCTAACGTCTTTTTTTTTTTTTTTTTGCTTTTCCATCCATAGATTGTTTATTTTCTGATTAAATTATGAAACAGCTATATGCTTACATAGAAGCCTCATCCAAATCAAAGAAAATAATAGTATTTCAAATACAGAAAGTGGGGACTGGGTAAAACAGCAATGTACTGGGAGTAAAGTAGTATGTAACAATATAAGGAGTTTTACATTTACTTGTGTTGAAATGTCTGTTTAAAAAAACCTTTCTTTTACATCCGGAATAAAAACACTAAATGCAAATGCTAAAGAACAATTTTTATGTTACTGTTTGTAGATCATGATGTCTTGCATTAAGGATAGTAGTAATATGCTTTGTCATCCTAGTTAAATCCTAGTTACTCCTCTTAAAGTCAGTGGAAGTTTTGCCAGTGATGTAGTGGGGCTGAATGTTAGATGTGTATTTTAACAATAAATGTTTTATTTTTGTAATATGTGCGCATTTTGCCAAGTCATATAAATGTCAATGATTTTGAGGCCAGTATTTAAAAACATTTATCGAAAATGCTGATTTGTTAATTGTTGAAATAGGAATTCCTGTCAAGCAACTTTGAGTCTAGTAATGTTGTTTAAAAAAATGACACTTAAATGTTTCATATGCTATAGATGAATTCCAGAAACTTTCATCCTAACTCTTGTTTTATGCTCAGTGATGAAACAAACCAATCTAACTACCCTTAAGCAACGTCCAATAAAGCGAGCTCCCTTTTCTATCAGTGCTTTCAGGTAAGGAAATAAAAGGAAGACTTGGTATTTGTATTTTATTCCTGGTTCTTCTAAGGAGAATGAAACACAAATATGTTTTATATTTATTGTTCATACTTACTTACTTTTTGCATCAAACAATTTGAGAGGTGAACCAAGGTGGGAGAGCTAGTCAAGTGAAGAAGGAAGCGTTTCAAAGGAGAAGAGTGACGAAAGAATTTTTAGTTTGTTTTTCATCTTTTTTCGGAGAAAGTAAGGAAAGTAAGAAAGTAAGTGGGAGAGGGAAGGCATACTGAATACTGATATTCTTTGGCAAGGTTCTTAAAGTTGTGCTTGATTTTAGCCATTTGAGTCCCTTGCTGTAAATACCTGTTGAATCAGAATTGCTGTGGAGAAGCAGCAGCAAAAAATGGAGTAGTTTGTTCCATTGTAATAATGACTTCATAAATTATTTAGAAACATTATTGTAACAGCAAAAAAGATTGACTTATATTTTCTTGCCTGTATGTTTTAATCATTCGCTCTAAAATGATTTGAAATCACAAGAAATTGTATCATAACAACCAGATTGTTTTATGAGTCTAATTGCTTTAGATTGTAAGTTTCTTACCATTTAATCAGTCATTAGATGTAAAGCTGTGCTGATGTAAATCTGATACTCACTAAACAATAAACTGATCTATGCAGTGATACTATGAACTATGCCTGGGCAGGGCGAAGCCAGAGGAAACTCTGGTGGAGGTCCGTAGCGGTCCTGACGCGCAAATCGGTCATCCGACCCGGGTCTAGGGGTGAAAGACTAATCGCACCATCTAGTAGCTGGTTCCCTCCGACGTTTCCCTCAGGATAGCTGGCACTCGGCCATGGGCAGTTTTACCCGGTAAAGCGAATGATTAGAGGTCTTGGGGCCGAAACGATCTCAACCTATTCTCAAGCTAGATACTACCACAGGTAAAATTGACTATACAGAATATGTGGGGTTTTCCCCAAGTAGTTTGTTAGAATTAATTTTAGTTCTGAATTGTAGTCTGGTTATACTTTTAAAAAGAAATTTCGCATTTGTAATAAGAAATGTAGTAGCAATCTTTTTACACTGACATTCAAGAAGGCTGTTTTTTTTAAGTATCAAGTGGATATTTGCTGAAGAGTGCATGCAATAATGTGGCAATTCACTTTTGGTTTTCTGTTTCTTGAATAATTGCTTTCCATGTGATGACACTGTTCTTTACTTTCAGGAGATTGTTTCTTTTAGTCCAGGTTTTAAGGCTTACAAGCTGCTATGTATGTGTTGTATATGCTTAAAACGCTCTTTTTTTTTTGAGGGTTTGGTTTTGTTTTTTTTAAAAACAAATTTAACTGTAATTTTCAAGTGTGTATCTCTAACATGATGCTTTTAAATACTTCAAATGAGAGCTCAGTTTCCAGAGGCTTAGGCTAGTTGTAATTCCTGATAGTTCAGAATGTTCGGGATATATCTACACTCTCACATTTCTAAATTAGTGTTTCTCTCCTGATGTTGTGGACCTTTCTGACCATCTCTTCTGATTTATCTTCTTATCATGTGTTGGGTAGATGGTGTGTTAAAACTGTTCATTACCATGGTTTATTTATAATAAGCTAAGCCAGAATTTGAATACAAAATAAGACCTCTTGCCTTTGACCTTACCTGCTGACAACAGCCTTCGTTTGAATTAAAACCCTAAGTAGTTTTGTGTAAGTTGGGTTTTTTTGCATCCTGTGTTGTTTGGAGCAGGAGTTTGACAGGAAGAAAATGCCTCATGTCTTTGATGTGATGTCTTTCTACTTTTTTCGTTTGAAGTTTCATCTGTGAAAATGAGGCTATCCCTATGCCTTCACACTGGGAGAATGTAAATACTGAGGAGCCATATCAGGTAAGAGTTGGTATGCAAGTGGGTCAAAAATGTGATAATGAAATAATGCATCGAATTGAAATCGTACTAACCTCTTTTTTTACAGCTTATTCCATTGCAAAAGAAAACAAATGAATATACTGAAGTTTCTAGTCTCTTTGGAAAAACAATGGATAGCCACCGAATTAAAAGAATTAAGAGAATACAAAATCTAGACTTGTGGGAGTTTTTTTGCAGGTGAGATTATTTATAAACCCAACAGTCTTAGGAATGTTAACGGAGCAAATCTTGAAGGCATGCAGCAGAAATATGTTTAATTGCTTTTATTATTAATGAAAATATGTGTTACTTTTTATCTTTTTAAAATTTTCTTATTTGTCATTCCTCTGTATTCAGAATTCCATTTTCAAGACTCTGTAGCTTCTACGCGTGCAGAAATGTAATACTTGTAGAAATGCATTAGATGTAGATGTAGCACCGATAAGACTGATGCATTAAAGATGTTCAGGATGTCCATGTAGTAGACGCCCATGATACTTACAGTGAAGTAAGGAGAACAAAAATAAGCTTTTTGTAAAATACAAGCCTGTCAATGAATTATTACTTTAATTTTTAGTAAATAAAGCAAATGAATATTTGTGGCTTGTTTAATTTTTTAACTTTATGAAACCTAGGATAGAATTAAGTGTCCAGTTAGCACGTATTCAGGTCATTTCTTTAAGTTCAGTGTGCTACAAAAGCTTTTTCTAAGTTCTCTGCTTTTCCCTCTTCACATTGTGCTGGCCTGGAAGAAGTAGGAAGTGCAGAGTTCTGTTTCTGCTTATTTCATAGTATCAATCTTAAGCAGTTGTATTTGACAAAAGTTATTTATGTAGTCTCTAAGAAGGAGTACGTATCAGAATCAGTTTTAAACATGTGTTACACTATTAAAACCAACTGAACTAAGTTAAATAGTGAGGAAATAACTAAGCAGATATATATTAAAAATTTACATAATTTTTTGAAAGATACATAATTATTGTTAATTTAAAGCTATATCATGAATATGCATAAGGAAATTAATTTAAGTTCTTGGTTAAGAGAATTAACCTTTTCTTAATTGCAAATTTATTTGGTTATATTTACCTGTTTAAGTATTAAGGCTTATTTGCTTGGCCTTGTGTTTCAACATCTACCTTTCTACAAATACGTTTCTATAGAGGTGTATTAATACCATCTTAATACCAATCTTAATTTTTGAGAATAGGACTAGTGAGCAGACTTCAAAGTGAATGTCCTTTGAGTCTCCAGTGTAGATGGCAGACAGGGTCATGGGAAGACCTTTTTTGCTTAGCGTAGGAACTGATGTCATTTAGAGACTGTGCTAGTTTTCCTGACTCATCAGTGAGTAGAATTCATGGTTTAAGAACTCTGAATCTATGGATGCTGTGCTAGAATATTCAAGGTACGAAACCGAGAATGGGAATTAGAATTTCATACATCAGGAGTATTACAGTATCGCCATATAACTAACTACAAAACAAGTTACTTTTTAGTACCTGTACGGTATAAAAGTATATGGAGAAAAGTCATTTCAGTTCTAAAACTGAATGTTCTTCCTGTATCAAAAAAATACATGTAACAATGAAAATTGCTAGAGTAAGTGTATGCAGTTGAGGCTTAGCTGCTTTTCTGCTGAGGGTAAAATACAGCTGTGGAGTAGATGGGCTTACACACACTTGTGAAGAAATTATTGCCTGGTAGTATATTACAAAGAAGTGGGTATTCCAGCATTTCAAATTCACTAAAAGTTTTTTTTCCCATGTGGGAAAGTGAAAGTAACAGAAGATGAATCTTAGCCCAGCATATTTTGGTTTATGCATCTCAGTTTGGAGTTGTAGAGAAGTACAGCAAGTAGAAAACAGTGTTTGGTCAATGAGATTGCTGACCATCTTTAGAAACAGCTTGTGTGCTTGCACATGTACAAAAAGCATGTCTCTGGGTATTTAGTTTTGCTTTAGGTTTCTCCTTTATTGAGTGAACTGGCTGGGTGGTGGATCAACTTGATTTTGTTTTACTGGATTAGCTTGTCACTGCTGGTGGAAAGTGCTAAGACGATGTTTTTTAGAATAGTTGGACTCCTCGATTTCTGTTCCAACAAAAAGTCCTGCTGTGGCATTTCTGCATTCTGCAGAACCACCTTCCCAGTGTGAAACCTCCCAGATGCCCTTGAGATTCTACTGACATTCTTCTGATTTGGAAAGCAGTTGTAGGGGAAAAAATAATGCATAATTGCAATGTAATGCCATTAATATGATAAAGAATCTTTGCTGCCTGTCTCTTTCCCTGGATCTGGTTGACAGGACTTCCTCAGACTACATCTAAACTGTAGGCCCTGAGAACGCTTCCCCAGTTCAAGGGTGCACTCCAGTTATAAGCAGATTGCTTAATTTGATAAACGTAAATATGTGCCTGATAAGCCTGAGTATGTAGCACAGTGCCCCATGCACTGTGGCTTTTACAGGAAGAAAATTCAGGTACATAGACAAGAACAAAGCTGTGATGCACTCCAACTTGTTTTTGTCGAGACAGTCAAGGGATCATAACTATGAACAGTTCAGTGATTTAGACAGAGCTCCAGAGTCAACTTCATGGATCTTAGGAAAACCCAGCTGACAGAAAGTGACTTAGAAAAGATTGATGGAAAATATATCTGTTCTTTAATTGAAGGTGTGCTATGGCCTTCTGCCCATGAGACTGTAATATAGGTTTACCTGTAGTATAAGGGATTTTTTTTCAAAATTCTAGACCAATGTAACCCTGTCAATGCACGACTTACCTCTTTTAGAAAGTATGTGAACCATAAATTCAGAAAACCATTATGAAATGATCATGTTGAAGTAATATTACCTAAAAGTTTAGATAATTTTGTTTTCAATATTTTTGCTGGTTTACCTGGATAATTATACTTTATAATCCACTAACTTTGTTATCCCTCCCACCATGCTATTTAAGTAGATGGAGGGAGCAAAATGGGAGAAAAATGCCTTTCTTTTAAAAATGTATCTGCAGAAAATGACCAGACTGAAACTAATGCCCAATGAACAATGTTGATAAACTTGGTATGAAAGACCTTTTTTCCTAACCTTGGATTACTTCTGAAAATAGTCCACAGCATCGAGAAGTGCGTGATTTTTACACACGTACCTTAAGAATTCTGATCTTGTTAAAAACTAGAATCATCTAGACACTGGTGGAAGTGGAATGCATGGAGTGTTTTCGGTCTGTCCTCTCTGCAGTGTTTTCAGAGTAGTAACTTAATTTGATTGTACAGATGTTTGTAATGCTGTATTGTGTGTTCTCTGTAGGAAGAAAGCTCAACTAAAGAAGAAGAGAGGTGTCCCAATTATTAATGAGCAGATGTTATTTCATGGCACAAGTAATGAATTTGTAGAAGCAATATGTATTCATAACTTTGACTGGAGAATAAATGGGATGCATGCTGCTGTATATGGAAAAGGTAAGTATTTTTGTCACATACAACAGTTTGCTAATCTTAACAGTTCAACACTGTTAAGTGTCCCCTATAGTATGTTCTTTGTGATGTACTCCCTGTGTTTATCCAAGAGCTGTTTAATATAGCTCTGCTTTTGCATCGAGTGTAATTACGAAAGTTAGGATGCAGTAAGGAATGTAATTGTCGCAACTGGCTGGTAGGACCAGGGAGCGTGGGGAAGGGATGCCCAACAAAGCCATGTTGATCACAAGACAATCTCCCTACTACAATGTTCCCACTGAAAATATTAGTCATGTTGCTATAATCTAACAATTTAGAAAAAAAAAGGGATTGCTAATGAACTTAAAAGAACAGACATCTTTCGTCATGCTGATACCTATATCTATGCTCTAGTAGTTAAGCTGTCATGATAAGAACGTCATCAGATTTTTTTTATTTGAAAGGGACCTATTTCGCAAGAGATGCATCATATTCCAGTCGTTTCTGCAAAGAGGACATGAAGCATGGAGATACTTTCCAAATTCATGGTGTGAATCTGCAGCCTCATCTGCAGAAACCAGATAAAGTCATGTTTCTTGCTCGTGTATTAACTGGTGACTATATTAGTGGTGATTCAAAATACATGAGGCCTCCTTCAAAAGATGGAAGTTTTGTGAACTTGTATGACAGCTGTGTGGATAATACCTGGAACCCGAAGATCTTTGTTATCTTTGATGCCAACCAAATCTACCCTGAGTACTTAATAGAATTTTGTTAAGTTTGAAAGCAACATTGTTTGTGTGTTTTTGATACTTTTGTTCCTTTTGTAGAGACAACAATATAAAAACATGAAGCATGAAAGGAGAGAGGTGAAAGAAAAGCCAGCATATGTTTACGGAGGAGGGGAGCTATTAAACATTTAAGAGAGATTGTCAAACTGTTTTTAAAAATCTGTAAACTTTACTAATGCATTTTTCAAATATAGAGACTATTACAAATTTGAAATTGCTTAGTGAGCCTTAAATACGTTGGGCATTGGTAAGTTTTCAAAGGCAAGATTTATGTTCTGATTTTTTTTAATGTATTACAAGTATTTATTCATGTGGTAGAAATATGCCTGTAATATAGTATGCATATGATGAAACTAATCTTTTATAAAGACTGTCTGTAGAACTTAAAAATAACAAAAACGACAAAAAAAACCCCAAGGGACTTGGCTACATATGTGTGTATGTCTGTGTCCTGTAGTACACGTTGCTTTGTGTTTGGAGGTCTCTTAGTTTGGATTCTAAACCTACAAAAAAATCCATCTGGAGAAAGCTGATGAGGGAGCTATAAAGTTCACCGAAGCTGTTCTATTTAACTTTAGGTACATTTTACTGTAAGCTTCAATTATATACTTGCAAAACTTCAATCATATACTTGCAAGATTACAAAACCCCATGCACTAGGATTTGAACTTTGGTTTCGATAGAAATGAAGCCCACAAGCTCTTGTGGTTAACTGTTTGTTGTGTAACTGTTGAGTTCAGTGTTGGGATATCAGCAGTGCCATACACCTTTCTGAGTTCTTATTCTATAGAATTTTTGCCCTCTTGTTATAGTATACGTGTGCATGCACATACATTCATGCAGCTGTGCTGCTGTGATGCTTGCCTGGTCAGAGTTTAAGAAGCACTCAGTGCTCGTGTACTTGCTGTTACAGAAGACAATGTTTAGATTAACTTTACTGGAAATAATACAGTTAAACTAACAATGAAAATTTCCAAAAATGCCATCCTTTAATTTTTAAACGCTAATAGAAAGCTTTCAATAACACTTCTGTAGATCAGGTTTTCATAACTGGCACAGTTGTAAAGTTAAAGAGTATTTTTCACACATAGAAAGAGCAAAAGAGACAATATTTGGGTAAATAACAACTTGAGTACCTAAATACATGAAGAGCCTGAAGAAGGGGCAGTTACAGTGAGAGAGGAAGGGAGGAAAATAATTTCCTGGACTATGGAGCGTTAAAGAAATAAAAAGGGATTTGACCTGATCCTGTGGAAGGAAACTGCTATTTTCTGTTACTATATTTCATGTAGTGAAACTTTATGCTCCACTTTGTTTTTACACCTGTGCAAGAGAGCGTGTCATTCTCTTATGTGTCTTGATCTGAGGTAAAGCTTTCTTACTAAATTATTCTTGTGGCAGAATGTTTTCACATGGGCACACTTCAGTGTGAGCTGATCTTATTTCTATATCCTGCTGGCCTCCTGTGCCGGCTTTGCTTTTTAGAATGGGTGTGTACTCAATTATTGATGAACAGATCTCATTTCATCCAAAGCAGTTTGGGAGAGTGTTTGTCTTCATTCCAGTTCGTTTACAGCAGCAGTTTGTATAAACTTTTGTTTTTAAGTTAAAATCTCCAGAAACAAAAGGATACAGCTTTATTTTTAATAGATGTCCCAGTACCCTCACATCCAAGCTAGATGTGAGATACACAATGTACCAGCTGGAGTTAGGGACTTAAATTCCAGGAGTACCTTGGATGCCAGTTCAGCTGGTGTTTTGAGGACAACTCTGATCCCTTTGAAACCATTATCAGCACACAAGATCATAGCAGGAAGGCTAAAGTGAGTTTGTGCAGTTTACATAGGTGGAGATTACTTTCAGGAAGAAGACTCATCAGTAATTGGTGTGCTGCTCAGTGGCCTATACAGACTGTACATGTGATGAGCATGTCAGTCTTAAAATTCCTGTGACCTATATGTCCATCAGTGTGGTAACTTAAAAAATTATTAGGCACTGTCCAAAACAGCAGACTCCCAGAACAGCATAGGTCTGCTCCAGTATAGCCATCTACTCTTCACAAGTCACCAAAAAATTGTGGGGATTGATGGATGGAATACTTTGTAATGTGTTGGTTCCTCCTGTGCTTCTCTTGCTTTTCTCCGCTGACACAACCCTGCCGAGTTAGCGAGGGAGTTTAGAGGCATAATCTCTGAGCAGCCAAAATAAGAATGTGGTTGCTTGGCTATGTTTTTTTCTTGTTTTTGTTTAATAGAGACAGAATCCACTGGCATTGCTGATGAATTCACTGACTTCATTTCTGTCAGAAGAGTAGAAAAGCCACCCTAGAGGTCGAATTTTTTTTTTTTTTTTTTAAAAAAACATACATTGCATAGCAATAGGCCCTGGACCCTAGGCCCCCCTAGTCACTGGCTAGTCCGGTGTAAAGTTTGCTGGTGAATATGCACGCGTGTCCCAGGCACACCAGAATTGGGGAAGACACAGACTCTCCCCCCGCAGCCGGCACCAGGCACATGGGCAGTGACCCACGGTCCTGCTCCAGCGGCACTGAGCTCCCTGCTCGCCTCGCTCATGCTGTCGCCCTGACAGCTGGTTTTGGGAACAGACACCGTTCCTGCCCTCGTGGCTGGGGGTTAAAGACCCCCGCTGGCTCCAGCAGCTGGCACGGAGACCCCGCTCGCTCCAGTCCCAGCACCGCAGGCCAGGGGTGCCCACCCCCCGGCTGTCGGCAGGAGCTGGCACCAGACTCCCCTCACGCACACACAGGTCTCAGCAGGGCTGGCACCGAGTCCTCGCAGCACACGTTCACACGGGACAGCAAGATGCGTGTGCAGAGAGATGCCTACGGAAAGATCTAATAAGCAGATTGAAGAAGCTGGGCTGGGCTGCAGTGATCAGGCACGGGGCTCGGCCAGACAAGCGTGCTGCCCAGCCCCATTTTACAGCCACCAGCCCCACTTACACCCCTTTCTGTCTACCCCCCTTTTGTTTCCCCCTGCTCCCCCTTCCCCTGCGCATCCCCCGCTCCGGGGTCTGTACCGCTCTGTCGATTCCCGCACCCCTCGCAATCCGGGCTCCCCCGCTGTGCCGCAGCATCAGTTGCAAAGTCCAGGCTGATCTTCCTGGAAGTGGCACCTCTGGTTTCTTGATAGCCCGTCAGCCAGCGTGCATGGTGAGGTTCGTTTCTGGCTGTTGTCTTCATGTTTGTTTTGTCAGGTCTGTGCCTCCGTGTATTTTGTTTCTGGTTTCCCCCTTTTCCCCTTAGTTTCCCAACTGACCGGTCCCCAGTCAGATAACCTCGCTGGAATAACCTTCCGCGCACTCTCACGTGCCCTTATCAAGTGATGTGACTGACCAGGTCTGGTTCTCATCACTGCCTCCCGTGTCGTGTCAGCCAGGTTTGTGTCCCCATATGCTCTTGTTCAAGGCTTCCTCCTTTTCTTATTGTCCCTGTTGCATTGGAAAAGGACCTTGACCAGAGACCCTCAAAGGAGCAGACACACTCCTTCCACGTACCCGTACAGGTAATTGTGCCACATAACATGTCCTGCGATTCTGGTCCCCCATTTGTCCTAACTTGGGGCTTTAGTTGGAGAGGTCATATTTCATTCCTGTGGTAATGAATGCGCATAGTAGGATCATTTGCACTGAGTTTTCACCCTGATACCTGGACAAGAGACAGCCAAGGTGAACACAAAGACTGGAAGCCTGCAAGCTCTTTTGAGTGGATCTTTTCATTTTAAAGGGCCCACTTGAATGTACAGAAGTAGGAGAGTATTTGGTGTGTAGGAATAAGCAAGAAAAAAATTGCAATGTAATGAGGAGCCTCTCTTCACTACAGTACAGTATGGGAAGAGAGGGGGTACAGTATGGGAAAAGGATAAAGAAAGTAAACTCTGCAGATTGAGACATTAATCAGTTCCATGGAATACCATAAAATGAGTTTCTCTTCCTTGCGTGCTTTGAGCTGTTTGATACTGCTGTCACGTTAAGGATGGCAAACCAGCTGGTTCTGGCTGTTTGCACACTTATTTGCAGACATTCAAAGATCAATTTACAGCTGCTCCTTTTAAAGTCTCTTGCAAAAGAGATCGTGACTCCACTGCTAGAAACAACAGTCTTAAGCTATGCTCTTCTCACCTATTGACTTTGTTAACTAGAAATGTCATTAATTTCCGTATTTATATTTTGCCTGCCTATTGCCTTAGAATGTCTTTGAGGATTTTTTGTTTCAGTATTTTCCTTTTTAGAAAAACAGATTTTGCAATTAGAGAGCGATGAAAGAAGAATAAGAAAGGATAAATGTATCAGCATTTGGGGAAGCTGCTTGGTCCATGTGCTAAGAGTGGGCCTATCAGGAAGGCAGATAGTGGAAATGACATTGTTTCCTATCTGAAACCAAGAACAGTTAGATCAATCTCCTGTTTCGGTCTGCTAGCCAATAAATGCCAAATTTTATTTAAAGGGAATGAAATCATATTGACACCAAAACGAACAACCTTAAATGTTTCTTCTCTTTACTCAGGTTTTCCACTGATATGGTTTTCTTCCCTTTGACTAATAAAGCAATGTAATATGTAAACTAGTAACAGGTGGTGAGTATCTGACTCGTGTTTGTTCTGGCTTCATGAACAATATAAGGCAACATCAGGTCTTAGCCTGCTCACCTCCCTCTTCCTGTTCCCATGTTCTGCTTTGCTTGCATGTTGGCATGAAGTGAACCAGACAAAAGATCTGGATCTTTGTTAAAAACTAATCTGGAGTGGGAGAGATGGTTCAGCTTAGTTACAGTGCCATTCAGTTTTCTTTTCTGGTCTATAACACTACTGCATAAATAATGTATGGCTCCAGTATAGCTGTCTACTGTTGACAAGACACAAAGGAAAATGGGAGAAGAACGTCAGGAAAAACTGTAATAGGAATAACAGACCTGTGTCTTTGGAAGTAGCTCCAATTTATGGTGCGTTGTGCATGAAACAATGTCAGCGGTAATGAAAATCTGCCACGTCAAACTTTGTCAGAAGGCCGTCAGGCTAAAGCAGGCAGAAAAGACTTGAAGGGCAACAGCTGGACTCATCTGTGAGTACGTGACTGCTGCTGTAGTCACAGTAGTTTTTTTTAATTTAAAGAAGGAGCCCTTAAGAGAAGGATCACCTAATTACCTAAAATATAGAGAAAGACCACATTAGCTGCAATAGCCTTGTATAGGGCTCAAGGCAGAGGAATTGGAGCAGTGGTTATAGAATGTGCTTGTCCTTCAACCTACTTATTCACCTTTCTGTGCCTCACTTCCCATTTCATCTCTTCTTTTCTGTTTACAACACACATGGAGTGCAGCTTGCAGCTTGACTAGCACTCCCAGATGCCCTTTGTAATACGCTAATGCAGTTTATTGTATTAAGTGATGTGTTTAGGTTACAGACCTGGTGTTGACCAAGTAGCTCGTACATGTAATTTTTTTTCCAGTCAATCTACCTTTGCATTGGTGAAGGCTGTCCAAGAAAGTAATCCCAACTGAGAACAGTTGGTGCAAATTAGGCTGTCAAAGGATGATGGGATATTGGATACACTGTGCTATTATCTATGTGTTAACCAGAGGAATTACTTTTAGAAGACTTTTTTCTATAAAAGGGCTGGCTGACACAAATACTTTCATCATAGATTTTGCGTTAATACAACGGTTGAGAATATGGTATCCCTGACAAAGCACCGTCAACTAATTCGTGGACGTATATGAGAGTGACTTAAATAGCAGCTCCAGGCTGAATTTTTTTAATGTTTTTGGTTGTTGGTTTTTTTTTTTAATAAGAAATATGACCCAAAGCAATGGGATAAGACAAGGACAAGAGATGGAAAACCTGTGAAAAAAGATGAATAGAAGAAAAATGGTTACATAAGTGAAATAGTGCGTGTGTGTGCACGTATACTGGGGCTGGGGAGTGGCATCAAGCAGAGAGAGAACATAAAAGTATTACTGCTTTAAATCTCTCCTTTAAAACTTTCAAACTCAATTTTCATGCTGATGATCTTCCTGAATGTTCAGCAACCTTATGAATTCCCAGTGGGCCAGAGTATGGGATGGAGAGTTAGGGGACCTGTAGTCAAATTTTCATCTCTTTTGGCACTTTGTGATGAGGGCAGACTTACAGAAGTGGTACATAAAAGATACAGAACTGTCAGAAATGAGAGGTGTAGCTAGAGCACCTCTTCTAAGCACTGTTGTGGGGAGCATGGGGATGGCAGAGTACTACTGCCTGCTGTAAGCATAACTGGCTTCTCGGGGGGCCAACGTGCTTCCTGGAATATCCCCACACCGGTGACATTGCATACATCTTGTCTTTGCGTCTCTTCCTCGTCAAGTGTGCGGTATCAGTTTTACAGTACTTAATTGATCACTGCAGTGTGATGAAAGGAGCAAAAATGTTCTGTTTTATGTTAATGAATCAGAGGAAACATTGCTTTAAATCTTTCTGCTCTATGAAGCAATTGATTCCTGGACAGGAACTGTCTTCTGTTGTGTGCATACATAGTTATTGCAATAGATCTCCATTTTTCTTGGCCTTTAGCTGCTATGGTGATAAATACGGCCAATTTCCAATTTCACAATATGAACTTTCTCCGTCTCTTTGTAAAAAACAGGTTTTCTATCAAGCATGCTCATAAGGTGGTGAGTTTCTGAAAGTTTTCCATTGATGCACAAAACCCTTCACTGAACAGTATTCAACACTCTATTTATGAGAATTGCATTAGAGAAGACAATATAGTTCTTTTTATAATAAGTATTCATTTAAACTGAAAAGCCCTGAGTGGAAGAGATGTGATTAACAGAGCTTTTAGCTATCAGTGCACTTCAGCCATTTCTCGGCTGGAATATACGTAACGGTTCATCATGGATTGCCAGGTTGTGGGCAAAAATACACAGTTTACCCCCTCAGCATAACTTCGGGAGGAATTGGTAAGGCAGTAAATAATTAATGTTGGATTTGATCCAGGATACCTTTCCCTTAGGAAAGTAGATCAAGATTTTTAATGGCAGTATGTTTTTAAGACTGGTTTACAGTTCAGCAAACTGTGGAATATTGAATAAAATTAGAACTGTATCATGGCACAGACAAGTCCATCTATTGCACAGCTGGCTTCACATCCTCACAATGAAACTTTCCAAAACAGTGTTTTTCTTTTAAAAGAAAAATGAAATGCTAATCCTTTTCAGTTTGAGAAATACCAAGAGTGTGGCTGTAAAATGTGATAGGAAAAAAATCAACATGAAGAACTGATTTGAATGTTCCCCTGGGAATATTGTGAATTTTAATATTTCAGAAATGGGTTTGCTTAGCCCTGAGGAAAAGGGATTGGAAGAGCATGATAGACATGAGCATGCACAAAGAGTGTACTTTCAGTATTAAGGGGGAAGAAATAGGTCACTGTAGCTTAGATAGCTAATTTGGTTTCCTTTAAAGCCACAAGAGGTAGAAAGTGCTGAGCTGCAATCGGGAAGAATGGATACTGTCTCCTGAGGGACAGGGCAAATAAGCAATGTAGATCTTAAGTCGTCTTGCTTTGTAAACTCTTGATTTACACAAATACCCCTGTTAATTCATGCTTTACTACTGCACTGATGTTGCCTTGCTGGAAAAAGTGCCAGTTTATGGAACAGCTCCAATTAATCATGTGCCAATGCTGAGCTACCCATGGTTTAAGAAAAATATTTCTAATACAGGTTATATGGAAGGAAATACTTTTCTTGTTAGTTTTTTTAATTTATCATACATTATGTCCAAGAATGGTCCAACCCAGCATCCAGAAAGTCAAGCAGAAGTGGCAAGATGCCTGCATGGATGAAGAAGGAGTTCCTGACTGAACTCGGACATGGAAAGGAAGCACACAAGAGATGGCAGCATGGAGAGGTGACCGGGGAGGAATACAGCAACGCTCTCTTGAGCATGCATGCACAGGGTTAGGAAAGCCAAAACTAACTTGGAGTTGAATGTGGTGAGGGACTTGAAGGATAACAAAAAGGGCTTCTACCGGTATATCAGTAACAAAAAAAAAAAAAACCAAAACAAAAAACCCAAACTAAACCCAAAACAATTAGGGAAGCGATGGGCCCGTTCTGAACGGGAGAGGGGACCTGGTGACAAAGGACAGGGAAAAGGCTGAGAAACTCAATGCCTCAATGGTAAGGTCTGCCATCAGGATTCCCGGGGCCCTGAGACAAGTGGCGAAGTCCGGCACAGTGAGGACCTTCCTTCAGTAGAGTCTGATCAGGTGGCTGGTGTAGGTCGGGTGGCCGGGGTGCTGTGACGGACGGTTATCGGCTCTGCGGGAGGGACAGGCAGGGCAGGCGAGGGGGGAGCGCTGTGTGTAAGGGAGGAGTTGGGTTATATGGCGCTTGCAGTTGGCAATGACACAGTTGAGACCTCTGAGTAAGGATGAAGGGGAAAGCAAATAAAGCAGATATTGTTGTGGGAGTCTACTCTCAACTACCCAGCCAGGATGATGACAGCGATGAATTATTCTACAAGGAATTAAGGGATATCTCTAGATCAACTGCCCTTGTCCTTACGGGTGACTTCAACTTCCCAGACATCAACTGGGAATATCATACAACAGACACAAATAGGTCCAGGAAACTCCTGAAGCACGTTGAAGGTAACTTCTTGGTGCAGGTACTAAGGGAGCCGACTAGGAAAGGTGCCCTTGTAGATTTGTTGTTTGTAAACAGAGAGGGTCTCACGGGCTACGTGGTGATTGGTGGATGTTTTGGTTACAGCGACCACAAAGTAGTTGAGTTTCAAATCATTGGTGATAGGAGAAAAAATCTCAGCAAAACTTCGGCCCTGGATATGGGGAGAGCAGACTTAGGGCTGCTGAAGGAGCTAGTTAGGAAGGTCCCCTGGGACTCTGCGTTTGAAGGTGTTGGGGTCCATGAATGCTGGTCACTTTTTAAAAGCCATCTCTTAAGAGCACAGAAGCAGGCAATTCCAAAGTGTGGGCAGTCAAGCAAGCGGGGCAGAAGGCCAACTTGGCTGAGCAGGGATCTTCTTCTAGAACTCAGGAGAAAAAGGAAAGTACATGGACATTGGAAGCAAGAACAGGCGACATGGGAGGACTACAGAGGTGCTATTCACCACTGTAGGGAGAAAATTTGCGCGGCTAAAGCTTGATTAGAATTTCAAGCTGACCAGCACTGTGAAGGACAACAAAAAGGGCCTTTTTAAAATATGTTAATAGCAAAAGAAAAATCATAGATAACATTGGTCCGTTGCTTGACAGGGTCAATCACCTCACAAATAGGGATGTAGTGCTCTTTAATGTTTTTATAAATGATCTGGACGTGGGAATTGAATGTACATTAAGTAAGTTTGCCAATGACACTGAACTGGGAGGAGCTGTGGACTCCCTGGAGGGTAGAAAGGCCTTACAGAGAGATCTGGGTAGACTAGAGAGCTGGGCAACCACCAACCGTATGAAATTTAACAAGAGTTAGTGCCTGGGGCAGTGTAATCCTGGTTATACGTACAAACTGGGGGACAAGAGGCTGGAAAGCAGCCCTGGGGAAAGAGATCTGGGGGTTTGGGTTGATGGCAAGTTGAATATGAGTCAACAGTGTGCCCTGGCAGCCAAAAGGGCCAACCGTGTCCTGGGGCACATCAAGCCTGTGCTAGCTGGTCAAGGGAGGAGACTGTCCCACTCTACACTGCACTGGTGTGGCCCCACCTCGAGTACTGTGTGCAGTTTTGGGCACCTCAATATAAGAAGGACATCAAACTATTAGAGTGTGTCCAAGGAGGGCGACCAAGATGGTGAAAGGCCTTGAGAGCAAGACTTAGGAGGAGCAGCTGGGGACACTTGGCTTGTTCAGCTTGGAGAAGAGAAGGCTGAGGGTGCCCTCATCGCCGTCTGCACCTTCCTCAAGGGGGGCAGCGGAGGGGAGGTGCTGATCTCCTCTCTCTGGTGACCAGCGACAGGACAGGAGGCAATGGGATGAAGCTGAGTCAGGGCAAGTTCAGCTTGGACATTAGGAAAAGGTTCTTCACTGAGAGTCTGGTCGCTCACTGGAACAGGCTCCCCAGAGAAGTGGTCACGGCACCAAGCCTGTCAGGGTTCAAGGAGCCTCTGGACGACATTTTTGGCCATATGGTTTAGTTTTAGGTAGTTCTGCAAGGAGCAGGGAGTTGGACTCGATGATCCTTATAGGTCCCTTCCAACTTGAGATATTCTATGATTATAAGTCTATGGAACCTGATGGGATGCATCCCTGAGAAGTGAGGGAGCTGGCCAGTGTCATTGCAAGGAAACTCGCAATCAGGAGGAGTGTTTCTGGCAGGTTTGAAGAAGGTGATCCTTCCCCTCTTCTCAGCACTGGGACCACATCTGGAGAGTGTTGTGTGCCATTCTGGGCTTCCCAGTACAACACATGGACATACTGGAGTGAATCCAGCAAACAGCCACTAAAATGATTAAGGGATTGAAACACCTGAGAGAGCTGGGACTGTTTAGCCTCAGGAAGAGAAGGCTTGGGGGGTAATTTTGTCAATGTATATAAATACTTGGTCAGGGGGAATAAAGAAGACAAAGCTAGACTCTCCCCAGCACTGCAAAGCGAAAGGACAAGCGGCAATGGACACAAACTGAAATACAGGAAATTCCACCTAAACATACGGAAAAAAAGTTTTTCCTGTGTGCACGGTCAAACACTAGAACAGGTTGCCCAGAGAGGTTGTGGAGTCTCCATCTTTGGAGATTTTCAAAATCTAATTGGACAAGGCCCTGGGCAACCTGCTCTAGATGATTCTGCTAGGGGCAGAGCAAGGGGTTGGAATAGATAACAGCCAGATTAATTCCATGATTAAAGCTTGATTTTTACAAAAGTCTTACATATTTTTTTGCAGTGTAGCATGATCAAACTTATACTGCTGCAGGTCAAACATGTATTTCCTTTACTCTGGCAAGTGAGATGACTCTAGAGCAGGTCAAGCTAGAAGACGTCCAATTTCCTAGCTGTCAGTTAATACAATTTCTATTTTATAGCCAATCTGAAAATTTCTTGCACTATGTAACCTTTCCTCTGATCCCTGAGCATAAAAAAGGAAAACATGATTTTGAATGTTACTATGCAGTTCCCTCAGGATGATGCAATTTCATAAGCAATTAAAAGCTGCATTAGTGTGGAAAGCCAAAACAGGCCAGTTACTAACAGCCTAAATGCAGAAGAAAATGACCCCTTGCAGTATGATGGCTCTCCAAACTGAAATAAACACACATCACCATAAATAAACTGTGATATACAGCCTGTTTTATTTAAAGGGTGAGGGTTTTATTTTTAATGCACTTGGCATTTCCTGACTTAAAAGCTGCGAGCTGTCTTCTGCCTACCACCTGTTTCTGTTTGTAGTTCTGGCATTTGTATAAGCCAGTGGTAGAGACTGTCATCCAGTTTCTAACTCATTTTACATTAAACATAGCAGTCAGAAGGATCCTAGCTCTGGACTATATGTTTTGCACCCTGGTGCTTTTCAAAATCTCTTGGGTTTAGTCCTTGAAGAAAATCAAGTGAGTTTGTACCCAGACTTCAAAGAGGACAGTTTTGGACCCATATAAAAGGGTGGAATTCTTTAAAGTATTCTGTTTACCGCTGTAATTTAAGCCTGTGCTAAGAAGTAGATTCATGCATATGCACCTTTATTCTTGGGCTCTTTTTCTCTCTTTGCAGTTAGCGTCATAGTTTCTGACATCACAGTACATGAGTTTACTGCTTTTCACTCCACTTACTCCAGGAGGGAGATATGGAAATGGATTTGATTCTGGCTTTTCATGAAGAACAAACTTGTGGCTGCTGAAACCTGTCAGAGTCTTTGTCTCTGCCCTCATCAGCTAGGGAACTGAGTACATGTGAAGGTATATGATCAGAAACTGCTGAAAGAAATCACAGCAGTACATGAATGCAATTTCGAAAACATAATTCTATTCTGAAACAGGTTTCTTCAAGGCCTCAGAGGCTGAATTTCCATGCTAGTATACAGGAATCCAATGTTCCAATCCCACCAAACTTCAATGTGATAAATTTACCCTTTAGCTATATGTCAAAGTATCCATTCCTTGTGTGGGTCTTCTGGGGTTTAATGATTACAGCAAGTGGTTGATAGTCCTCTGAAAGACATAGGCAGTTGCTCCTTATTCTTGCTACTCCTCCAGTCTGCAAATACTTTGATCCAAGTCCAATATTCTTCCCAATTTTGCTAAAGAGAAAAAAAGATTCATTTTAAAGCAGAGGACTTAAAATGGGTAGGTCTCATAGTGCAGGTTTCACCTGTCAGGTGACACTCACTTAGTCAGGACATCCGCTTAGTTGGAAATAATAAATACTCAGTTTCTTCTTTTGGCTAATGTGATTAAATCCAGCAGCTCCCGTGACTACTATTCACAAGAAGTAAAAGCGAAGATTTCTTTGCTTGTTTGGGAGACCTAGACAAGACAGTTCAATTCAAACTGCAGATTTGACCCAAACTGTCAAACAATACCAGGCTAAATAATTTAAATTGTGAATTATAATATTTACTGCTAAGCCCCATCTTCTAGTTGACATGTATCTGCATGGATACTGCAATACAGTAGTGGTCCTACACTGGTAAGTATTGTATGTCTTGCTTCTTACTCCACTGTTAGTTCTTCCTAATGAAGAGCTAGAATGCGTAACTTTTTGCTATGAGAGAGCATGAAAACAGACAGCAATAGCCCATTTCTAGCTGGCTCTGTAAGGCTCTACTCCAAAGTATTCACAGATATATGTAAAAACAGCATTAGCTGACTAGGCAAGACCTAGAAAACCTCAGTGATCAGCCCTTCTATTATTCCTTACTAGGGCCCAAAACTTTCTTACAGAAACTGGAAAGTCTAAACTGCATCACAGTAAATGATAAGGAAGAAAATGAAATTATTTGTTCCAACAAGATGTCTAAGCAGTCCCCAGTTTTAAGATAGATTCTCTGGGGCCTTAATACATTAATGTTATTGCTAAGTCTGCAAATGCTACTTCAGTGAGCTTTTTTCCCCATGCATGTGACAAATTCTCTTTGCTGTTATAGAATTTTCCTCACTCTTAGCTAATCCTGAATTCAGGATGTTTCTTGTTGTTTCTATGTCGTTTCTCACCCTGTCTTCCCTGAATTGTTTTAGTATGGAATGCTGCGGAGCCTTTTAGAATAGCTTTCAACATCGTAAGAAGTTAACTTTCTATATGCTGTCTTCAGTTTCTTCACAAACTTCTGAATTATGTCTGGTACCTTGTGGCTGACAGTGTGCCTTCATTTCTCTGAAAGAATCTTGCAAGAAACGCTGATCAACCTTTAAAAGAAATGTAATTCCATCTTTTACCCACTATTTTACTAACACAGCAAAAAGTTAAATAGGAAAGTTAGCCTGAGTCAAGTCAGCAGGTGCAGAGTATTATGGCTATTCAACATGCTGAGGATTTCATGGTAAATACCTGCGTGCCTATTTTAGCCCACAGTACATATAAGGCAGCTGCCGTGGTAAGCAGGTTTCAAATATTTACTTATTACTGAGCATGGATGTGAGCAGTAACTGTCAAGTAGCACTTTAATGTACTGTAAATCCATTACATAATTTGCCTTGTGGAAACTTGTACAAGCCTATAGTCAAGGAATTGTAATAATTAGTGAAGTAAAACTTTCCTTTGCAGAAGCCATCCTAGTTAAACTCACTTACATAATCACCAACTCAGCATTTAATAATTGTTTTAAACCAGTACTTGTAGTGCTTTCTAAGTAGATATCTCAGGCATACATACCTGTATTCTGCAAACTACCTGCAGGCCTTCCTCACACTCCCCTTTCTAGATGCAAGATTTGCTATTTACCAGTGCTCTGGTATTACAGCTCACTGCAATAAGAACCCCCGAAGGGTTACAGGCTGTTCAGGAGAGATGGGGTGGGAAGGCGAGCAGGAGGGCTGTACACTGTGAAAAGGAGTGCCCTGGGTGCGTGGAGCTTTATGCTGGGACAGCTGATGAACTCATGGAGTGTGGGTAAGGACCAGAGAACAGACCAGTGCCGTTGCTGTCTGCTGCCAGATCATCTGATCAAGAAGAGGCAGATGAAGTCTTCTTCAGGCACCATGCCCTAAGAGCTCCTCTGCAGCTGGGAGACCTTAGAGTGATGAGAACTATGTTGCCTTTTTTTCTCTTCCTGGGGGACTACTCAGAGAACCTGATCCCGGATGCAGATATTTACCCATTTTTCAAAATACACTTTGGGCTAAGTGAAACCTCTGAATCAAATGAATGTGAAATCAATTCTGTCTCCCGTTGCCATCTTCTGCACATGTGGAAGTAGACTTGGGACAGTTTGAGATCACAAGGCCTGGAAGATCCTCGTTGGTCCCATTTTGAATGGTCGCCACCTTCAGACCTTCCTGCACCCTCCCAAGCCGTCCTGCCCCCGCCCTTTGGGTGACAGAGATGACAAGCCCACGCCTCACCCTCGAAAGCCCCCGTGCGCGTGGGCCCGGCTGCCGGCGGGACCACGGAAGGCAGCGCCGGGCGACTCCCCCTGGCCCTCCCGCCTGACTCGCCGCCGGGGCGAGCTGCTCCTGCCCAAGGTGAGGTGCCACGGGCCGCCCCAGCGCCGACTGCCCGGCCCCGCCGGGACGGCGGGAGGGAAGGAGGAAGCTGGGCTGGACGGGCTCGCCGTCCCGCCCCCGGGGCGCAGCCCGCCTCGCCCGGTAATGCCACCGGTGCTCGAAGCAAACTTCGGAAAGTTGTTCCACCCTTTCTGCGGTCTTCCTTGCCCCCGAGGCGCGGGCAGGCGGAGGAGAGCCGCACCGGCCGGCGCGGGGGGCTCGTATCGTGCCTTCGCCGGGGCGCCGGCGGGAAGCGGCGGGANGCGTTGGCAGGCCCGGGCCCTTCCAGCTCGCTCTCAGGCTGGAAGGCGGCAGGATTAGAACGGCAGCGGCTGCCCCCGCATCCCCCGCCTGCCGCTGCGAGCGCCAGCGCGTTGCTTAAGCCCACTCCGCCCTGTTTCCTTCCGTGGTGCGGCGCTGGAGCCGGCCCTGCAGCCCCGCGGGGGGGGGAACTGGCACTCAGGAGCCGGGTGTGCTGCAGCCCGAGGCGTCGCGGCTCCTCCTTTACCGTTTCGTAAAGGTGGTGCCCAAAAGTGCTGTTGCCTGATCGTCTTCGTGTTTGCGCTTCTGCATTCCTCATGGAGCTTCATGCTACGGGCGACAGACAGTGTCACGGAGGAATCGCTTCTACCTCCTGGTTACTGCAGGAGCCGCCCAGCTGGTTTCCAGCGTGCGCTTCCCTGCAGGTACAAAAGACGATGGAGTTTGGTGGCTGCCTTCAGGGTGGGAACAGGCCCACCAAGCACTTAGTGAAGATGAAGGCAGTGCTGCTAGTGATGGTTGTAAAAATGATTCTCGTGTTCCCCTGCCGTAGTTTGGTGTCAGTCTTACACTGCGGTAGCACTACTGTGGTATCTGGTTTAGTTTTCTGTCTTTCTTGATACTCAATGCTGCTGATGATTAAATGACAGTTATAAAAGAAACTTACTGCTACCAGGATAATAGATGTCATAGAATCATAGAATCACTAAGGTTGGAAAAGACCTCTCACATCATCGAGTCCAACTGTCAACCCAACCCCCCCATGCCCACTAAACCATGTCCCCAAGCGCCTCATCTCCACGTCTTTTAAATACCTCCAGGGATGGGGACTCCACCACTGCCCTGGGCAGCCTGTGCCAAGGCCTGACCACTCTTTCAGGAAAGAAGTTTTTCCTAATGTCCAACCTAAACCTCCCTTGGCGCAACTTAAGGCCATTTCCTCTCGTCTTGACATATACCGATAGAAGAGATTATGACTGCATGTAATGAAACTTGGGTAGTGTCACAATTGGGAGAATGGAGAAATCCCTCTGGAACACTTTGACTAATTTAACATACTCTTCTATTTTCTTGGTTGCAACTTTGTGGTTTTCAACAATAGTTTCCAGATTAGGTTCACTTTTATTTTTAGATGACGTATATGAATTATTCTGATGCACTGGTAATAGTTTACTGGTTGTCTGTGGCATGTCCTAAGGACTCAGATATCTGGTCCCTGAATTTATCATTAGGNTAATGCCACCGGTGCTCGAAGCAAACTTCGGAAAGTTGTTCCACCCTTTCTGCGGTCTTCCTTGCCCCCGAGGCGCGGGCAGGCGGAGGAGAGCCGCACCGGCCGGCGCGGGGGGCTCGTATCGTGCCTTCGCCGGGGCGCCGGCGGGAAGCGGCGGGAGGTGAGTCTGGGGAACGTATCGTGGCCCAAAAGAGTGCGGGGAGGCAAAAGACGAGGGCTCTGCGCGGCCGGGTCACGCTCCTGGCGCAGCTGCTGCCGGAGGGGCACCCGCCGCTTCGCCCTTCTCCGCAGCGTCTCAACAGTCTCGACCACCTCGCAGGTGTCTCAACAGCCTCTTCCGCTGCGCCTCGCCCGCCGCAAGCCCCGCTTCCCGCGGGGGGCCGCCTGCCGCAGGACGGCGCCTCGGCGGGCCCTGCGGGGCTCAGCAGGCTGCGGGCAGGGGACAGCCGTTACCGGGCTCCGGCCCCCGTCCCTGCCTCCTGCCGGGGCGGGGCGGTGCTGGCAGCCGGGGGCAGCGCCCGCCGGACGGCAGCGGGAGGCAGGGGCGGCCCTGCCCGGCGGTGCCCCGCTGGCAGCGGCGCGGAGGCGCTGCCGAAGCCGNGTGTTCCCCTGCCGTAGTTTGGTGTCAGTCTTACACTGCGGTAGCACTACTGTGGTATCTGGTTTAGTTTTCTGTCTTTCTTGATACTCAATGCTGCTGATGATTAAATGACAGTTATAAAAGAAACTTACTGCTACCAGGATAATAGATGTCATAGAATCATAGAATCACTAAGGTTGGAAAAGACCTCTCACATCATCGAGTCCAACTGTCAACCCAACCCCCCCATGCCCACTAAACCATGTCCCCAAGCGCCTCATCTCCACGTCTTTTAAATACCTCCAGGGATGGGGACTCCACCACTGCCCTGGGCAGCCTGTGCCAAGGCCTGACCACTCTTTCAGGAAAGAAGTTTTTCCTAATGTCCAACCTAAACCTCCCTTGGCGCAACTTAAGGCCATTTCCTCTCGTCTTGACATATACCGATAGAAGAGATTATGACTGCATGTAATGAAACTTGGGTAGTGTCACAATTGGGAGAATGGTGAAATCCCTCTGGAACACTTTGACTAATTTAACATACTCTTCTATTTTCTTGGTTGCAACTTTGTGGTTTTCAACAATAGTTTCCAGATTAGGTTCACTTTTATTTTTAGATGATGTATATGAATTATTCTGATGCACTGGTAATAGTTTACTGGTTGTCTGTGGCATGTCCTAAGGACTCAGATACCTGGTCCGTGAATTTATCATTAGGGACTTGAGTATTGTACAACTCAAAAGGTAACTGTTATACCCAAAAGAGTGAAAATTAAATGTCAATCTTCTCTATACTAAATTCTCATCTTTCTTGACATCAAGAAAAGAAATCAGAAGTCAGCGTTTCAAGTACAAAGAGCAGATGTATTTCTGTGAATGGATTAAGTAGCAAACGAGATTTGGGGCAATAACAGTTTACAGTCTCCTGCTCTGCCAGCTCTTGGAGACTTAAGTTCACTGCTGCTGAAATGAAGGAGGTAGAATTGGTTCTGTGTGAGACACCTCTTCCACCTTTTCCGCCTATCTTGTGATGGACTAGCAGAGAACTGTAAAGAAATTAGCAGAAATTAATGCACTAAAGAACATTTTCTTTCTTGTGGTTTCTTCAGCCCACAGGATGCATGTGCTGCTTCTAATGGATATCTCTCTTTTTCTCCTGTTTCTGTTCACTGACAAATGATATACTGTCATGATTTTGTAGATGGGTAAATGGTGGCCATATAGAGGGGTAAAGAATATTGGTCTACGCAGATTCGCTCTCCATCTTTTGCTAATTTGCAGTATAGGTATATATAAATGTACAGCTCTACATATAAGGAGGGAGTAATACATCTTTAGGGTTTTATTTACCTTGTTAAAAATGCAGATGAAGTTAAGCCTGATGTAAAACCATGATTGATTCCACTGTCCATGACTTATCCATGCAGAAGCACCAGGATGCCTGTGTCAAGAAACCGACTGAAATTCAGTTAGACTTGGGAGCTCTCTCCAGACGAAGATCTAACCAGGTCAGGCCTAGAGTTTTCAGTCTAAATCTGATTTATTTTTTATCCTAAGAGAAAACAAAAAATTGATGATAAATACTTGCCTGTATTTCTAGGCACCAGTGCCCTTTTCTGGGGTAATTCTTCCCCATATTCAGTAAGTTGAATCACCGCAGGGTCAGTTAAGCACGGTAGAGGATAGCTTACTGGGAGCCTTGTCCAATCTGCCTCACTAGTCACTGTCAGATTTATTGTGTGTCATGTCTCAGTCTCATTTGACTTGCTTTGCATGCTCTCCTCCTGCTGTCCTCTGTATCATGTGTTTGTTCTGTTGTGGCCCGGACTAGCCCTTGCTCCGAGACCTTATTTTTGCCAGACAGAAATGATGAGGTAGCCTGTTACATGGCGTGAAGTCACCACATCGCTGAGCTGTGGCCAGGATATGTGCCCCTTTCAAGAGCCTGTGACCTCCAGGGAGCCACCCCAGAAGACGTTCTCCCTATCTGCAGCATCATGCCACAGCCCGTTTTTCCTCACATGACTCATCTTATCCCTTAGTCTCACAGAGGGGGTGTCAAGAAAGGTGCAGGGTCTTGCTGGGGAACTTCTGTTTGTTAGAGAGCAGCGTAAATGGAGGCAAGGGATCCTGCACAACTGCAAGAGTAACTTTTTGACTAGTTGACTCACCGAGATTGTGGAAGTTTCATTTCCGCTTGAAAGCAGTGCTGAATTAAAATCCAATTAAGAATCTGTGATGATGCATTTGTAATTGTTTGTGTTGCTAGAGCGTTTTGTAGAACTAAACGGGAGGTACGCCTGAGGTGCACCAAGCCCACTAATCAAATATAGATAAGTGAGTTTGTTTATGTGTTTCCCAGACCTTGGAAGTGAGCCATGCAGAAGAGATAGCATGAAGGTTATCTTGTACTGCATGTAGGAAAATATGACACTTCTTGTATCATATTTTACCATTACTTCTTCCAATGGAAAAACAGTGGACTAACAAATGAAATATTCCCATGCCTCATTCACGTGGTATTGTCCCGCACAAACTGTCCCACTGACTCAGGTGAAGGTGGTCTCCAAGAGCAAGTTTAGAGTTTTAGAAATTCTGAAAATTTTGAAAACAAGAATTCTTGCAAACCCAACTGCAAACCAAGTGCCAAATACCTACGGAGACACTTGGAATATGCCTCTCAGGTCTTGTAGTGCAATCTGCCTTAGCTTGGGTCCGCTAAGGTCGGTGGCAGAGTGGACTGAAATTTTCCACTAACATTTTTTTCTGGTAAAAATGAATTTTTATTTGAAGACAATATTTAATTTGCATCTCAAAATCCTTTAATTTTGGTTAAAGATGTAACATTCCTTGACAAACTAGAAATAGAGAGTTTCTTTTAGATTTCAAGCCAAATTTTTGTTGGTTTTCAGGCAGATAAAAGGTTTTGATTTTTTTTTCAGAAGTTACCTTTTTAGCAAGGACTTTTGGAGGAGGCAGAATATTTCAATTTTTTTTTTGTTAAAATGGTGTACTTTAAAGATGTTCTTGTCAACCAGGTTTCACCAGCTGAAAGTAGCTCCATTTAGCAATAAGTCATTAGGAAAACCTGAAAGATAAGGTAATTAAAAGGAACATATATGGCTTTACTTAAACTTTTTGCAGGCCTTTACTTCAGATGGGGAGGGTCTGTTGCCAATGCAAATGATTTGTCAACAAATGGAACAGCTCATATGAATTGGCAATACCTCCTGCCAGAACATCATGTTACAGGTTACAACATTTACTAATATGATGCTGTTATTAATATAGTTATTTGCATTTAATTTCAGCGCTTGGGACAAGGCAGCACAATAAATCCTGCAGTCAGATGGAGTCAGCTCAGTTTTGACTTCACCATGCTTGGAATGTGTTGCATACGTTGTAAGGTGCTCCTTCTTAACAATAGGTTTTACTTCTCTGAACTAACATTTTATGTTTTGGGAAGACGTCAAAATAACGGTAAAATAGTTCTATAATAGCTCTGATACAAGTTCTATAACTGCCAATGTCACTACTGTTTACATGCAGACATTTATAAAAACTAATGCTGCAGCCACAGACGTTTGCCAGAGTCCTTGCCCAAAATACGTAAGTGGCCAAATTGTATTTCTATGCAGTAAGGATTTATTGATAAGTTAGAGAGAGAGAGAGAGAATTTGCGGGGAGAACGCACGCTCAGTACACGTACACACTCACAGCACCGTCCTGCTCAGGTGTTAGGCAGGTCAGCAGTTTCTTGAAGACTCCAGTGCTTGCAGCCAGCAGGCAGGCAAGGAACAACAGGGAGGGAGAATAGGTCTTCTTGGGGACGGTGTCCTTGAATAAGGCAGGAAGAGCAGGTGGAGGGGGAGCAGCAGAGACTCCAGGCAGGATGCCCTCACAGCTCGGACCATCCTGTCATTATTCTGCAGCAGTGATTTCCGTGACTGTTGCCCCTACATTCGGTGTCCTTTTATAAGAAGATGGCGTTTCCAGACAATTCTTAGCTTTTCATTTCTTAAAAAGGAAGCATCCAAAGCAATGAAGCAAAAGGAAAAGATGCATTTCCACTAAAATCCTAACTACTTAGAGTAGCTTAACTTCCAAGGAGCCTAGCAACACTAAGCAGGTCCATTTAACTTCACTCTGCCTTTTCAGAATGGATCCCTAAGAACTGCTGATATTTAGGCAATAAAAATCAGAGATCGTGCTGGAAGTGAGAGGTGCTGTGATTATTGTTGCCTGCACATTAGTTGTTTTTGATTAGTGTTTCCATATTGAAGGAGCAGGATGGGGAGTAAGTGAATCTGCCTGCTTCCTTTGCTTACCTCTGTTACCTTTGCAGATCTGAATTTTAATACATGGATAGTTTTGTTTACTACTTCCATAAAGGCCAGCAAGAAGCCAGGCAGGCGACTTTCTTCTTCATCTGTGTGGGAAGCTAGCCTTTGGGAGAGGCAAATTTTCTTACAAACCCATCGAAAACTAGTTGCTTGGATGGAGATGTTAAAAATAAAAAAGATTAATGAGGACATGATCACCAGTCGGAGAGTTGGGATCCTGCATCATTGTGCACAGAAGTGACATCGTTTGGGTTTTTTCCAACATTTGGATTTGTAGATTCATCTAGGGACAAATGCCAAGGGGGGAGTGAGTGGTCTCTCTCCAAAGACTTCAGCAGCCTGTTTTGGAATCGTTAATGCTGTCACTTCAAGCATGTTTTCTGTTTTTGTCCTGTTTCCCAGTTAATATTGTGGAGACTGTGCTTCTGATATATGACCTGGGTTTTTTTCCTTCTTTAGTTTGAGGTATGTTTTTTTCCTTAACCAGTCTTCTGAAAATGAGGAATTTAATTTATGTGATTACAATGTATTTATAACCCACAACAGCTTCTCCGAGGTCTTTTCCCTCCTTGATTTCTGCTCATCTGCCTTACCTTGAAATAAATTGAAAGTAATTTTATGGAAATCTAAAAACTTGTGGTATAAATGAAGCTTTGAGCTTGCATAATGCAGAATATCAAAGTAGATGATCCTAATGTTTCCCTTAATCTTTAAAAGCTACAAGCAGGGCTGGTTGGAGAGTTTCTATTAAGACTGACATTAAAGAGAATTTGGTTCTCCCCCACAAATTTACTCACAGGAAAGGAATTTCTACATAATTTGAAGTTTTTCCTTTTTTTAGGCTAGTGGATGCAGGATTCCTTTGTTGTCTGCCTTTGCTACTCCCCCAAAATTATTTTCATGACACATTTCTTTCAGACTGTCCTGTTGTGGTCCCTCATGGGAACTCCAGCTTGCCCCAGATCTCTCCCTCCACAGTTCAACTCCCCCCACCCACCTCATGGTGCACCGTCTCCTAAGATGAAGAATCACGAGAGATCATGTGCATCGTGACATGAGTTACCTAGCCGGTGAATTCAGGCTGTGGGGAAGAAAAGGCTTTTATGACACATTTCAATACCTTTCTGAAGCAAAAGCACAAGACTTGCAAGTTTTTACTTGGAAAGTCAAAATTGGAGGAATGAAAGTGCCATTTTTCATCTAATTCAGTCCAGGTGTTCATATAGTTAGGTAAGGCTTTATAATGCTTCCATAAGAGCTTGAAGAGTAATTGTCTTAGTCATAGCAGAGGAAAAAAATACATTTTTTTTTGGGGTGCACAACTTTGTATCTCTGTTAGTTGTTTTAAGTGTGGGACCTGAATTTTTACCTTGAATAGACATAAAATCTTTAAAAAATGGCTAAAAGTAACATTGAGATCCACTGATCTCGGGGAATGATCACCTATGCCATTATTCGCAGATTTGTGTGTGATCGCAGCTGCACCACCTTTGCAGCAGGGGTTCAGTGCTCTACTGTCTTCACCGTTGGATGGTTGTTCGTGTCTAGCTTGTCTGCCATGTTCCAGCACAAGAGTGTTGCTTCTTGTGTATTGCGTTATGTGCACAGGGAGTATTTTTCTCCAAACCTGTATCTAAGCAAACTTCCATGTACTTCAGGATGGTTCTTGTGCTCTCTTTGGTCTTAGCAGTCCCATTCCTCTGTCATTCTCTGTAGGTCCTGCTTTTTTTGAGTCTTCATTTTTCTTTGATGTGTTTCCTTGATGGGCCACTTGGCCTTAATCGAGGTAAATAAATTATAACTTCCTGGATTAAGTTGAAATGATTCTACAGCGGGGTTCACTAACTGGATGAACACTTGTCCAAGGGCAGGTCACAGTAACAGGGAACAGAATAACTTCTTTCAGCAGGCTTGTGCCAGCTTAAAATAATTGTGGTGGTACATTTTAGCAGCTTTAGAAGCTTTTCAGCATAATGCTAAAAGAGAACTAACTGACACTAAGTTAGTTCTGAAGAGGTCCCTGTTCATGTGTCAGCCATACTACAGAACAGCTGCAGGTTATTTTAACAATGATAATTTGGTTTAGGAAAATATATTTCTTGTACACAATCTAATTTTTATTTTCCAGTGTTTGTAAAACAAAAATGTTATGTCTCATAAGAGTATTTTGTATAAATCCATGGTGTCCTCAGTATTAAGGAAGCTTACTACATTTTTCTGCTGATGATTCATGTTTTGAAGTGTGCTGGAGAACGTTCGTACCTATAGACAGATGCTAAAAAAATATTTTACTGAAACGTAGAAACTCAGAGACATGAATGCAGGTAAAACAGCTCTGTAAGTTTTTAACTGTCACAATTACGGAGAATGGGGTTGTCACAAGTCGTGACGTATGAAATCTGTGGATCAGCAATGCTCTGTACCTCTAAAATTTGGTAATTTGCAGTACACCTGACTGGCAAATCATGATGAAAATGTAATTTGAAATATTAACAGTGACCTGCCTTCTGCAGACCAGTCCAGAAATAGCTCATGATTAATCATCTGTAAAAACCTCGTAAAGCCCACATCCTTGTTTAGTATTATTTGGAGCTATGCTTGTTTGCATCAGCTCATGATACGACCTATTTTGCATAGTGAAGTGGTTTTTTGTAGCTAAAAGAATGCAATTCAAAGGTCTTAATAGAATAGAATAGTCTTTTCAATTTGTAAGCCATTTGATTTCTAAAGGAGATGGACGAGTGAATGGAACTACTTTATTTAAAGGTAGTTATTTATTATGTTATATATATATTTATAACTATTATGTTACTTAAAACTGGCCTTGGAATAATTGCATTGCTGATCCAGTAACGTGGGGCAAATTGCAGGTTTTTTTTTCATGTTATTTTGCAAAGTATCAGGACACTAGGAATTACGATGAACTGTACCAGCTTTGGAAGCTGCTGTAAAGATTAAGAATTTTAATGTGTGCTCTAATTTAATTTTCTGCTGTATTCAAGACACTTGCTGTGTAGCAAGTTTTTATGATGTGTATGAAAGGTGGAGCAACTTGTAAGAAGGTGAGGCTGCTGCGATGCACATAATGTATTCTTTGTGGGATGGAAGTATTTAGAAAGCATGGTGATGTTTTCTGAATCATATCTGTATTGTTTGCTAAATGTAAACAACTATCAAACTGTATATAGTGCCTTTTTGTTCCACCATTTGTAATCTGTTTTCATATTTCTGTTGTTTCACGTGCAATTGACTATTACTTGCGCAGTTTTTCTTTTTTCTTTTTCTTAAGGAAGTCTGATGAACTGTGCAGAAACCACAGGCACTAGCAGTACTTACTATCGTGATTAGCTTGGCCTGTTCCTGCAGTTGTGGTCTTTGAGAAATTGTTGAGATGTGAGAAAGAAAAAAATTTATTACATCCAATGCACTTGGAGTCTGGGTCAGATCTTGCCAGGACCATCTTTAGGCTACACTTGACCCACTGATTTTTGGTAGTTTTAAACCTGTTTTTAAGTTAGTGTCACTGCAAAGTTGAAACTGATGGCCTGATTTTGATTACCTCATACACTGGTGTCGGTCAAGAATGAGCTCTATTGAAGTAAGTGTGTAAAAGCAGTATGAAAGGAGAATCTCTATTACACCACTATTATACTATTATACCACTGTAGTCTGAATGTGGCTTGCAGTGGCATTTCCATCTGATCCACTTGTGGATGGCTATATGGAGTCAGAGCAAAGATTCATCTAGGTCATACACTGGTTTTGAGACTATCTAATATTGGAAATGTCAGGAAAGGGATTAAGAAACAGAGCAGTTATAGAACGATCTTTTCCTTCGTGTATCTTCCCAGCTACTGATGATGGTCAGACTTTCTGAGCCAGAAATTTTCCTTGTAAGAGAACGAGTACAGCTGTTCAGGCAGCTGTACTAGCCAAATGCCCCTTGTTATGTCTAACCTATATTCCCTGTGACAGCATTTCCTAACCCTGTTAATTTTCCAGGGCCTGCTTGGCTGCTGGCACGGGTGCTCTGGCAGGCGTCAGTGCCTTTTGGGGTGCGGAGCGCGGTGAGCCCCAGGAGAGGGCTTACCCCCACAGTGACTGTGGGCTGTGTGCAGGCGGAGGTTCAAAGAGCTGGTCTCGGGGTTTATAAAGCACCCCTGACTGCCATACGTTAAAATTGAAGTAAGACCCATTCTGAGATGGAGCTTCCTAAAGCGGGATGGTATTGGGCGTAGCCATCCTTTGCCTTCTCTCAGAATGTATTTTTTTTCTGCTGCTTGCGACTCTGGAGGTGCAAGGAAGGATTTTGACAGCTAAGTTCTTTGGTTGTTAAGCCAAAATTATTTTCGCTTTGCAGAGTATTTGAACAGCAGTCCTGGGATGATCGGAGTTGCAAAAGAAGGCGAGGGGGAGAGAGGAAAATTTACCTATGTTTGCAGATTTCTGCCGCATGGTTTCAGAGGGTGTGGGTGACTTGTTCATCAAAGTCCTAGTTTGGTTTGACGTCAGTGGCCTGTTGACAGCGCTTTTATACTTAGCTGCAACATGAGAGGTCCAACAGCCTGGCCCATAGCTATTGGAGAAATCACTTTGTCACGGAAAGCCACTGCCAACTGCAAGTGGGACAAACTGTACATCTGAGAAGTTCTTGGGAGATGCTGTGTTTTAAGAGGTATAAAGCACTGCCAGGTTTGAACTTAAGCATAGAATGAAGCAGACTCTGGCTGAGTTACGCTGTCTATGTGATCAGAGCCTTTTCTCCTTAAGAAGCTGAGTAGACAAGCTAAAGTTCTTGTTTCCTCAGATTCTACCTTCACATCCATGCAATGCCAAGGCTTGTACTCTGAAGACAACATGTTTCAGATTCAAATAATTCTCACTGGCCTCTGTTGGAGTTGTTCCAGATTGTGCCAGTCATGCTGGATCAGAATCAGGCTATGTTCTTTTGTAATAGTCAAATGCCTCTCAAAATACTTCTCTCTGTTAAAAATTATCTGACAAATTCTTTGCCACTTTAGGTAGACCTATTTAGAAAAACAGAAGTACAAATTCAAAATGCAGATACGAAGTCAAGTTGCTGCATGTCATCTGAGCCCTGGTAACTGTACAGATGTTCTTAGCCTGTCACAAATACACAGTACCTCACTGGAACAGACTGTTTCTCTATTTGGTTTACCCACATGATAATGAGTTAAGATCATACAGGGGGTCTTACAAACATCAGGTGAGGCATGACAATGCATATTAGTCAATAGTGCCTTTGAGCCCATAGGCTTTTGGGAAAGCCTGCTCCTTTTCTATTGATTGTGTTGTACAATTGTACAAGTTTGGAGAGGGAAAATGATTTACATCTGACCTCCTAGAATGAATTTAAGATAAAATTATAACCAAACATGAATATATACAAATATTTTCATGCAGGGGGTGTGATTTTCACAGAGGCTCTTTAGAATGTGATTAACTTACGAAGTCTTCCCACCAAGTTCACTACCAATTAGTTCTCCTTCACAGGTGAAAGTCAAAACCCTAAGTAATAAGGATGAATCTAAGGAAATGTTTCAGAATTCCATAATCTATTATCTTTCCCTTAATTTTATTTAATTGATTTAAACACCATGATCATAGAATCATAGAATCGTTTGGGTTGGAAGGGACCCTTAAAGGTCATCCAGTCCAACCCCCCTGCCATGGGCAGAGACATCTTCAACTAGATCAGGTTGCTCAGAGCCCCGTCCAACCTGACCTGGAATGTCCCCAGGGATGGGGCATCTACCACCTCTCTGGGCAACTTCTTCCAGTATTTCACCACCCTCATTGTAAAATATTTCTTCCTTATATCTAGTCTAAATCTACCCTTTTTTGGTTTTAAACCATTCCCCCTTATCCTGTTACAACAGGCCCTGCTAAAAAGTTTATCCCCATCTTTGTTATAAGCCCCTTTAAGTGAAAGGCCACAGTAAGGTCTCC
>VZTQ01011484.1:0-12684 GCA_013400755.1 Pelecanoides urinatrix
CACCTTCCCCCCACCCCTCCCTCATTTCCAGGCTCTCCTTCACTCCTCATTTTCTCTACCTCCTCCCCCTGATTGGCGCAGGGGAATGGGGAATGGGGAATGGGAGTTGTGGTCAGTCCATCACATGTTGTCTTTGTCACTCCTTACTCCTTACTCTCTTGCCCTGCTCCAGTGTGGGGTCCCTCCCATAGGAGTCCTCCATGAACTTCTCCAACCTGGGTCCTTCCCATGGTCTGCAGTTCTTCACAAACTACTCCAGCACAAGTCCTTTCAACGAGGTGCCGTCCTTCAGGAATGGACTGCTCCAGCGTGGGTCCCCTGCGGGGTCACAGGTCCTGCCAGGAGCCTGCTCCAGTGTGGGCTCTTCATGGGGTCAGAGCCTCCTTTGGATGCATCCACCTGCTTTGGCCCACCTGGCCTGCAGGTGGATATCTACTCCACCATGGACCTCCATGGACTGCCAGGGGACAACCTGCTTCACCATGGTCTTCACCGCAGGCTGCAGGAGAATCTCTGCTTCAGTGCCTGGATCATGTCCTCCCGTTCTTCTCCACTGACCTTGCTGTCTGCAGAGTTGTTTCTCCCACATATTCTCACTCCTTTCCCCCAGTTGCTGCTATGCAGCAGTTTTTTTCCACTTCTTGAATATGTTATCCCAGAGGCACTACCACTGTGGCTGATGGCCTCAGCCTCGGCCATCGGCAGGTCCATCTTGGAGCTGGCTGGCATTGGCTCTGTCGAACACAGAGGAAGCTTCTGGCATCTTCTCACAGAAGCCACCCCTGTAGCTTCCCCACTACCAAAACCTTGCCATGCAAACCCAATACAGTTTGGCTGACAATCTCTTGCTTTTTCTCATGCTCCTGCACACCCCCTGCAGATTCGTGTGTTTTCTTTGCTTTCTCCTATGTGAAACAACTGTTATTTCAACTGCATTCATGCTAGTGCAGGTATGGGAGAGCCAAACAAGGTGATATTGTGATGGCACAGTACCCAAACATGGCAAAGAAAATAGACAGCTCTAGGACCAATGGCTCAAAAGTGTGAGAAAAATGATCAGTGATCACTAAACAAAGCTAAATCAGAAATGAAATGCCTTCACTGCCTCTATTTTTTCAAGGAAAAATAGTAATGTGATATTTAGATCTCTGTGGTGTATTTACAGCCCTCTGTGTTTCTCATATTATACAACCCTACCTGTGGGAAAGGAAAGTTTTTCTCTATTTTTATTTACAGCCAAGATGTTAAGTGTACTTTGACATATTTGAATATACATATATATATTAGGTTTTGATAGTGTTTTGTGGAATTCTAAATAAAAAGTATCATGCCTTATGCAGGTGACATAGGGTCCTTTCAAATTATACCTCCCTTGTGTCATCTCACGGGCAGTAGGGTTTTTATTCTGAACTGTGTGTAAAATGTACAGGCAGGGGGAAATGTGGTGGGGGTTTTTCTCTACCTGTGTGGAAGGTCAGTTCCGTTAAGAAGGTGGAGGTCCTTTTTTATGGACACACATTCCTCATGACATACATAGAGCTGCTTTGGGACTGGGAAAGCTTTGACCCACCCACCATTTCGTCTATATAATTTTTGGAGCTGCTTTGCTGTTCAATTCTTGTAAAAAACAAAGAAAACCCCACAGATTTAAATTTTGTCTTGTCACAGGGAGGACTATTCTTCTGGAAGCCCACCAGGGGAGATTGCTCTTGTGCTGCAAGTGATTTAGTATGACTTCCTGTCTCATATCATTGACAGCTCTGAATGTTTTGTGAATAAGTGAGCCACAATTTTGGCCTATTTCTGCTGGGGTTTTTTGCATTATTTAAATACTAAAGGCATGTGAAAACATCTTCCTTTGTTTAAGAAAAGTCCACATTTGAATGCAAACTAAACATATGGTTTCTTTCAGATCATATATGTAATATCACACTCCTCATTGTATTGTTTTTGTTTCACTGACTGTTTTCTGTAGCCTAGTATTCTAACTGTATGCCCTGTTATTTATTTTTAATGAGATGCATTCTGTTCTTTCACTGCTTACTAACACTTTAATTTGAGAAGCAGTTTTCACTAGCCCTGCAAATATCCAATGTTCTTTGCAAAGTCAAGTCCATTTCCTGCAATAACATTGCTTTGACCTGTTATCAGTTATATCACATATTATTCAGTCTCTAACTGGTTCATCTTTTAACTACAAATTCACATGACTTAGCTTTATTACATAGCTCTGTGACAAGCTTGTGTGGATCAAAGCAGTCTCACATTTTTAAGGAACTTTCTTTAGCAGCTGGCAACTCTCTTTGTTCTACTGCTTGAATATATTCTTATCATTATTGATATTAGGTTTTTAGACATACTGCTGTCATTCTTAAAGCTCTCAATTGTGTTTTAGGCCTCATCATGTGCAACACTGTTCAAAACCTGACAAGTTTTTAGGATGGAGAGCGTGAGGTATAGCAGTATGGAGGATTTTCTCCTTTCCAGTTATTGCACTCTGTTTTGTCGGAAAATCTGAAGATGCTGTAGCTTCTTACTCCTTTTAGCCAAATCCTAACCAAACAGAGGGATGAAGTTTGCTTAGTATCTACCAAAAATATAGTTTAATACTGTAACAAGTAACTAGCATGCAATGTGCACAAGGATGGTAAAAGCCTAGTTGCTGTCTCTCTGACCTCTTGCACTTTTAACATGAGACAAGGTCTCAGCACCTGTTTTTAGTAAGAAATGAACACCTAAACCAGACAAAAGCCTGACAGAGGAGGACTTTCAAGACATAATCCAGGCCAGTACTCAAACATAACCATTTGCAGTAAATGCATACTGGAGCTGGACAGCTAGAAAGGACTTGCCTCTTTCCCACAGTCTCCATAGAGAATTTTTTTTTATTAAAATAAGCAAAAAGAGGATTTGTTATCTTTTTCCATGCAGAACATTATATTATCTGCCCTGCTACCCTTTATTCAGACGCATGGCCAAATCTCTAGCGGCTGCTCAGGATACATCACGAAAAGGGAGAAAGAGTCTTTTCCTTGATGCAGCCACCACCTAAAACAATGCTTGAAGGAGAAAAGCTATTCAGTCAGCCCAAGCGTCCATTCATATTGCTTAGGGCTTGTTGTGATGCAGTCTCTCATCTCTCCATTAATTAATGGTGAAAATACATATAACTAGGAAAACAGCAAACGTCAGCAGGGAATTAATTTATTTTTCATAAATAGGGAATGCCTCATCAGTAGAAAAGCAAAGGCTTGAAGTGTCTCTTCATGTTCCAATTTTTGTTCTGAAGCTGCCTGTTTGGTTGCTTTCTCATCTCTTCTATTTAAACCAAACAACAATCAATTTATTATGACGTTAAAAAAAATATTGTGACTAAGGGAGAAAGTACTTTTGAGAGAGATTCAAGTTCTGCAGCTGGAAATGAGGGTGAAAAAATTGGGACTACACCAGTCTAATTGATTTTGTTATAGAACAAAATTAGCTGAAGCCAAAGAGCAGTAAAATGCACTCATGTTTATTGTAAGCATTTGAAGCTGTGCTAAATGGAAGGGAAAAAAAAATCTGCTCTTTGCTCATGGCACAGGGCATTTATTAGAAAATAAAAATAATTAGTTGTAGAAACAACAATTGAATTGTGCAAAGTGTTTTGCCTGGATTCCAGGAATGGCAGCTTTAATGAGGCCCTACACTTTACAAATGCTAAAGCAATTCTTAAATGGGGTTTAATAGGATATTTTCACTTTCTTTCAGCTCTTTGTTCTCAAACATGTAAGTGCCCCAGAGCACACACATTTAATTTAAGCAAGTTTTACACAAATTCATCTGCTGTACCTGATGAATATGCTACTAAACATACAACAACTCCCTATCAGATCCTCACACAAGAAATCAGTGGCCTTCAAATCAAATCAGAGGCCTATTTGCTTCTTGTACTCAGCATTACAAAAAAGGATTTTAATTAGCCAAGAGACACTGTTCCCATTGCCCATGAAATGCAACTGGAATCCTAATTTCTCAACCACACCTAAGATTAATTAACTTTTGGGAAACAATGTTTAACAAGCCACTGTTGGCTAGAGTTAGGAACATGACCTGCCACCATATTGTAAATATCTGATAGGCTTTATACTTTGGGTTGTGAATATAATGGTTTCATTTCAAAGGTGCGTCTCTTAAAAAGGAGGTAACAAATAAAACTGTGCCAGTGTGTTGTCTCTTTTGGAGATGCACTGAACCATTAGGAATTGTTTGGAGTTCAAGTTTTGCTCGGCTTTGCTTTTCTTCAGGGACAATATGGCAAACTCGAGGCATAGGTGGACCATCACCTCAACAGGTATCAAAAAAGTGAAATGTGCCATTAGAAGAAGTGCTGTCGTAACCCTCCTAGTACCAGACCAATGGGTCCTAATGCTTCAGGAATTCTCAGTCTTGTAGAGGTAAGTAAAAACGCACTAAGAATACCTCTGTTACCTTTTGATCTCTCTGTTACATTTTTATCTGCTTAGTTAAAGCATGATGAAGATAATTTTTTTTAATACCTGAAAACAGAGTCGGGAGGAGGGATGTTGGTGTTGGTGTGGGGTTTTCTTCCATGTGTTTCTGCTTTGCTTTACAATTTTATTGGTTGATTTTGGTCTTTCTAGAACAAGAGATTAGTATAAAATGACAGGAAAATGATTTAGTGGGCTAATACCTTGTCAACTTCTGGAACAGTTTGCCCTGACCTGAAATCCAGGGGGAAGTTCACACCAGTTTTAAAGACTCTTTCAAAAAATGCATGTGGATGTGCATGTGTGTTTGAAGTAGCTTGAGTTTTTTTGTGATAGATTTTTAGATGCTTTATTTTTCCAGCACCATTATTGTCTTTTACTGTTTGGGGAACAGAAGGAATGCTTCCTTCCAGCCACCTTCTGTGGCCTTGCTTTAATTATTGATATCTTTCTTAACCTCTTCCTAGCTTTGCTAGAATATTTCTGCTAGAATTTTTTGCACATCAGGATGCAAAGCCAGCAGAACAGAGGGTACACTATTTACAGTTTCAAAATTTCTTGACTATAAAACTGCAGGCAAGGGCTGAAATCCTCTGTGGGTTGAAATCCTCTGTGGGTTGAATGGAGAGCTCCAAAGACTCTGGGGAGTTCCCAGCCTTCTAGGGTATTGCTAGCCTCCTGTGTTGCTACAAGCCCCACAGCTTAGTGGCCCCTTCCAAACCATTTGAAGTTATCGCTTCAGTTTCCATTGGAGCAATTGTCCAGTCTGTAAGAAACAATTATCACACTGCATAGCAATTTAGAGAAGAGACTTGAATAGGCATGGAGACGGGGTGACTGAACAGAATGTGGCCTCCTTCAGTTCAGAGCTGAGGTCCATTAAGGGCGCTTATGTGATTGCAGTCTGCTCTGCTTGTGAATACAAATAGGAATTTGATCATGAAGGATATAAAAATTTTGAATTGAAGGAATTTTCAGACAGGTAATGGCAAAGCAGCTAACATTTAGGGAGTAGATTCTTGAACTGCCCGTTCTGATGCTCATTAGAATATTTTTCATTGCTTAATATACAGTCTGCATCTCAAAAGGATGGATTTGACAATTCTAGAAAGTGTTAAATATACTTTAAATTAGAAATCAATTTGCACTCGCCTGAGCACATCTGGTAACCTCATAATCCATAAAGTCTTACTGGGTATCTCAGCAGCACCTCACGTAGCAGGGAGATGCTCTGAACTTCATGGACCTTGTAGTAATTCTTACAGTGAAATCAACACTAAAAACTGCAGACAGCAAACCTTCCAACCTTNAGAATAACAATGAGAAGACTGTAATACCAGATTGTCTGTCTCTCTAGAGTAGCATGCACAATATTCAGTATACGTAGGCAAAATAAAAGAAATGTTAGGTCCACCCAAATACTCAAAAACTATCATATTTTTCATATATATAACATTTATAAAAGAGAGGAACAAGGGAATAAATTAATAACTTAGTAATTATCCTTTGGAGGAGAAAGACATAATTTTATACATAAGGAGCTAAAGCTTTTATTTGTTGTCTCANTGGGGTGTCCAGCAAGTAATCAACTGCAGGCCAAACAGGAGAGAATGATTTAATAATAAGTAAATAAAAATCAGTTCTCTGTCCCTTTATTCTCCTTATTATCTTTGACTTTGACTGATTGTACAAAGGAGGTGTACAAACATCCCCACCACAACTTGTTATGGAAAGCATTATATGAGTGATGTATCTGAATAATAGATGAAACAAGCATATAAACATCCAGACAGAGTGCTACATTCACTTAACTCTGGCTGCTAGGAAAACCTGTATAAAAACTGTAAATGTAGCTGTTTAGTCCCTAAAAGGGAACTGAACCAAAAGGGAAAGTACATTCTCTTATTTTAGAGCCAATCCGTGAAACAGCTACAGTTATACATACTTCAATATACTGCCTAATGAAATGCCTGGGTTTGGTACAGATTTGTAGGTGTGTCACTGACAGCAATGATTCCACACAAAAATAAAAATAACAAATGGTTCACAATTGAATATCCAGCCAAAAAAGCATGTACATGTGTCGTGAGAGTAGATAAGCTTTGTTAGAATACTCTTGCTATTCTAAAGGAGAAGGGAGATTAAGAGCCTCATTTCTACTGAGGGGAAAAATCATTGTATTTCTTATATTTTCTATCTGATCTAAATCCAGATCAACTGATCAAATGTCAGTCAGGACAACATATGTCTTGTCCATTTATTTACCTAGAATCAGAGAAGGGGGAAAACACATAATTGCTTCCCTAACAGAATCACACCGTTAGATTGATTATTGAAGCCATGAATGAAATCTGAATGCTCCGTTACTCAAAGCTAAATAAATATTTATTGTTCTGCAACCATCACATGATAAAAACAGGTTAGGAGCTGAGACTTGAGTTTAAATGTATATCTAACTCTGTCAGAAATATGTACAGTTTGAATGCAGGTGTATTTTTAACATCAGACAGTGATTGGAAAGCAGCAGGGCAAATCATTGAGGAACCAACAAGATAAACAGCTGCCAAAACATGTTGCCCATTATGACATCAATATTCCAATGCAGTAATAAGATTTGGAATTAAAATTATGTTTGCTTTCATTGGAGACCTAGAATAACAATGAGAAGACTGTAATACCAGATTGTCTGTCTCTCTAGAGTAGCATGCACAATATTCAGTATACGTAGGCAAAATAAAAGAAATGTTAGGTCCACCCAAATACTCAAAAACTATCATATTTTTCATATATATAACATTTATAAAAGAGAGGAACAAGGGAATAAATTAATAACTTAGTAATTATCCTTTGGAGGAGAAAGACATAATTTTATACATAAGGAGCTAAAGCTTTTATTTGTTGTCTCATTAAAACACTAAAATTTTGAGCGTATAAAGCATATTCCACTTTCTGTCTGCTAGTGTACCAAGCATTGTGATGAGCACACTATATATGTTTTATGATGTGGAGTTAGGGTCCAGATGAAAACTTTGAGATTTGCATTTTTATCCTGCCTTGACCTTTTTGCTTCACTCCTTAATTAAGCAAGGAATGGTAAAGAAAGAGATTATTATGAGGTGGCTGGGTCCCCAGGGTGTTATGAGGTACCAGACACAGTTAAGCTATCTCAAGACAACCATGTTCTCTAGAGTTACTTTATTGCTATTATAAAAAATCTTTATTATGGGGAAAAATATGTATTTTTATGGTAGAAGAAGAAGAAGATGACAGTTTAGGATGTTGAATGGTAGTTTCAGCTGAGCTTTGTGCCCACAGAGACTGTAAAACATCGAAGACTGGGCGGCCTTTGATTGGCTCCTTTGGATCCTAAAGGGGTAGATTAATCTTTGTAAAATTCATTGTTGGAACATTGTACCATTAACTGGCACTTTCCAGTTATCAAGATACTTTATGAAACTGAAAAAGTCCTATTACACTTGCTAAAAAGGCAACTTTGGGGGTGTGGCTGTCATGAAACTATTTCATCTCTGGAGTATTGGATACTTTCCACTGTGCCCCATGCTTGATAAAGCCCCAGGATGTGGATCTTCATCTGATAACTTCTATCAATTTCTTCTCTGCTAATTACACCCTAACTAAGGACCCAATCATATAGCATGCTGAGCTTCCTCAATTTTCTCTCTTTTTCAGTTGGAATTGAGAGCATATTTAAAACCTTGTGGGACCAGGACTTACCTCCTCATTTTTTAAATCACACCTCTGTTTTTCAAGCATGATGTCTTCTTTTTAACCTCTGTGATAAATATGTGATGCACACACAGGAGCTGGTATCTTCTCAGCATCTGAGGGGAGTGAATATATAATGTTCCTGTTGTTTTTAAGCTTTCCGCAGTATTCCTCACATTAAAGCTTTTGTGTATCTACCCTCTGCACTGTTGCTAATGACTAGTGGGTATCAGAAAATATGCTTATATTTGCAGAGCTTAAAAGGTAGTCCTACTTTGAAGAACTAATCCAGGACACAATGATTACTCTAAGGGACTTAGGCTCATGAAGTGCTCCTTGTAGTAAAACAGTATGAATGTTCCATGGACCAAAGAAAGATACAGAAGAGACATATGTCTTTAAGACTAGATATGGCCTACTTGACAACACATTGATTTATCTCCACCACCGTTCTGAGGCTGGCCTAGAGATATTTGATTTACAGTGGATAGATTGCCTCCTGTTAAATAAAGTCCTGGGTCATTGTTCATAAGCCTGAACCGCATACAGCAATCTGAATGCATTGTTAAAATACTGCGGTGGAGTTCATAGCGCCGTATTAAGCTCTGTAGTTCAAAGATTAATAATACTTAAAAGGATAAAAACCTTTGTGCAAACATCTAACAAGTTTCTTAAGCCAATGACAATTAGCCCTGTAAAGTACTCAAGAGCTGTCTGTCAAAAAGCTCAAACAAGTGACATTGATTTGGTCAAAAAGAACGCTGGTTGCCCCCATCCCCACGCCCAGTGGAATAATGGATTAGCCCTCAGAGACAGTACTTGACCATCCCCCAGAATAACAACTCTGCTTGCCAAGGTCAGACATCATAATAGACAGGAAGGATCCTGAGGAAGAACAAACCATCTATAAATGAAAACCAGGAAAAAACCTACCGCTCTAATTTTTCAGATAATTCAGGATACTGGTCACACCTTCCAGGTGAGCCCAGGTGTTGGAAGAGGTGACAGTGTTGCGGTAGGTGGCACTGTTCCCCTCCTCCAGCCACGACAGCCCCACCGCTCACCGGGAAGTGCCATCTTTGGGATGAGACATAAAACTGAGGCCTTGACCAGTTGCGGTTATTAAAGGTCCCATTGCACTTTCCACAAGATTAACTGTGTTAACCTCAGTGTCCTGGCTGATTGCATTCTGTCTTCCTAAATTCCCTCCGTAGTTTCAGCTGGACAAGTTAATCTGCACTTCCTGTTTTAGGCAGCCGTGCAACTGTTGCTGCGCTTGGACACACAGCCGCTGCCCTTCACCCTGGACAGTGATGGGCCTACTCCAGTGATGGCTGGTAGAGAGGAACCGAACTGTGTACAGTCACACTGGTACTCCAAGGAGGGTGGAGGAGGTCGGCACAGTTGTACCCTGCATTTCCAATCAAATGATGTGAAGTGGAGGGGGAATGCATTCTTCAAAATAGACTGATGGTTGCAACATCAGCAAATGGTGGTAGCAGTTATTTGGTGGGACGTCCTGCTGAGCCACATGAGTAACTCTATCTGTCCAAGGCACAATGCCTTAGGGACCATGCCCTGAAGTAGGTGGTTGTGGCTGCCCATCCCACTGCAGACGTCCCACTTGGCCAAATCCAGTCCCAGGTTTTTAGCTTTGGACTGGAGAGGCAAAGCAAGAGCATGCAGTGATTTTGGCATGGTTCTAGATAAAGCCCTTTGGGATGTAATTCTGAAATTCTCTTCTTGTGCAAGCAGCCCTTTCCAAGGCAGATGGGAGTGAAACTCCATGTGAACTAAGTGGTCCTCTTACAAGCAGAGATTTGCAGCAAGGTGACCCACTATGTGGACCAGCTCCTGCGCGGCTTCCACTTTTCTCACAGTTTCGAGGTTTGGTAGCTAGTCTCAAGGTTGGAAAAATTACATTCTTTATACCTTTAATTCTTCCTGCCGTTTCAGTTGGATACTTCCTTTGTCACTTCATATCCCAAACTATTGTGTTTTATTGCTGGAAAATGTGTGTTTCATTTCAGCGATTGGGGATTACACGCACATGCCATTGAGTGTAATGCAAGGACATTATGTGAATGTAAGGAATGATTATTTTTCTGCTTACCTAGAGAAAATAAAAGTGATTATTAACATCTTAATAACTAGATGGGGAGTAATATTAATATTTGAACTCCATGAGAAGCCTGAAATACAGTATGGAAATAACCTGGCTGGGTTATGGATGATGGGGTATTTAAAATGAGCCAGTGTCAAGACAGGAAACCTATAATTATCATGGAATAAAAACAAGTTTCTGAAAAATAAAACACATTCAGTTGTCTGGTTTCTACTATATGGCATTTCCACCGAAGATTGTAATTCCTTTTTCTATGTCCCATTCCGCTTGTACGGAGTGTCCCCTTGGGAAGCGGGGCCCAAGAGCCCTTTCTAGGATGGGACAGGATATTACAGCTTGGTTTGTGCACTAGCATCCTTAATATTTCCTTCCTTTCAGAAGCAAATAGAGCATACCCTTATCTGAATGCTAATTTCCTAGTTAAAACCCTCCCTTGCTGACAAGGGACTGAAAGAGTTTTAAATCACAGATGTAGAGTATCAAATGCAATAATGCTCTTGCAATAGTGCATTGAAGCCTCAATTAATTAACCCTTGGGCTAAGTAGGCAGGTACGTGGTGGTGGCCACAGGCGGTGGATGGATGAGATTTAAATGGGCATCTCATTTCCTCAGCACGGAACATGCCGTTTGGTTCAGAAAGGAGTCATTTTACACACTCGCCTCATTTACGCTCAGCTTTAATCCCTTTAATTCCACCTGAGATCCAAGCAAGAATGGGAAAAGAGAGTGAGGTGCAAAAGGCTACAGAGCTGGGCTTTGTTTACATATCTTTCCCCAGGGACCATCCCTACCCCAGCAGAGCCAGGGCTTCTGGCCTTTTCATCGGGCTGTGGGGATTAAAAGCAGTTGTCATATGGAAATGGTTAAACAGAGAATATGGGGAGCTGTTCACTGCAATCCACCCTGTTTAGAGGCTGAAAAGTAAGGAGTAGGGAGAGGAGGCTGAGAAAAGAGGCTGCAGCTTACCTCGTTGGCTGTTGGGATGCAGCAGGGACTCAATGGCAGAGGGTCAATTTGCAGAGGCCATGGTGGTGTGGGCCTCCCGTGACACCACGATGACAGCTGCCGCTTTCCCTTCAATGTCCCATACGGGTGCATGTTCACATATGATGTAAATCATGTTCCATGGGTGATGTAAATCTCTGACATACCTCTGATGGCTTTTACATACGTAATGTGAAAGCTTCCCTACCAAGAAAGGGGACACAATTCTGCCACATATCAACAGTAACAGATTAATGCTGTAAAAATAAAAAGATCCCCCCAATGATTTCCTTGAATCCTTTAGAAGTTTTTGATCAGGCTGTGCTTTGCTTCTCTTTTGTGCTTGCTTTCCATGGTCCTCCTAATACAGGGATCTGCTGGCAGGAACCTTTGCCAAAATTTTAAGCAAATGTTGCAGAATATTTATGGATAATGAATTTTGAATTTATTATAGTTATTGCACAGGAAATCTGATATCTCAGCACTATGCTCCTTCAATCAAGGATATGCAGCCAAAAGCATGACCTACACAACCAATTAACCCAGGTAGAATTTAAAATATCGGATACTTGCAACAAACTTCACCTGAACAAGACTGGGAATTGTTCACAGAAATTATTCAGTGAATGGTTGAGAATAATGAATTGATTTACAAAAAAAAATCAGAATCTCTTCCTTATCAGCCACTGAGAATAAAAATGCAAAATGTGTTGTATCATTTATTACAGTTACATTACTTGCCTGGCTCTGCTGAAACAGCTGTATACAAGGTAGTGCTACTTATCCAAATGTATATAAAGAAGGTTTGAGAGAGGGTCATATTTTTACAGAGATCCAAGCTGCAGTGCGCTTGTATGAAATGCTCCGTCGGTGTGTGTTTGCTCCCACTGAGTGTAGCAGTGCTGCAAGGATAAAGCCGGACTGTTCCTGATGGGACTGTATGGACGGTACGTGAATATTTCTCCAGACCTCGCTCTGTGCCAGCCCCATCTGTGCATATCCAGAGGCCTCCGCGGATAAACCCACCCAGCAGTGGGTACAAAATGGGAATACTCCCCCTACGCTCTCTTTTTCCCCTCCACCTGCGCTGCTGGCAGCTGAGGCCAGACACATTCATCACACCTGTGGGCCACTGCCATTTTGTGCAACACGCGGGGAGACATCACCCACGTCCAGTGCCATGGGATGATGCACTGCCGGGGGGCCTACCGGGGTCTCTGTCCCCCCTGTCCCACCTGCCACCCCCACTGGGTCACAGGACTCTCCATCTCATTTCCCTCCACACGATTTACCATCTGTGAGCTTGTCTTTAACCTAATAAAAATCATCTCGCTTTTGACTAACAAGAAAAGGAAACA
>VZTQ01011485.1:0-14237 GCA_013400755.1 Pelecanoides urinatrix
CAGCCGGAACCAGGGCATGTGCATACTCTTGAAGTGGGTTAGCTAACACAATGGTATGCAAAAAATAAACAACCACATCATTACTTTCTAAAACAAAGACGGATTTTTCAAACATCCTTGATAAGTGGATGCTGTCCTACTATTTTCTATGCAAAACTATGATGAAAGTGAAGAGAGGGAAAAAAAGACTATTTTATAAATAGTAAGAAACTAACTTTGCAATTAAAGGCATATAATGAGTTGAGTGCATGTAGATATATATCTGTGTAATATATTTTGTTTGGATGATTGGACAAGAAGTCATATCAGAAAGGAATTTCTAAACATTTAGATCACATGGAACTGGTAACAACATAGTAAGCACTAGTTAAAATCCACATATATTTTGCATTATATATAACTCAGCATAATAGAATCAAGCTGCACAATAAACACAAACTGTACTTCCAGAGTACAAAATATTTACAGTAGTAAACTAAATACTAATACAACCCTTAGTAACCCCTTAGGTTTCAGCACATGTTAAAGATTAAGTACTGAGCAACATATTTATCTGATCATTAAGTATTTATCTTCTTCCCTCCTTTAAAGGAAAAATAATCTATTTTCCCTGAAGCAAAAATATTTTTCTTTGAAAGTATTTTTTTTTCATTACTGTAATTTTAATACTTAATTAAAAATGAGGAATTTATTTGAATGAATTACATGTCGGAACTGTAGAAGTAAAAAAACAGTGTCACCAAACAAAATGGAATTTTATTTGCAATATTAACTGGATCCAAACTATGTGATACTTCAGTGACACTACTGAGTTAACTCAGAATTAACACAATGGCAGAATTTTGCTGTAGATGTCTACCATACAAAAGTGATTAGATAGAGTTTGAGATTTCAAAAAACATTCAGTCTTGGTCTAACTCTTAATCCTCAAGAAGTCAATGATAAAATAGCCATAAGCTTTAGTGGAATCAGAATTAAGCTTCTGACTCACTTAGACTTACCACGTATAGAATACAATTACTTGTTCTTCCTCCCTCTGTCCCCCCAAATCTGTTATCATCAGAGACATACATTTTGGGAACTGTATTTGTAATAGTAGAAGACCAAAATTCAGGTCCAGGTATATGTATCAATATGAACAGAAAGACAGGTCAAAGTGTTAGGCAATGTTAATTTAGGCCCAGATTATAGAGAAAATAATGCAGTACGTGATGTATTTCCTAAAAATTTTTCACAACATAAACTGTGAAAAACTCACATGAAACTTTCTCTTTCCGAAAGACTACGAAAAATTTAGCCTTTTTCTTAAAAAGCTTTACATACAATGAGTTTTCATGGCACTATTTAAATTCTGCCCACATACACTCCATTGATGTATATTTCAATGACATAAGACAGGACATGTAAATTGCAGGTGGAATTTTGGTAACTATAGGAAAACATGATAGATAATTATAGGAAACCAAGAGCAGTTTATATAATGGATACCACAGCAGAGCGAGCAGCAGGTATCATTCTACGGGTTTTTTTTCTTTCACTTCAGGTTTTTGGTTTTTTGGTTTTGGCTTTGTGGTTTTTTTGGTTTTGCTTTTTTTTTTCTTTTTTTTTTTTTTTTTTTTTTTTTCTTTCAGCAGAGCAGTAATATTACATACCTGGAATAACTGATTATATTATGTTTCCTGATATTGAGCAAATTACTTGCTCTTCCAGACACCTGAAACATACAAGTCTACAGTTCTGGTTTTCTGATAATAAGAATGGTCTACTATATTACGTTGCTAATCATCTCACTCATTTAAGTAAAAACAATAATATTGTCAAAATCTCCTATCTCTGCAAGATGAACTTGGTAATCACCACAGTGTGTGCTAAACCTTTTCAGAGTGGTTTGACAGTAAATTATGGAGACATCTGTATCTTTAATTTTCTTTAGAAAGTAAATTTGCATTTGCTATAAATGTAAATAATTCTCAGATTTTACTAGTTTTCCTCCAGTATGGCATAGAGTACTTAATGTTCCAGTAAAGCTTTACTTTACTTTTGTCATGTAGAGGTGGTTGGCAGGCCATTACCTGGTGTGATCATAGCCATGTGAAAAAAAAAGAGGAAATAACAAAGGCTAGGACACCAAATACTTAGCACACTGTCCTTCACTGGGGAAGTTACCATTCAAATAGAGACATTCCCAAAAAACAGGATCCACTTTTGTGTAATATTATATTATATGCTGCTTGGATGTATGGGCAAACTGGCAGTCTGCAAAATATGCACTGTGCAATCTGGCCTTGCAGATGTGTAGGAGGTTCATGAACACTTTTGGGAATGTAAATCCAACTCTTTTTGCCAAGTGATGTTCAGTATTGAAAACCTGTTAGGTATTACAAAACTAAACTATGAAAGTCCCTATTGACATAAGATAGCACAGGAAGATGAACAGAGCAGTGGAATGGCCCAGGACTGAGACTGGGAACTCACCAGGGCTTGATCAGCTCACCTGGGAGTATCTTGCCTCGAGAGATCCAGTATCACATATAGGTGATATAGTGTCTGCATAGTATTGCAAGGTGCTGCAAGCACAGCTGTATCAGCAAGACAGGAAAGACACTATTTTCACCTCCCTTCACGCTGTCTGGTGGAGAACTCAGCAATCTAAAGTTTGCTTAAAATATCTTTTTTCATTTACCAGTATTTTCATCTCAAAGACCACAAGTCTCGGTATCCCAGAGATATGCAATACTGCTTGGTATAATTAATTCTAGGCATTTACTCAGATGAAGAAATGCTACATGGGTTAAAGCTATTAACTCAGTTTATGGCTTCCAGAAGGCTGCTGTTTTGTTGTCTGTTTATGTCTTCTGTGAAAATACATAACTAGTACAGTTAAAAAAGTTAATCTCAATACAGTCTCAAAATGTATTCCTTTGGTGCTTGTGATTTACTCTGTAATCTGCTTTTGCTTAAGTGCCCTGGTATTTCTTTTATTTAGTTTTGTTGCGTACTATGCCATTACTTTACAGAACATAAAAATATCACCAAGAAAAAATCAGGCCAGTGTAAATAATAATCTTAGAAATGTGTCTTGTTATTTATAATAGGGCACCGTGTGAATTTTCACCTGGGCTACATATCTATCTCACTTCAGCAGATGTTGCTGATCCTCCTAGGGGTATTCTAACTTTCATTGCTTTATTTTCTCACTGAGTAACCAGATGCCAAACCACAGAAATACCAAATTCTGGTGAAATGTATGTCTACTTCAGTCATCAGAATACAAATTAGATAACTAATCTACACACGGGCAGGGCATAAGTAAAGATTGAAGACTGTAGGCAAAACCCTAACTGATGCTTACTTTGCAGTTCTTCCAAACGTATAATCCATTTAGAAAGAATGGTTTCGAGATCTATACTCTGCTCGGCTCTGTCACTGAATTAGTGAGTGACTTTCCCTTTATTTTCATGAGCTGTCAAATGGATTTAAGAGAGAGCTAGAATAAATATGGACAAATGCAACTTGTATGATCGGAAGCATGAGAGAGATTGAATATGAGGGGAAATTAAATAGGCTACAAAACTTCCCTTTCCTAAAGAAAAGACTGGAAAAGGAATATGATGGAGATCTGAAAGTTGCTAGGGCTGCAAATAGCAAATGGATGTGTATTCTTTTTCAAAACACAGAAACCTGGTTCATTCAGTGAAACCATCAGGCAGTAGGTTTAAACCAAAGAGTACTCTCTCATGCAACCAATGCATTTGCCACATAAAGGTATGAAGATGAAAGGTTATATGGGTTCAAAGAGGGACTAGAAAAATTCAAGGAACATAGGTTTAGTATTAGCTATCAAACACAAATATCTGTGCGCAAGATCTTGTTCAAGATACCCACACTTTTTGGAAGCTGAGAAAACACAACCCTAGGTACAATCTATTCTTCCCCTAAAAATCCAGTAGTCCCTTCTGTTGCAATGAGATGCCAAAATAAGCTAACCTTGGATCCAGTCTTGTGTGGCAGTTACATATTCAGCAAAATATTTATCATATGATCTCGTGAAATTTTACATTTTCATGAAGGAGGGGAACTTCTGGTGGTAGTTTAAAAAACATTACAGAAATGTAAGGGGAAGTAATGACTGGGATATAAAATCTTCTTTAATTTCTGGACTGTTTTAATTTTTTTTGTTTGTGTGAAATTAGCAAGTATAATGCTTGATCAAATTCCCTTTTTAGTCTGGATAAGCACTGTTGATCATAATTTGTTATAGGAAAAGATCTTAATTTTTTTTTTTGAGTATATACACATAATCTGGATAGTAGGAGCATGTGAGACCTAATTAGCACACTGTACTTTGTACCTAGGGGTGTCAACAGAAGGCAGAATATATACTTAAGTAATGTAGAGATTTTGCCACGAAGACTGCAGTCGCAGATTTCCACTCTGGGAATGACTGAACACTGCGTCAAATACCTACATGACAAACAATTTCTGCAATCAAGAGAGGAATAATATGCTTGACTTAGGTTTCAAATTGTGTCATTCACAATCAGAAATGAAAAAAAAAAAAATTACATAAAACAGAGCAATTACCCATTTGTGTCAACACAGTTGACCAAAATGGGGCAAGGATAAAATCTTATGAAATATCAATGAACTTGAATGATTTTTTTCATTCACATTTTTTTTTTCCAGTTGTTCTAACACTTGCTAATTTGTCTGAGATTTTACCAGTGTGTTAAAAAGGAAAACACTGACTGGAAGAATCTAGTCTATTGTAAGTATCTGCAAATATAAACTACTGGCAGACTTTCTAATAACTAAGGTTTGCACCTTTTTTGTAATCTATTTTTAAAATATGCCTTATTCATTTTTAATTAAATGAACTGCTCAAACATCTGTATTACAGTTTCATTGTTAGAGTTATTTCAGTTACTTTAGAAAAGTTTAAGGTTTATAATACTTTGCAATCAGTTTAGGCAAAGAAAGCTACCTTTTAGCTCCTGGTAATACCAATACCCCAAAAGTCCAGATAGATACAAAGGGAAGTTTTACTTGAACTTGCTCACGTTGGCACCCACATATGTAAAGATCTTCAGCACTGGCAGAGCTTCTATATGTTCCATTCTTCCACTGGGGGCATTTTTTAACTCCCGGTACCTGTGTTACTCGGTAATCAGTCAGGGTCTGCTTGCCGAACAGAATTTTGAATCACTTGGTAAAAAATCCAACTCCTCAGCAATTAGAGCTTCTGCTACAGCAACTGCTGAGGATAAGGTACTACAGAAAGTAATTATGGTCACTATTAGCACTGGGTACCCCAACCAGCATGTTGCTAGCCCCTATTATTGACCAAGTAAATAAATGAGATTTTTATTCGAAGGAACTTAGGAACAGCAATTTCTAAGGCATCACTGAAAACATGTTAAAAAGGAACTCCTCTCAGCATTGAAAAATCTAAATGAGGGGCCAGAGGTATTTTATACCATCTCTAAAGTCACATGAGAAAAGTATGTACACATACTCCATGTAAGCAAAGAAAGAAAAGTAGAAGCCGAGAAACTTCATTAAGTCCACGCACACAAAAAACCCAGAGCATATATTGACACAATATCAACACATAGCATAAAGAACAAAAACCCCTTATGTACTTAGTCCTAGATTATTATTTTCCCTTTCCCTAGATGATCTCATTAAGAGGCACTGTATTAGAAATAATAAGTTATTATGAATATAATACATTTTTCTTAAAAAGAAATTGGATCTGATAGCTGAAATGGTGAAATCTGAATACTGAGCAATATTTTGGCAGGCTAGAATTTAAGCATTTTGTTTTGATATAATATTGTACAATCTAAATTAAAATGTAAAAGATAATATTTTCCGTCAAATTCTGTGTTAGGGAATAAGAGTTATAAAAACAAAATACCAGCAAAAGATAAAGACCATACAGAGCCTCTGATCTATATTTAGCACTCTTAAATTATAAAATGCTACAAATGGGTTACCCTGGCTAATAATTCATGAAATGGAATCAACAATTCCCATGTTATTAGCAACTTAAAAGTAGAACTGAAGGGAATAATGGGACACACAAAGAGAAAGGAAAAGCCAACCAAACCAAAAATCCTTCATGACTTGTCCAGAAAGTTAGTACAATTTGAATGACAGTATTCTTAGTATATGCTGAATATATTTGTATTTTTAGTAAGACACAATGGTCACAAACAGTAATATTACAGTACCTAGTCTGGCAGTTAAAGGAGACTGTAACAGGTATTACAGAGAAAATTCTGGTATGGAAAAGAAATTATCAGTTAAACTTCAGCCAACAAATTAAGCAGATCTCCAAGAGATCCTTTGCTTTGGACAAAATAATCTTCCATTCATTTAGTGAAGATAAAGGCAATAAAACATGTCTTCAAACCCACTAAAATATGTTCATTAGCAAAATACTACTGACATTTATACTATCAGTAGGAAGCCTGTGTTGCCTCTAATATGTCATATATTTAAAATAATTTGATTTTTAATTCCAGAAGAAAAATTTTAACTGAAATGCATTTCATGTGCAAATACTCAGCTCAGATTTTAGTAACTATATTTAACCTCAAAACACTTGAAAAACTATTATGTGATTAACTTCTAGCGCTACACCCCCAAAGCATGCAAATGAGCTCCTGTGCACCCAATATAGTGGTGAGGGAAAGAAGAACTCATCAGCTTAAAAGAAATGTTTCAAGCATTCTCTTTAGTAGTCTGAAGGGAAAGTTGGAGCTTTCCATAGAAAGATTAAAGAGCAGAAAAGACATTGTAGGAAGATCTTTCCTCCACTTAGACATGACAGATGATATGCCATGTGCCAGTATAATAAATAATTTCTAGTATGGGGAATACACCTAACAGCTGAGCAACAGAGATGTAACTTACACTGTCAGATCAGACAACAGATTAAGAGTATCTAAATAGTAACAGAGAATAGATAGAAGTAGTTAAGGATTCTATCATGTGACTTGAGACCATGTGAAGCCAAATGTGGTATCTCAGATTAAAGTATTATTGTTAGGAATTTAATTGCCTAATAAAGGCTAAAGAGATGGCAATTTATAAATTATTTAGCTGTCTCACATTTCTAGCAGCTTCAGTTTTCTTATGATATCTTCATCTTCTTCATATATGATGAGGCCATGATTTACAATATGTATTGCTCCCCAACAAAACCTAATAACATCTTTATAGGACAAGCTCTATTACACTGGTGAAGAGACTGCAAGCTGTTTCACTGACTTCAGTAGGAGAAATACCATGCCTCACATGATTTTAGACTTGCATTTTAAGTGGAACTCAGCATTTGGCTGACCTTAAAAAGGTCACACAGGTGCCTTAACAGACACCTTTTGATGCAGGCCCTTTGGTATTTTGTTAGTATAAATCAGCCTCTGACACTCACTCCAATGACCTTAGACGATTAATGTTAGTTTGGATGTCCTGGTCCTTAACGAACGAAAATTCTTATTATCAAATATTTCAGATGATACTGGAATTTTTAGGTATTCTAATTTTCTAATCAGAAAATATGCAGGGAAACTTTAATTAATTATAGTTCAAGTTGTCAGCAGATTTTTTTTTTATTTTAAAACTTTCCTTCAACTTCCCTTCTATCCCCAAGGCTACTTTAGCTGAGTGTGAGCATGTCACATTTCTCCTCTGAACAAAAAGTATCATTTCTACTCCTTCTCCTATTCCTCACCATCACAAATACAATTATTTTCGGTATGATAGCTTCTTAGCCTTGACATCTGTTATGTCCTCAAAATTATTATAATGTTAATTTAGAAGCTTCTTGGCTTTTGAAATGAGATATTAAAAAGAAATTATATTTATTGGCTTTCTTATAAACATTATCTCTTCCCCTAGTTGTAGATACTGTATAGATAATATTTTCTCAACAGAAAACATTAACAAAAATTCAACAAAAGCACTTTTATCCGTGCCTTGTCACATCATACACAGGAATACAAATGGCTACTACCACAGAAGAGCAGTATGGGGTACAGATTTTGACATCTAGTGAATACAAGTTTAGGAGCATGCAGGAACCGGTCCCATGTACTTGTCCCAAAGAGAGACGGGAAATTGATCACTGTCAATTAAATCTGTAAATGAGGTTTAGATAAGAGAATAATTAATAGTACACATACTTTTGTGGTTATTCCATTCCCAACCTAGCTCAGGCCTTTTCAGTCATGCAGGTCAATTTTGCTATACCAAAGATCAGGAAAAAGCAATTTACTCTGTCCTGATTGTTGGTGACACCACAAAACCCAGTTTTAATTGTTGGACTATTGCTTCTCATTTCTCCAAATGCTTTCAGCTCTCAGAGCTGAGAAGAGGCAGACTTGGACTAGGCCTGCAGGCACAGGACAATGGCCAAATCAGGCAACACAGCCTAATCTGCTCTATACTCGCATTACTCTCACCAGTCCATTTACAACTAAAATGTTCCCCAAATTTTGTTTTTGTGCTGCCTGGCAATTTTTCAATCCTCAACTATCGGCACTCATACACTTGGATATGTTTCCCAAAGAAATGAAAAAGGAATACATTTGAAGCAAAGAATACACCCACATCGAATGGCTTTGACCCTAACAGCAAAGCCAAATGGATTTGCTTTCCTAAATATTCACCTATTGAGGGTTTAGTTTTCTTTCAGGCATCTTCATTTACAGATCTCATAGAAATGACAAAAGTCCCACCATATTCTTGGCCAGAAAATGATCTGTTAGATAGCTTGATAGTGCTACAAAGTGTATTTGAAAACCTTCTGGCATTAGCAATCCCCTGTTGCCAGTCGAGGTGATATACTTTATGTCAATAATAGTGTCACTTAGCAATTGTTCACATGAGACTTCTATTACAACCTCTTTTGGAAAAACTAGATATTCTATTAACAATCACAGGAAGAGCTGATGAAAAGCCTTCTTGGGTTACTAGAATTACCTGTGCCTGACTTATTCTGCTGCTTCAAGGATGTGTCCACATAGAAGATGGAATCCAAAATTTGCACAGCAAGGAAAAGATTAATAATATTCTCCCCTCCTGCACAGTTGCTCTAATGCAGCCACATAGGCAGGAAACTTGAACCTTAGGTTGCTGTGGCACAAATAGTCTCTGTATGTGCACTACTTAGTAAGGTATTTCTTAAATCTACTTCTTAATTATCTTAATAAACTTGCATCTCAGTCTTTTAATTGAGGCCAGGTGTGGTTAATTATGCAATCCACAGATAACCTACTTAAGAGAAGCTATTTTCAATACGATTGTGTCCTGTATGCACATGTACCTTTTTGTGAGAAAGAACTACTTGCTTTTTGTGAATGGTAACCATGATTTCAATGGGAATTTTGGTTAAACATGTGATTCTGTGCATCTAAGATTAATATGAAAATAGCAAACTGAAGACAGACATTTAAAATCAAATTCATATTACCACAAAAGCAGTGAATGGTATGAAGTTGAAAAGAGAATGAGCTTGTGTCTCAAGAGATCCCATGGCAATATGCATTAGTATTTCCTTTAGAGATTATATAGAGATGAGAGTACATGTTAAGAATTTCATGCTTCCATCTTATATAGCTCTGTCATAACGTAACCATTGTTACAATACCAAAAGTAGTATTTGGGTTAACCTGTAAAATATTTTTTTTAACTAAGTTAAAAAACGTGGAGATAGAGAAGTTTTTATGAGGACAGATAAAACACCTCGTTTCCAAAAACATCTAGGGAATTTATTAAACGAAAGTACAAAAAGAACAACACTGTTAAAGAGGATAGATATATGTGCAATTATTTATTGGTTCAACCCTAGATTACATCAATCATTTTATACTCTCAGTTTGGGAAACTTCTGTAAGGATCAATTTTCCTAAGATGGTCCAATGCATACAGCAATCCCTTCATAACAGAAATTTTTATATCCAACAGAGGCATTTATGGCAGATGTTTAATGTAAAATGTAAAATTACCGCAAGTCTTCATTGCCAACTGTTAGGAAACAGACAACAAATTTGGCATGCCCTTCAAAAATAATGCACTTCAGGAAATCACTAGTACCTTTCTTCTTTTCAGGAAAATTATTATATTGCCCTATAGATTCCTTCCCCCAAAATATTTTTTCTTTACTGCTTCCTTCTCATGGGTCCCTTAGAAAACAATTATGGTTTTTTTCAAAGCAATTTTTCTTTTGTTTTCTAAATCCTCTGCAATTTGAAAATGCACACAGAAAAGTGCTGGTAGTACACAGTCCACTATATATTACCTACTGTTGCTTCACGTATCCTGTCATTGATCGGCATGTACTGAAGTTCCTACTGAAATCAATGGAGACTTCTACAGGGGGAGGAAAAAAAAAATAATCAAAAGCAGGAAACTGTCTTCTAATGAACAGACCTAAAGTCTATCACAACTCCCATTAGCAAAATAGACTACACTTCCAGAGAGTTACCAATGTTAAGCTTAGTGCCATTCAGCATAAGCTTGTGAATAGGTTCATTTAAATAGTTGCCACAACCCCAGATTCTGCTTTTCTCCACAACTCTCCTTCCATAACATGAAATGTAGCTTTGTTATTTTGCCCTCCTTTTCCAAATGTACTGTTAGACTCTCTAGGCACTAGATGACTTCCTCACTCTTGTTCATCCTTAGCATTTCTGGCTGATCTGAGGAAGAAAACATGCTTGGAATAGCAGTCAGGTGTGGAATAGCAGTATCGCTAACAAGAAGGACCATCTAGGCAACTTGTTCGTGAACAAAACATAATGGAAAAGAAACTCTCAACTGTACTTTCATATATAAGTACCCACTACTTCTGGCCTGTCACAATGCTTAGAGGAAGCTTAGACTTTCATAGAAAGCTTATTCAAGGTTTTAGAAAATTCTGTTCGATTTCTGCAACTACATTACATGAATCAAAGGCATAGGTAGCCAAAAGGAAGCTTCCAAATTCCCAGGGAGGGAGAATAAACCCATTAATTTTGTTACTACTTCATCTTACTCTGCACACTACGCTGCACGTAATTAATTTTAAAATAATTTAAACTATATCTAGTGATCTAAACTATATCTAGTGATCTAATGGATCATGGAACAGAGTTTTACTGGTTACCTAGCTCTACGTTACTAATATGAAACCTGCCTGTAGCATAAGACAAAACTAGACACAGAAAATAAGTCTAAACAGTTCTAAAACGATCCTTTGTTTCTCTTAATATATTAAAAAATATCAAAAATACAAATTATAAATATATTTTAATCTTTCAAATGCTACTTTTCAATTTTTAACAGATTCTTTATTTTAAATTGTTCAAATTAAAAACATAATGCTTTTTCTAAGCATAAAACCATACTCTAGAATATGTCACATTAGGCCAACAATACCATTTGTAAAATACATGAAGGCAGTGTGAGATTTGATGATAGTAGCGATTCCAAGTGGAATACAGAAAAATTCTATTTGAACAAAGATAACCTGAATTTACACCACAATAATAAAATCAGAACAGGTATTTGTACATACACACAAAGGAGAAACATTTATAATACAATGAACCAAGAAAAGCATGGACACTTCCTAATTCCGCAAGATGCGAAGTGTTAGGAGTATGTGAGAAATATTATTCATGCATTTTCACAATGTTTTCATTAGTACACAGGCCTTGAATGAAATCTTGGCAAAACTGAAGGCAACTGGAATTTACTATTGACTTGAAAAAAACCAGGAATCCATTCTATGTGTAAAAACAACAACATAAAAATAATTATTTGCATTTCTACTTGTATGTTTATTTTTTATTGGACTTTTCTGAAAAAGAAATGCTACAATAGTCTCTTCAATAATTATGAACTGTGTAAAGGCCACTAGAGAATTCAGAGAGTGTCTCAACTGACACTAGCCTGCCATCTGCTACCAAAAGGGTACATATGCTTTGGATTTACTAACCCATTTATCATGCTAGAGGTTACATTGGCATGAATAGCCACTTCTGTAAATAATAGATAATGTTGGGGAATTCAGTGTGATAATGATTCTTCTGAAGCATATTGTTCAAAAGAATGAAATATTCAGAATAATTAGACACTAAGTTTTAAATGTGATTCTTAGCAGTTTCTTATACTAATTTTGTAATTCTTTGGGTTTGACATGTGCAAGGTTAAATTAAAAATATTTTTTAAACGCATATATAAAATAAAAAGGTTTTCTTGAAATAAAGTGTCATGCATTTGACAGTTTCATCTTTGCTCTATATTTTCATATTCTGTGTAATGGATAGTTGGTATCAAAACGACGGAAAAAGTCTTAAGGAAATCTGTATATCCTTTATGCAATGAAGCATGAAATAATTGCATTGAAAATATAGTCTCTGATCTTGCAGACATTCCATTTCCCCAGCATAACTTCCAAATAATTGGCTTTCATATAAGTGAAAACCAGAGGAGCTTGGAAATGAAAGTTCACCCAGCCAGTTAGGGAACTGGATTTCATGAGATCCATTCACCACAGACTACCCAGTTTCATTTCTGTTTTGTAGGTGTAAGTAAAAAATTGGCATTAATCAAATACCATAACTCTATAATCTGTATAAAAATGTTTCAGGTATAAATTGTGTCTAGAAGTATTTGTGATCAGGGGATATCAAAACCCTTTAATCCAAAAAGATATCTTATCTGGCAAGTGTAAAGAAACTTTGCCTGTGTCTACCCGATTCCTAGTATCTGCCATTTTCATTGGTCCATCAGACCATTCCATTAGTATTTTAGTTTTAGTTATAGATCTTTGCTATGTAACTGCTCCAGGAATTTCCAATGGACATGCCATGTAATACTACACCCCCTAAACTACAACCAGTTGCTAAAGATAATTATCCCATCTTACCACTTCTATATTAATAATTCCATAAAGAAGGCAAAACAATCTGAAAGAGGAGGTAGGTGAGGCGTCAGGAAAAAAGGTGTCAGTTCTTTCCTGCTCCTCAGTGATGCAGGCAGGTGGATGTCAGATAGCCTTCAGAATTTCAAACAAAGAATCTCAGTTATTAGCAGGAATATGGGACTTTTTTTTTTTTTTTAAAAAGCCTCATCTTTCTGCTCACACCACGTTGCACCTGTTTAATTTAAAACTAATTTCAACTACAACTACTGATCTTTTTTTAAAAGAAGAGCAAGAAGGATAAGACACATACAGACCATTAATGGTCTACCTATCCCCTCACATGGGAGAGAAGTCAAACCCTACTTATTACACGGTGCTAATACTGCCTGGAACAGCAGGCACAGCTATTCTACTTCATTGAATAACAATTAAATACACCTTTTCTGATCATGCCAAAGGCAGCAGCAAGAGCTGAGTTAGGAAGCCAAAAATGCTAATAATATTGTTTCTGAAGAGCGTACACAGCATCATCCTCTAGCTGTGCAGTTTCTTGCTTACCTTCTAAGCTTTGCTTTCTGTGAGGCTGAAGTGAGTACAACTACACAGCGGTAATAGCAATCTAGCAGTCACTTAGCAATCTAGCTGTACCCACTTGGGAAAGAAGTGTTTCAAGTGAAAAGTTGCTTATTGATCCAAGAGAACTTATTGTGACTCTGCTGTGCACGCAGATAAGGGAGAGCTTTGGCAATGCGATTTATATAGATGATTGATATATAAGCCTGGAATGGATGTGAACATGTCATTTAACTCTCCAAAAATAGAGTAATTCAAAATGAAAACCAAAACATTTTTGACACTTCTCCAGCATTTAAAGAAGTTCATAAGAGCTAAAGTACTCAAGGGACATGAAATTTTGAAGGATGGCAGATCTATTACAGTAAGCATCTTCTTGTTTAGTGCACATGCTTTTATACTGAAGTAAAATACAGGTGTAATTATTAAACTGTATTATTTACTGAGTAAAACAAACATTCTGAAAGATTCTTTTCTAATGTGGTACACAATACAGACAGTACATTTTTCAAGGCAATGTTTAATCCTCATTTCTGCAAGACCTTGGAATATTCAAGATACTGTATTAGAATACATGCTGTGCATTAGGTACTCCTAAGACAATTTTTCCATTCCACGCAACCCTTCACTAAGTTCTGCTTCTGACAATTTTACTTATATATCTTCAAACAGTGTCTTTAAGTGCTGTGCAATAGGCTATATGAGATGCCATATGAGAACTAGAAATAGAACCATAGAATCATTA
>VZTQ01011486.1:0-25291 GCA_013400755.1 Pelecanoides urinatrix
AGTTAACCCTGTCCCAGCAGGAAGCAGGACACCATATTATTGCGAGGAGCTGCTGCGCTGCCTTCGCGACAATGACATGCTCCTGTTCCGCACCCCGAGGCAGGGTGAAAAAGCAGAGGACAACTGGGAGAGCCTGATCAGTAAGCACCTTTCCGGCTGACGAGCGAGTTGTTGGGGCACATTCTCCACAGCACAGTCTTGCCCCGTCGTTCCCCCACAGATCTGGGCAGAGTCCGCTCTTGCAGCAGTGCAGAACTCGGTCTGGCGGAGGTGTGGGCTCCTGCGTGCCTTGCTGTTGGGCCAGCCAAAGCAGGGGCTAGCGAGTTCTGGTGGCTTGGAGGGGCCTAAATTCTTGGGACAGGGGCTGGGGGGCTGAAACAGGGCAAATTGTTCTGGAGCACGTTTCTGCTGTTTCTTAGGCATCCTAGTGGGCATGTCATTTATGCCAGCTGGCTTGAGAACAAACCCCAGCTTGAGGTGAGGGACAGGCCTGGGAAATTTGAATCCAAAACCATAAATCCCCACAAGGATGCTGGTAATAGAAGAAAATGGTGGTAATGCCGCCGAGAGAGCAATGCCAGCCAGAGAGCTGCGGCCTTGGGAACAGCCGGGACCGACGCTACGTTTTGCATTATCGCCGGCAATTTCCCTGGCTGTGGAGGCAGCGCTGTTGAAGGCAGCAATGCTGCTGCTTTCTGTCCCGGGGCGTTCAGTGGCGAAAGCTTTGACTGAGGGACTGTTTGGGAAAGCTGGTCTGAAGGCAGAACATCTTTGGGAGGGCTATGCAAAGAAACTCTTTTGCTCTGCTTAATGACCACGTTCAGCGCAGGCAGGTCAGTGCGCCCGCACTGGGCCACGTAAGGTGGGACTTGTCCCATCTCAGGTGAATTTTGAAATGTTTGCAAGTCGCTTTGCAAATGGCCTTATTCGTGCTCTCCTGCTCCACCCAGCTTCTGCAGTCGAGGCTTCGTCCCTGAAAGGAACCTCGAGCTCCAGCGCGGGTACCGACGGCAGGGTCTGCATGATCAGACCAGATGCGAACCTGGAGAACACCGTGCTGCCCGCCATCCTGAAAGGTGAGGGGCCGAGCGCCGCTCTGCCCGNCTTGGAACAGGCTGCCCAGGGAAGCGGTGGAGTCACTATCCCTGGATGTATTTAAAAGACGTGCAGATGAGGCGCTTAGGGACATGGTTTAGTAGGCATGGGGGTGTTGAATTGACGGTTGGACTCGATGACCTTAGAGGTCTTATCCAACCTTAGTGATTCTATGATTCTCTGATTCTATGATTCTCTGCAAATGCTGCATTACCCACCTTGTTACTGTCCTCAGCAGAGAAAAAGATGAAGGGGAAGAAATATTTCTGTATTGGGTTTGCATGGCAAGGTTTTGGTAGCGGGGCGGGTACAGGGGTGGCTTCTGTGAGAAGCTGCTAGCAGCTTCCCCTANCCAGATGCTGTCACACATCCTTCCCGCTGGCTCCAGGTTCCAGATGAATTGCTTGTTGGACATGCTGGTGGGCGACAACATCCTTAAGTGGCTGAAAGTCACAGAGCTGCCAGAATGTAAATTCCCACCTTCTGCTCTCCCATTTGGGAGAGAGAGGGAAATCCATGTGTTAACTTTTTTCTAGTTGGGGGAGAGCAAATACAGTGGTTTTGGCTAGTGATGTGATTCAGAGCAGCATGTGGAGGGAGACAGATGTGTTGGATGTGGTTTTTTTAATCCAATGCTTGCAGAATCTAGAGGAAAAAAAAAACACCTTCTCTGGGAGCTGAGGAAGGTGTAAAGATAGCTTTCTAAAGGGCATGTCTTTCAGAGTTTTCCAGTAGCCACCAATTTTTTTACTTAAGGGGGTTTTACTCCTAACATTCATCTTTTAGATGGATTTAAGTGAAAAATATGTTTTTATTTTGTACAGTGCTCCTGGACCTCCAAAATCTTCTGAGGATGGTGCTCTTACGGAAGCTGTAGTGATGGAAGCGCTGTTTGCCTATGAAGAATCCAGGAAGGTTCCTTCCAACTTGAGCTGCGAGGTTGAGAATCTTTTTATTCAATCAGATTCTGAAACTATTTCTACCAAAGAAGAAGTTGCTGAAAGTATTATAACAAAAGCTGATAATGCACATCCCAATATGAATGGTCAGCACAAGGTCAGGAAAAAATCCTTGGACGCTGAAGATGAATTCCTTGGGCAGTGTGAGTCTGAAGATAGGTAAGCAAAGAATGAGAAAATATAACAAGGTCAAGAAGAAAAAGAAGTCCAAAGATAAACATTGAGAGAAGTAAGCAAATATTCCAGCATAATCAGCAAATTTTTCCTAATACTTTTCTGGATGTTTCTCATGTCTGCCTGTTTTCATTTTTTCTGAGTTATTTATGTAGCATAATCTGGCTGGGGATCATGTCATTACGTTGGTCACGTGAAAATAGGAAAGATATTGTTGAATTGTGTTACAACACTAGATCTGGACCACGTAGTTAGACTCACATCTGCACACCCGTTCTTGATTAGGTTACAACAGTTTGTTTTTTTTAATTCCACGTATTTCACAACTAGCCACTGTTAATCATTTGTGTACAAACCAGGACCTATTGTCCTTCAATTTGAGGGCTTAAGTTTGCTGCATCTAAAGTAAGTTAGGTGTGCAGAAATTATTACAAAATTGCTGACACGCTGCAAGTCATGACCTGTGGTAAAATAAATAATGTTGTTGAGTGCCACATCTGGTTTTCTGTTTTTAATTTGCATGTCTCCTTCAGACTCTATGATTTGGATTTCTCTTTGATCTGCTTTGACAATGACAATCGCAAACGTAAGAAAAAGAAGAAAAAGAATAAATACATCAGGAAACTGAAAGGCTTCTTGGAATATTTAGATCCTCATTTCCAGAAGAAAACATGGGAGAAGAAGGAAGAATCCTGTCCTCCAGGTGGCTGTTTAAGTGAGCAATGCACATAAAACCACCCTCAAAACCTCCCCTGGAACCAGGGGAACCGATGTGTTTCTCCCCCAGTAAACACTGTCAAACTATCGCAGCTCTGCTCTGGTCATGCCGTCCCTGACGCTGCTTTGAAGCCCTCTGCCAGAGGCCATCCCCCTTTTCACTCCCCCTTCACTAACACCCTCCTGCTCTGCATACGCAGGGGGAACAACTGGAGGGGAAGGTCCAGAGGGGGTCTCAGGAGAGACCGTGTCCCAGCCCAATTGGGGTACCCCGAATGCGCCTTTACACAGGGCTTTTATACCTTTCAGTTGTTCTGGTACAAGAGACTTGACTAACCACTAGCACCCATGCTACCGATTAGTAATCATGGTCAAACTTTGCAAACCGACTCTAGTTTTGCAGCATTCTTGCTGCTTGTCTATTGATCCAGATGTCCGTGGAGTCAGTCTTGCTGGAGTTACTGATCCATGATGCCAGACGATGCTGGGAGGGTTTCAAAGACGTGTCCGAGGGGCTGGGATGCTGGTGTTATCTTGGCTGACCTGGGGATCCTTTATCTTTCATGGGCAGCTCTAAGCTTCCCAGAAGTAAATCCCTTCTTTCTGGGGCCGGGCTGCCCTTTCGTTTTTTTACTTCAGCATGAACAATACCAAAGTCTCCAGTAAAACTCCACTACCTCATCACATTACAGCATATCACGTGAAATCATCATATATATCTATACAAACAAAGTTAATACACTTTCATACTATAAAGACTGGTTGATTAAATAGTTAGGGAAGGGATTTTTCACAACATGCCCTATGGGTCCCACCAGCCAGGGCCCCAAAAAGCCAGTGACAGGGTGACAGAGCGCCAGCAAAGATGCCATCTGGTGAGGATCGTCTCCTTTAGTGATGCACATCAGAAATCCCCCTGCAGCACTCAGGGCATTTCAGTGTCCCCGGCAGAGCCATCGCATGGCGTATCATCTCGCTTGACCCCTGCCATTCGCGAGACCGACATGGCAGACAGCAGCCCTGTGCCCCAGCACTACAGCTCCCAGCATGACCCGGGGCCCAGCACTACAGCTCCCGGCGTGCCCCGGGCCCAGCACTACAGCTCCCGGCGTGCCCCGGGCCCAGCACTACAGCTCCTGGCGTGCCCCGGGCCCAGCACTACAGCTCCCGGCATGCCCCGGGCCCAGCACTACAGCTCCCACCATGCCCCGGGTCCAGCACTACAGCTCCCAGCATGCCCCGGGGCCAGCACTACAGCTCCCAGCATGCCCCGGGCCCAGCACTACAGCTCCCGGCGTGCCCCGGGACGCTCCTTCCTGCTCTCGGACCCTGCGGGGACACCGGCCCCCGGCCCGGCCCCATGGCCGCCTCCCTGGATCTGCCCCGACCCCGCTCCCGGAACCCCGCTGGAGCAGGGAGGAGGAGGGGAGAGTGAGAGAGCGGCAGAGAGGGGTGGGCAGGGCAGTGGGGTGGCCGGAGAGGGGCGGCAGACAGACAGAGGGGCGGGAGCAGGACAGAGGGACGAGAAGAACAGGGTGGAGCTGGGCAGGAGCGATGAAAGGAAACCGCTGGTGAGGAACAGGCACAGGGACAGGAAGAAGGGGATGGCGGGGAAGGGGGCAGGGGGCGACCAGGAACATGGTGGTGAGCAGTGGGACAGGGACAGAGAGAGCAGAAGAGGGCAGGAGGAAGGACAGAGGGACAGACCGACACAGGCAGAGCAAGGGAGCGGGACAGAGGGAGAAGGATGAGAGGAAAAAGGATGCATGAGAAATTTCAGGAACCAAGTAAAGAAGTAAAATTTTTAGGTACTTGGTGGATTGCAGGTAGTGCAACAATTCCACTGGACACCCTAAGTAAAATAGAACAATTGCAGATGCCCCAATCTAGGAAAGAATTACAACATCTTGTGGCTACTTTAGGATATTTGAGAAAACGTACCTGGATTTTTTATCATTGCTTGCTCACTACACTCACTTTTACAAAAGGGAAAACCATGGAAATGGATTCAGAACATGAAGAGGCAGTCCAAACTCTAATCCAGGAATTAAAAACATATCAATCATTGGGACCAGTACACCCCCACAACCCTATTATAGCAGAATGGCGTTTTGCTGAACACGGTACTTACCGTAACCTATTCCAAACTGGCCCTGATGGACTGAAAAGACCTTTGATGATCAGCTCAACAGCCTTTAAAGAAACAGAACAGAGATATTCCGAGTGGGAAAAGGGACTATTGTCTTTAGTCCAAGCAGTGAAACAAGCTGAGAAAATACACCAGGAGCAACCTGTACAAACCACATGTCCATTTAATTTACTACAGACAATTCTAAAAGGGACTGCTCACCCAGAAGGAATGCACAAAGCCTACAACCAGAAAATGGTATGCCTATTTGACAGGAATTGCAGAAGAAATAAAATTAACTGAAGGACATACTAAAGTTTCCAAATTATAGATGTCTATAAATGCAGACCCATCAGTGTTACAACCACCTTTTAAACCCTCACCAATTTTAAATGCACCTCCCCTCACCGAGGGAACACCAACAGAAGACATTTGGTTCACTGATGCCTCAGCAAAAAGAAGATGGCAAATGGCAATACAAGGCTGCTGCGTTAAACTGGCAAACAAATTATAGAAGGTGAAGGTAGTGCCCAAGTAGGAAAATTAAGGACAGTTGTTCTAGCAGCACAAAATGGAGCAAAAGTTACCTATGTTGACTCCTATGCCATGGGGGCAGGTGCCACACAATGGCTTTGTCAATGGGAAACCCTGAACTGGGAAGTAAACAGATCTCCAGTTTGGAGAATTCAAGATTGGCAATTATTGTTAAATATAGCCAGAAAAACTCCATTCACGATGGGATTGGTAAAAGCTCATGCCAAACATAATAAGCCAGCCACAAACTGGAACCAAAAGGTAGATGAATTGACAAAGATTAGAAAGATAAAAGCAGGAAACTCTTTAAATTCTGAGTGGTATCGATTGGGAGAATGGCTACATCAAAAATTAGGTCACACAGGCAAAGAAGCACTTTATTTTGCTGCACAGAGCAAGGGTTGGCCCCTGGACAGAAAAACTTGTGAAGTTATTCTCACAGAATGTCCTCAATGTAGATTAAAATTACAAACAAATCACCCCGCTAAGGCACCACCCCTGCATATCAGTCAAGGAAAAACTTTGTGGTCTACATGGCAAATTGATTATATCAGGCCATGCAAATCCTCTGCAGGATATCAGTACATCCTCAGAGGAATAGAAGTAGTCTCTGGCTTGCTTAAGGCAACTAAGTGTCAAAAAGCTGACAGATGAAAAATAGTACGAGGACTATCTTCTTGGTTCTCTAGTCTACCTACTCCTGATACTACCCAAAATGATAAGGGCTCGCATTTCACAAGCAGGGAAGTGCAAGAATGGGCAAAACAGAAAGAAATTCAATGGGTATTCCATACCCCCTACTATCCTCAATCAAATGGTAGGAAGAGCTAATGGCTTATTTAAAAAAGAACCTTAAGCCACACGAGACCCAGTGGGATACTTGACTTTCCAAAGTAATTCATCAATTAAATAATCAGTAGGGACCCACTGGAAGCCCTGTGAGCTGAGCATTCTTTGTAAAAGCTGAGCCTAATACTCCCCCTTCTGATGAAAGAAAATGTCCAATAACATTAGAGCCAGGATAACCTGTTATGGTAAATTTACCACAGATTGGAACTGTGCCTATGACTCTGACAAAAACCCGTGGCCCGCTTGCTTGGGAAGCGACTGATAGCAGTGGTGCAAAAGATAGAATCAGTACTAGATGGATTTTTCCTTCTTTCTAAAAGGGGTAACCCGTTTGGCCTTTCCCACCAAAATGTCTCCTTTCTTTTCTTTAACAGGAGAAAAATGATCTATATGGATGGCAACAACAAAAGCAGCATGCCCCCAGCCCAATTTCATTTTTCCTCTTAATCGGGACTAGTATAATCCTTCTAGTTCAGACTCAAGATCCTTGGGACCATGCACTACTAAATTATACTGGAAGTGTTGGAATCCTACCAAAAGTTACAGACACCACCACTGTGGAAACATATAATCACTCAAATATCTGTATTTGTAATTTTACCAAGATTACGGGATACGACTTTATTCAGCTCCTGTTACAACCCATCAGCTGTTACAATAAAATTATACATCTTAACAAGATTTACTATCTACCCCCGTTGGAATGAATCTTACATTGGTAAGAAAACTGTTACAACATGATGACCTGAGTCAATTGCTAAAACAAAGTTGAAACAACAATTCATATATCCTGGTGTGGTGGGCTTCCCCAGGGTTGTACAGCACTGCCAAGAGTCAGAGAAAGGTAAAGCCTCAGCATGGCTCAGGCACAGAGGATGCAGAAGGACAGTGCAGGTTCCCTCTAAGCCCATGCCTGATCCGTCAGTGAATCCCTTTGGACCTCAGTTCACAGGAGGGATCCTCCTCTGTTGTGCCTACGGCCTCTAGGGACTCATGGCAAGCTCTGGGATGCAGGTACTGAGGGAGGTACGTTCGATTAAGAGTCACATTTCCCATCATCTACTGAACGTGGTTTAGATGGCCTCGTTCCCAAAATGGCAGAGTTCTGAAATTCCTGTGAATGGGGTGTGGTGGGTGGTGAGCATCTCACTGTATCTCAAGAAGGTTACCAGCGTCTCTCTGGCACACTGATGGCAGTAACCTCCACAATCCAGAGATGAGAGTCATCCTCAGAGAGCCTTTCCTGGCTTCTTCTAGAACACACGCTCTGTACTAATAGTTTGGCTGCTGACACGATGTGCACTAGCGAGCACCAGGGGAAGAGTGGTTTTGATTTATGACACTGAATGACCGAGGGACAATTACCTGGCACGCTGATTGATTCAATTGCCCCTGTTTTTTCATCAGAGACTGGCACTGCATGACTGCCTCCTTCCTGAAGTGCATCCTTCTCCACAGTCTCACCGTCCGTCTCTTTAGAAAGAAAGTGGATCACTTTAATTAGAAGTAACCGTTCTGTATCAGGAACATGGTATCTTCAGGAGGCAAAATACATTAATAATGCTTAGAAACAAAGCCTGGGCATTTGGGGATGCACCTCGTCCAAACAATGTGTCATCCATGGAGAAAAATTTAAAAGCTAGACACTTTTCAGTTTACCAGTAGACAGCAAAACCTAACCTTCTGAGACACTAGGAGATTGCATGTGATCTTCTTGTTTGCACTTAGTGCGTTTCTAGCAAACTGCAAGATGATGGTAAATTACTTCCCTTGGAGAGGACTGGAAGAGGCTGTAGCCAGTTCAACTGGGGAAAGAGCCCTTCTGAGAAGCACGTCCCATCACACCAACTCTACCACACAGTAAGGGTAACAGACACGCACTGTGGACTGAACCCCAAGCTCTTGCAACCATATGCTGGGCACTTTCACAAGTGGCAGTAAAGAGCCCACAGTTCCCCAAAACAAGAGGAAAACCACAACCAAGTTATCTAAAACACAGCTAGAAACATCTAAACCACCCAAGACTGAATTCACAGCCCTTCATTTTAGCTGCCTTCAAGTTAGCTCTCTGGCCTCAAGCTGGGTGTCCAGCTTTCACCTGACCCTGAGCCCAGGGTGTCACCGAGAGTACTCAAACATCGAGGAGAACGATGGGGATCGACTAGACTGTGAAGCTGGGCCTGGTCGATGCCTGCAGCCCTGGCAAAGTCTGCGGGTCTCAGCAACCCCAAACTGCCTGCACATCCTCTCTGCTGCCCATGGGCATTCTGCCCTCCAGTGACTGGCAGCAAGGCGTGATCACCGCCAGTTCTTGCCAGTTGGATACCAATGTCTGCCCAGAACAATTCTGGCCAGTAATGGTATAACTGGGGCAGCAGCTGTCCCTGGGACTGAGCCTGAACCACAACTGGGAGCAGAGACTCCGGACTATCTCTGCATCTCACCAGCACCTGCAAGGCGTGAAATCAAGTGTCAGTGCAGCAAGGCTCTGACTGATCCCTTTCTGCTTGTGTAGGCTATGGCTTGTCCATACATGTCTCTGAAACCTCAGCTTCCCAAGTCTTCTGGTTAAGAATGATATACACCCACCACATGCTTCTTGCTCCAGTTCTTTCAGGATTTCCTTTGGGATTTCTGATGACTGCTGGGAACAGTTCCCTATTTTGGCTTTATATTTTGCTCTTTGAGGACCTTAACAGAAAGTATCAAGTTAAATTTCTCACTAATAAAATATTGAAAAAGGATGCTTAGTCTGTGAAGTCAGTCAAGACTGACTACTCACTCCTGGCATGCCAGGTGAGGTCCAGCGCAGGATGCAGCCAAGGAGCTGAATCTGGAGCCACATCTGCAACCAAACACCCATGAGAAGTTTTCATCATACATTGTGATATACACCATCATAACTGAACAGCAGAACCTATGAGGGGATCACGTAATGACATGGCACACAAAATGCAGGTCTATATACTCACACCTGCAAGAGACTCCTCGTTCACATTTGGTCTCTGAGCTGGCAGTTCTCAAAGGAAGTAAAAAACCATGATGTACCCATGCGATATCCCAGTGTGTCAGCCCTGGAACCTAGCTGGGAAGCTGGATATCCATTGCTTACAGCCACATCTGTAAACAAACAGAACAGAGTAGCTCCCGTGAAATATTTCAATATACTTCTTTAGATCTGAACAGCAGTGAATGCAGTTCAAACACAGGAGTGCTCCATGGCACTCATCTCTCCCTTCCACTGTCTGCATCATGCAGACAGTTACTGGGTGCCTGGACCATGCTGATTCAAAACAAACCATGCATGGAGCTGTCAGGAGAAAGGACTCCTTGGAGCTCACACCAGCTCTAAATTCAACCCCAACAAGCCTGTTGGCTTTGCAGCAGGCACTGGAAGCAGCACAGGGGGGGAGAGGTTGGCAAAGACAGCTTCGCAAGGCAGAGCGCCCCAGGGGCAATCACTGAGCCTGACCCATTCCCCCTCTGCTCTTCTGCATGTCTGAGCATTGGAGAAGAAAATACTAAGTTAAATTTCATGTGAACAGAATATTAAAAGTTAAATGCTCGTTCACTCAAGGGACATACCCGTGGGATCGCCCTGAGACTCCCAGAGAAGATCAGGCTGAGAAGTCGGGTGGTCATCACCTATAGGCACAGCTGTAATCAAGCACGTTTTCTATTAGATGTTGTGATCTGCTTCTTTTTCAGTTACCTGCAGTGACTGGAGGGGTGCCAGGTAATGACATGGGACACAGACGTGGGTGGAGATTTCCAAAGCTGCAGCCTGAGTGACCTGTTGGCTGGCACCCGGAAGCTCTCAAAATACTGTTTCCAGGCCATGTGCAACACCCCTCAAGGACCAGATGAATAAACACACGGCCCCTCAGGGATTTCTTACTGGGAGATCTCTACTGTGCACAAAAGAAGCCCACTGCCCAGTGAAAGGCTGCACCAGCGCTGCCCTGTCTGTTCCCCTGGGCTGCGGGCTGGGGCTGTGTGTTGGGAACCTGGTTTTGCCCAAGGAGAGTACTGCAGGGCTAGAGCAGGAACGCTCCCATCTTCCTGAGCAGACATCTACTGAGGACAGATGTCCCTGAGGCTGAAAGCCAGGACCCAGCTGGGGAGTGGCAGAGCCACGGCCCTGGGCATGGCTGTGACTGGCCTGGGGGAGAAGTGCTCCCGTGGGCTATTGCCTGGCGCTGCCGTGCAGCTCTGGCCCCATGACGCAGGCTGGGGGAAGGCTGCCCTGGGGCAGGGCAGCGCAGGGCCGGCTCTAGGGATGGTTTCTCACCCCACAGTGCCACTCCCAGCCCCACTGTTCACCTGGAAAATGCCTCCACAGTGGCCGTGGCCCCCTGTGCCTCCCTGTGGGGAGTCTGCCTCCTGCTTGCCCATCGAACTGGCCATGGCTCACCCAGCCCGGCCCCGCTGCTGTATTGGCCGTGCCCCACCATGATCCCAGTCCTGCAACCACCCTGAGGTGTGGTGGGTGACGCACCACGCTGCCCAGGGCTGGGTGCCGCTCCTTGTCTGCCCACTTACCTAATCCCTGCGCTCGCCACGGAGCAGCCCGGGTGTCCTGAGCTTGCAGGGCCAGCAGGAGGAGGAGGATAAAGAGGCGGGCAGGGGCCACAGCCCCCCACGCCTGCACCATGCTGCTGCTGCTGCTGCCGCTGCCGCTGCCAGCACTGCTGGAGCGGTGCCTGTGGCACAGCACAGTACATCACAGCATAGCACAGCAGGGCTCTATGACCGCAAAGCCCGGTCTCCCCACTACAGCTGCACCCCAGGGGTGCTGCCCCTCCCCCAAACATTGCCCCCTGGCTCACACACCCACACACATCAACTCGGGAGGGTGCGCTCCTGGAGGAGAGTGGGACTGCAATGGTACTAAGGAGGGTTTTGACTATCCAGATCTTGACAATGGTGATGAAAGGATCGAGTGTTTTGGGTACGAATCAGGGAAAGGCCAACAAGGCAGATATCATGGTTGGAGTCTGTTATAAACCACCCAACCAGGATGAAGAGGCAGATATTTTCTTGGCCAATGCTCAGACGTGCAGAAGAGCATCCAGGGGATGAATGAGGAGCTGACTGAGAACTTATGGGTCAGGATTAAAGGGAGGGCAGGGACAGGTGACATTACGGTGGGGGTCTGCTACAGGCCACCTGACCAAGCAGATGAGGCCCTCTACAGACAGATAGGAGCAGCCTCACATTCACAAGCCCTGGTCCTTATGGGATACTTACTTCAACCACCCCGATACCTGTTGGAGGGACAACATGGGAAGACATAACCAATCCGGAAGGTTCCTGGAATGCGTCGATGATAACTTCCTTATCCAAGTGATAGAGGAGCCAACAAGGACAGGTGCTATGCTGGACCTTGTTCTCACCAGCAAGGAGGGGCTGGTGGAGAATGTGAAGCTTAAAGGCAGCCTTGGCTGCAGTGACCATGAAATGGTGGAGTTCAGCATCCTTAGGGCGCCAAGGAGGGCACACAGCAAGCTCACTACCCTGGACTTCAGGAGAGCAGACTTTGGCCTCTTCAGGGATCTGCTTGGTAGAGTGCCATGGGACAAAGCCCTGGAGGGAAGAGGGGCCCAAGAAAGCTGGTTAATATTCAAGGGTCACCTCCTCCAAGCTCAGGAGCGATACATCCCAACAAAGAGGAAATTGGGCAAAAACGCCAGGAGGCCTGCGTGGATGAACAAGGAGCTCCTGGACAAACTCAAACACAAAAAGGAAGGTGGAAGAGGGTGGAAGCAAGAACAGGTAGCCTGGGAGGAATACAAAGAAATTGTCCAAGCGGCCAGGGATCAGGTTAGGGAAGCTAAAGCCCTGATAGAGTTAAATCAGGCCAGGGACATCAAGGGCAACAAGAAAAGCTTCTATAGGTACATCAGGGATAAAAGGAAGACTAGGGAAAATGTGGGCTCTCCCTGGAACAAAATGGGAGACCTGGTTACCTGCGATACGGAGAAGGCAGAGGTGCTCAATGACTCTGCAAGGCCTTTGACATGGTCCCCCACAACATCCTTCTCTCTAAATTGGAGAGGTACAGATTTGATGGGTGGATTTGATTTGGAGAGGTACAGATTTGATTGTCTGGTGAATGAGGAATTGGTTGGATGGTCACATCCAGAGGGTAGTGGTCAATGGCTCAATGTCCAGATGGAGGTTAGTGACGAGTGGTGTCCCGCAGGGGTCCGTATTGGGATGAGTACTGTTTAATATCTTTATCAATGACATAGACAGTGGGATCGAGGGCACGCTCAGCAGGTTTGCAGATGACACCAAGCTGAGTGGTGCTGTCGGCACGCCCGAGGGACGGGATGCCATCCAGAAGGACCTGGACAAGCTGGAGAAGTGGGCCCGTGTGAACCTCATGAGGTTCAACAAGGCCAAGTGCAGAGTCCTGCACCTGGGTCGGGGCAACCCCCGGTATCGATACAGGCTGGGGAATGAAGGGGTTGAGAGCAGCTCTGCCGAGAAGGACTTGGGGTGCTGGTGGACAAAAAGCTGGACATGAACCAGCAATGTGCGCTCACAGCCCAGAAGGCCAACCGTGTCCTGGGTGACATCATAGGCAGCATGGCTAGCAGGTCAAGGGAGGTGATTCTGCCCCTCTGCTGTGGTGAGAACCCCCCCCTGCAGTGCTGCGTCCAGCTCTGGAACCCGCAGCACAGGACAGACATGGACCTGTTGGAGCGGGTCCAGAGGAGGGCCACGAAAATGATGAGAGGGATGGAACGCCTCTGTTATGAAGAAAAGCTGAGAGAGTTGGGTTTGTTCAGCCTGGAGAAGAGAAGGCTTCGGGGAGACCTTATTGCAGCCTTTCAGTACTTAAAGGGGGCTTACAAGAAAGGTGGTGGCAAACTTTTTAGCAGTGCCTGTACTCGGCACTGGTGAGGCCGCACCTTGAATACTGTGTTCAGTTTTGGTCCTTTCACTACAAGGAGGACATTGAGGTGCTGGAGTGTGTCCAAAGAGGAGCAACAAAGCTGGTGAAGGGTCTGGAGAACAAGTCTGATGAGGAATGGCTGACGGAACTGGGAGTGTTTAGCCTGAAGAAAAGGAGAGACCTTATTGCTCTGTACAACCACCTGAAAGAAGATTGTAACAAGATGGGTATCAGTCTCCCTTCCCAAGTAACTAGCGATAGAACGAGAGGAAACAGCCTCAAGTTGCGCCAAGGGAGGTTTAGATTGGATATTATGAAAAATTTCTTCACCAAAAAGGTTGGCAAGCACTGGACGGGCTGCCCAGGGAAGCGGTTGAGTCACCATCCTTGGAGGTATTTAAAAGATGTGTAGATGAGGTGCTTAGGGACATGGTTTAGTGGTGGACTTGGCAGTGTTGGTTTACGGTTCTACATGATGATCTTAAGGGTCTTTTCCCACCTAAATGATTCTATGATTCTAAAAGAGGCTTTCTGCCCTAAAAATGAGAGTTTAGACCCTAAAAATGAAACTGTGGGTCCTAAAAAAACGCTATGGGTAATGAAAGACAGGTTAGGACCCTAAAAATGACGATTTAGGCCCTCAAAATGTGGCTCTGGGCACTCAAAAGGATTGGCCTAGATGCTAAAAATGACACTTTGGACCCTGAAAAAGAGAGGAAGCTATTGGTTCCTCTATGACCCCAAGAAATAAAATTCCTAATATAGGGCTTTGGGCACTACAACAGAGGCTTAGAGCTGTAAAAGAGGGGTTTAAACACCATCTCTTTAAATGAGAGTTTGGACTCTCAAAATCAGACTTTGGGCCTTAAAAATGGGGCTTTGGGCCCTTAAAATGGGGGTTTGGAAATGAAACTGAGGTTTTGAACCCTGAAATTAGGTTTTGTGCCCTAATATGATGTTTCGGTACCAAAAACTAAGGCTTTGGACCCTAAAAATAGGTCTTTGGAGACTCAGGAGGAGGCTTTTGTCTTTAAACAAATTAAGCTTTGTACCCTAAATGAGGAGTGCGTTATACCCTAAATGAGGAGTTTGGTCCTTAAAATGAGGTTTTGGGCCCTCAAAATTGCAGAAGGGATCCTAAAAATTAGGCTATGGTTCCTGAAAAGGAGGCTTTGGTCCCTGAAAATTTGGCTTTGGAAGCTAAAAATGAGGCTTGAGGCCGGAAAATGAGCCTTTGGACTCTATAAATAGGGTTTTGGACTCTAAAACTGAAGCTTTGGACCTTCAAAATCAGACTTTGGGCCTTAAAAATGATGCTCTGGGCTCTTAAAATGAGTCTTTGAACCTTAGAAGTATGGCTTGGAACCTAAAAATGAGGGCTTGGACCCCCAAAAGGACGGTTTGGACTGTAATAATGAGGGGTTGGACACTAACATGTGGACCCTAAAAACAACTGGCTGGATCCTGAAAATGATGCTTTGGACACTAAAAATGTGTCTTTGGACTCTGAAAAGGAGACTTTGCAAACTAAACTGAGCCTCTGGACCATAGAAATGAGTCTTTCTGCCCTAAAAATGCGGGTTTAGACCCTAAAAATGAAACTGCGGGCTCTAAAAAAAAGCTATGGGTAATAAAAGAGAGATTTGGACCCTAAAAATGAGTATTTCGGCCCTCAAAATGAGGCTTGCAGGACCATAAAGGGCTCAAAAGCTTATAGTAAATGGCGTTACATCAGGCTGGCCGCCAGTCACCAGTAGGGTTCCCCAGGCCTCAATTTTAGGGCCAATGCTCTTTAATGTTTTTATAAATGATGTGGATGCAGGAATCGAATGTACATTAAGTTTGCCAACGATACTAAACTAGGGGGAACTGTGGATTCCCTCGAGGCTAGAGAGGCCTTACAGAGAGATCTGAGCAGACTAGAGAGCTGGGCAATCACCAACTGTATGAAATTTATCAAGAGCAAGTCCTGGATTCTCCAGCTGGGAGGGGGTAATCCTGGTTATACATACAAACTGGGGGACGAGAGGCCGGAGAGCAGCCCCGTGGACAGAGATCTGGAGGTTTGGGTTGATGGCAGGTTGAGTATGAGTCAATAGTGAGCCCTGGCAGCCAAAAGGGCCAACGGTGTCCTGGGGTGCATCAAGCACAACATCGCTAGCCAGTCGAGGGAGGTGATTGTGCCACTCCACACTGCACTGGTGCGGCCCCATCTCGAGTGCTGTGTGCAGTCTTGGGCGCCTCAGTATAAGAAGAACATCAAACTGTTAGAGTGTGTCCAGAGGAGGGCAACCAAGATGGTGAAGGGTCTCAGGGGCAAGACTTACGAGGAGCAGCTGAGGTCACTTGGTTTGTTCAGCTTGGAGAAGAGAAGGCTGAGGGGGGATCTGATCGCAGTCTACAATTCCCTCAAGGGGGGCAGCAGAGGGGGAGGTGGTGTTCTCCTCTCTCTGGGGACCAGTGATAGGACACGAGGAAATGGAATGAAGCTGAGCCAGGGGAAGTTCAGGTTGGATATTAGGAAAAGATTCTTCACTGAGAGGGTGGTCGGTCACTGGAACAGGCTCCCAAAGGAAGTGGTCACGGCACCAAGCCTGTCCGAGTTCAGGGAGAATCTGGACAACGCTCTTAGTCATACGTTTTGGTGTTAGGTAGTCCTGCGAGGAGCAGGGAGTTGCACTCGATGATCCTTATGGGTCCCTTCCAACTCAAGATATTCTATGATTCTATGATCCAGGTATACTCAGTATCAGAGCCACCTTTACATTGCCGTTGTCTACCTGTCATCACTGCCTCCAGTTTTCTACTCTAAGCAGCCCTTGGGGAGGCTTTGTCAGTAATGGCCCTCATTAGAACCCATGAATGCTCTCTGAAACTTTGGAGTTTGCATCTGACTTTGACTTCTTGAGGGGTTTCTTCAGTATTTGAGGTTCTTGGACTCAGCACCAAACCCACCAGAGGGGCCATTAAAATGCCTTGGGCTTGTCCCCTGCTGCTGAGCTGAGCCAGGCTCCTGGGATGAAGGGATCTCATGGAAAGCGGGCAGCGCTGCAGAGAGATGACTCTGCCCTGGAGCAGCTCCTCTGCAAAGTGTAGCAGGGCTGAGAGCACTGGATCTTTCAGGAGGACACTAACAGTTTCCCTAGTGTAGAGGCGGAAGTAGAGGTATTTCAGAGCAGGGGTTCCCTGCTGCACCTTTAGAGGGATAGGGCATGAAGGCTGCCTTCTCCTGGAGACAGCTGCAGGGGTGTGAGGCCAGGTGTGCACCCAGGAGTGCCCAGGGCTGTTCTTCAGAGCAGGGTCCCTGTGCCCCAGGGGGCTGTGTGCCAGGACAGGGACTCTGCCGCCTACCAAAGTCATCACTCAGCCTGCCCAGGAAGCTTCCCGTGGCACTGTGGGGAGAAGCTGTGGGTGACAGAGCGATGCCCTGGCACGGCAGGGTCCTGCTGCTGTCAAGAGGGTGCTGGGGTCAGGGCTCCTCACAGCTCCAGATCACTCCCAGGACATTCCCAGGGGACTTTTGAAGAAGAACATCAAGGCAGCATTTAATCAAAAGGGAAAGAGCCTGTTCCTTGATTTTTCTCCTCTTCGTTGGCTGAGTGGGCAGTGGGAGATTTATTTCTCCACTCTGGAGAAGGCACAGAGATCCTAGTTCTCATAAGGACTTGTCTGAGCTGCTCCTAAGCCCCTGCACACACAGAGGTGCCCCTGGGCAGTGCTCTGCTGCCAGGAGGGGTCTGAGCACAGAGTGGGTGGGATGGGATCTGTGAGCACTGACAGGGAGGAGACACATGGGGACAGAGAAACAGCCCCTGGCAGGGGCAGCTCCAGGCAGCAGAGACATGGGCACGCAGGGAGAGGGAATTGCTCACAGAAATGCTGTGGGAGGGCAGATTCAGGCACCTCCCTGCCATCCCCTGCAGTGGAGATGTCTTCACTGGAGAAACGCCCAGTCTCCACCCAGCAGAGCCTCTGCCCTTAAGGACATGGACACTCAGTTACCTTCTCAGTAGCCTCACCCCTGAACAGGAGAAGTCACCAAATACCTGACTCTCGGTCCCTGTCCTGCCTCCATCAGCAGCAGCAGAGTGGCATTTCTTCCTTTCCCCCCTGCTGTCTCTCCTGCCCTTGTTCTAATCTTTGGATTTGTTGGGGTGGCAGGGTGAGGGTTCTGCGATGCACATGTGTCCAAGGGAATAAAGCATCCAAATCCCCTCCTCACTTCTGCAGCTCAGGGTGATGCAAATGAGCCAATTCATGAGGTTTCTTTACTCGCAAGTTCTCTAATTCATTACTTGCAACTGATAACTTATAACTCACAACTTGTAACTTGTGCACCTAGGAGCAAAAATAGTTGTCTAGCTGATGGTGAGAGTGCTCATCCTTCCTCCTCTAACCCATGTATCATACTGGGAAGTGTGAAAGCCTCAGTGGTCCAGCTGCTGTTGGATCCGCTTCAAAAGCGTTTTGAGTAAGCTGATGTTTTTATACCTTCCAGCTTGGAAATTTGCTCTGTACCATTTTCAGGAGTTAGCAGATTCTGATGAAACTGCCAGACACGATATACAAGAATGATGGCTGCAGGAGACAACCAGCTGCAGGTGATAATGGCTGCATAATGACTTTAGCTCTTCCGGGCTGCCTGTCCTGCCTACGTGGTGCTCTCACTTTGACCCGATGCTGCTGCTCCCAGCATACATCAGGCCTTAGCATGAGCTATGTTAGCCAAAATCTGAGCAGGAGTTGAGTGAACAGTCACAAAGTGCTTTCCTTCCCTGCAGTCTCCATTTTATGTTTGTGACGCAGAAAATGAAAAGGTTGACAAGAGGGGAGGGGGAGTGAGACATGCGGAGGCAAAGCATTGCAGCACCGAGGCAGGATGCAGGGCTGGGGGGTTGAGGCAGCAAGCCCCAACCTGTATGCAGGGTGGGGAAGAGGCTCTCCATGGGCAGATGCCAGAATTGGGGGTCTGCAGAGAGAGTTTCAGATGAACTGTTGCTTGGACTCGTGTCTCCTCCCTGCCGTCCACCCCTGCCAGCCCCCCAAGGCTGGGCAGTACCCTCCGTCCTCTGCTGTTGCAGGGTGCTTTAGCTATGCTGTGACTTTTTTACCTGCCTCGCTGTAGGAGGCTGGGCAGATCCCCAGAAGCTGTATGGGAGCTGGATACAGCAAAGGCTTCACTGCAGAGTTGCACTTGCCCGGGCTTCCCAGATAAGTGGGACTTTCTTCTCTTCATTGTTCAGGATACTGAGCTCTGTTATTGCCTTTTTTCCTTCCTCCCTGTGCATGTTGGGGGTGGGTTATTGCCCCAGGTTTGTTACCAATAAATCCTGGCAGTGGCACCTTTCCCAGCTGTGTGGAGAGCCCCAGGAAAGCTGCCAGCATGTGATGTTTGAGTAGTTATTGTTAATGTCTCTATCTGGAGTAACGGTTATCCTATTCTTCACTACATCCCTTGCGTTGTGCAGTGGAGTGTCCAGCAGTGGGCAGGCATGTCCTGAACCGCAGCACGCCAGCGGACCCAACTGTTGTTGGCTTCTCTAACAGTGAACTTCACAGAACCAACAAAACAAGGATGCTGCAGGCTCAGAGATGGATTTGCATATCTTTCAGTATATGGTCTGCTCTCCCGCCCATTTGCAAAAGTCTGGGGATAGTTATATAAGTATCTTTTTCTTAAAATATCCTAGAGCTAAAGTGCCCTTTGCTCGTGATTGTGTGCATGCCCTCACCTATGAACATGTCAGTGCAGTCTGCTCGCTAACCTGGGGTGTCAGTATAAATCTGCAGGAGGAGGCATCTAGGAGCAATACAACCGTAGGTTAGCTCTGAGGGAGAGACGTTCATCCTCTTCAGCCTTGCTACTGGGCACCATGCTCCCTTGGGAATGGCAAGCAGGGTGGGGGACAGTGCTGGGAGTGCTACAGGCTCCTGCTGCCCCCTGCCCCGAGGTTTCAAAGGGCGAGCGCCCTGCAGAGCTGGTCAGGTTTGGGTGTCCGTGCCACTTCTCCCCAGGAAAAGGGAACAGCAGGAAGGGGTGTCCTGGCTTTCATGGTCACCCTGGGACACAGACAGACCCACCTGCTCATTTCAGCCCACGGTGTCACTTGCAGCCAGTGAAGCAATGAGTTTTTAAGCATCCAAGGAGCAGGATGCCTCAGTCATCCCTCTCATGGTGTGGAACTGGCAGATGGCATTACAGTGGCAGGACAGGGTGCAAACCCTTTCCATGTTCCTCAAGATGCAAGTCCCAGGAGGGCTCATTCAAGGAGTGTTGGTGGGACTGTTCATGCTCCCAGAGAAGTGGCTGTCTGTGACAGTCTGAGCCTGGTGCAGTGCAGAGGAGAGGGTCATTAACAAGCTGCAAGAAGGTCCAGGAACTGTGATGATATTGAGCATCTTTCAGCCTTCTTCCAACACCAAGCAAACATGTCTCCTGGGACACCATTCCACAAATCCTGTGTCATTCAGTGTCTCACACTGAGCTTTGATATACAGGTGGATATTGTCACGTTGGAGTGATGTCTCTGCTTTAATTTAAGGCAATGGATGTCTTCAGCAAGGTTATTTTGTTGTTTGTGGGAGAGCCAAGACTGTGTCCATATCTTTGGGAGCACCAGGGACCTCTCCTTACCCCTTGGTGAAGACATTCGCTATGTGGAGCAGATAGAGCTTTGTTACTCATTGGTAGGGCAGTTCTGCTCAGCCATTGCATGGGGGAAAGCTGTGCTATTACCCAAGGGATATACTCATTCAATAGCTCACAGCTGCTCTGGGGAAGGTCTCGGTGCTGCAGCATTGGGGTGCTTGAAATCTGAAGATGTCAGAGCTCCTTTAAGAGGTGGGGGCAGATGGAAGCAGTTAAAATACACAAACCCTCCCATTCCTCCGTGGAGTTAGATGATGGGGGGGGATGAAGAGGAGCAGAGGAGAGGCTTTCTCCCAGGATCTGAGTGACTTAACAGCATTTGCAAATGGAACAAAAAGCTACAGCTTCTGCACCTCTGAATCCAAAAGCACAGGGGAGCAAATTATGGTACAGCTCGGGGTTTCATGTGAGGAAGATTCAACAAATATCTCTGGCTGAGCAGTCCTGCAGTCAGCTTCAGATGCAGAAGCCCATGCATTTATTGTGTGCCCAGGTTCTTGCACCTAAGGACGCTAAGCCCTGGCACCAGGCGTGTGGGAATGGGTTATTTCTGTGGCTGTTGTTAGAGCTTCCCCTTGAAAAATGGTGCCTGTTCTCTCCCAGACCACTTCCCATATGATTAGTAGTAACTCTTTAACATCCTCTTCTAGAGCCCCGTTTGCTCACTACCCAGACAGCCATTTGTGTGATACCAGATTAAATTCAGCACTGCTTTTCTTACCCACACCAGGAATGCATCTGTTGAGCTCTGCCATCAGGGATGTCACCTTAAATCATCTGCTAACCTCTCTAACTTCCTACTAGCCTTTTCCTGATGCCTCTTCCCACTGCATGTGGTGGATGCATGGAGGAGAAAACACTAACTTCTCACATCAGCTAAAGTATAAAGGATGTTTCAAAGTCCTTGTACTCTAAAGTACTCTAAAGCTGGAGACAAGTAAATGAAGCACAGAGGTGAGGCAGGCACCCCAAATTACCAGTGTGCCGGCATCCTTCTTCTGCCTCCCAGTCCCATTGTCTGGCTTGGGCTGAGTTCAGACTGAAGTTCCCAATGGGCCTCTGCCCTGCCTCATCCTCAGAGACCCTTCACAGCCACCTAGACCCTCCACTTGGGCTTGGCAGAAACGGATAGATAAGTATATAGGAAAATAGCACAGGCTGTAATGGATGCCAATGGGCTCCTGCTGTTGCTCAGTCTTCCCCCAAAACTTTACAAGAGTCCCACAGGTGAATTTGGACTGGTTTGGCCTGAGAGGAGTGCCTCTGCCAGCCTTAGGTGGCAAAGTCACAGTGATCTGTGCTGGGTGCCACCAGCCTCTGTCCCAGCTTGGGAAATGTAGGTCAGCAGGGTGGTGGGTGGGTTTGCTGGCAGGCAGCACCCAGCGCAGGCAGCGCAGGCAGGCACTCTCAGATGTGTAATGGGATTTTACAGCTCTGGGTTTCTTCAGGAGCTGATGTTGTGGAAACTGAGGTTTGCAGTGTGCTCATGCATTTGGCATTACTTGCTTCAGTGCTTTGCCGATGGCCAGTATGGTGGAGGGGGGATGCGTGGGAACCTTTCCTCTCTCACTGCTCCCCATGCTGCCGCGGGGTAGCAAGGAGACCCAAGAGGCTCCTCTTAAATGCATGTCATGAGTTAATTTGTGCCCAGAGCCAGTGGCTTACAACCTCAGCCTCTTTCTAGAGAGGCAGCAGGAATGTGCTGCTTTGTTTAGGACTGGATTTTTAATGGCCTCTAAAAATTTGCTCCTATGCTGTTGGAGCACAAGGCAGTGCCTTGGAGAGATCCAGGGCAGGTCTCCATCCTCTGCCCAGGAGTCCTGGCCCTCATGTTTTCAAGCTGTGGAGACTCCCACACAGACAAGAGGGGATAGAAAGTGAAGACCGGTGCAGGCTTCCAAGGTTCCCAGCTGGCGTGAAGATGCTGTACCAGTGCTGCCTTCCCAGCACATCTCATCCTTACCTGATGGCTGAAAGTCTGTGGCTCAGACATCTGCTCTGGGCCTGTCTGGCTGGACACCATTAAGAGAGTNCACCCCAAATTACCAGTGTGCCGGCATCCTTCTTCTGCCTCCCAGTCCCATTGTCTGGCTTGGGCTGAGTTCAGACTGAAGTTCCCAATGGGCCTCTGCCCTGCCTCATCCTCAGAGACCCTTCACAGCCACCTAGACCCTCCACTTGGGCTTGGCAGAAACGGATAGATAAGTATATAGGAAAATAGCACAGGTTGTAATGGATGCCAATGGGCTACTGCTGTTGCTCAATCTTCCCCCAAAACTTTACAAGAGCCCCACAGGTGAATTTGGACTGGTTTGGCCTGAGAGGAGTGCCTCTGCCAGCCTTAGGTGGCAAAGTCACAGTGATCTGTGCTGGGTGCCACCAGCCTCTGTCCCAGCTTGGGAAATGTAGGTCAGCAGGGTGGTGGGTGGGTTTGCTGGCAGGCAGCACCCAGCGCAGGCAGCGCAGGCAGGCACTCTCAGATGTGTAATGGGATTTTACAGCTCTGGGTTTCTTCAGGAGCTGGTGTTGTGGAAACTGAGGTTTGCAGTGTGCTCATGCATTTGGCATTACTTGCTTCAGTGCCTTGCCGATGGCCAGTATGGTGGAGGGGGGGATGCGTGGGAACCTTTCCTCTCTCACTGCTCCCCATGCTGCCGCGGGGTAGCAAGGAGACCCAAGAGGCTCCTCTTAAATGCATGTCATGAGTTAATTTGTGCCCAGAGCCAGTGGCTTACAACCTCAGCCTCTTTCTAGAGAGGCAGCAGGAATGTGCTGCTTTGTTTAGGACTGGATTTTTAATGGCCTCTAAAAATTTGCTCCTATGCTGTTGGAGCACAAGGCAGTGCCTTGGAGAGATCCAGGGCAGGTGTCCATCCTCTGCCCAGGAGTCCTGGCCCTCATGTTTTCAAGCTGTGGAGACTCCCACACAGACAAGAGGGGATAGAAAGTGAAGACCGGTGCAGGCTTCCAAGGTTCCCAGCTGGCGTGAAGATGCTGTACCAGTGCTGCCTTCCCAGCACATCTCATCCTTACCTGATGGCTGAAAGTCTGTGGCTCAGACATCTGCTCTGGGCCTGTCTGGCTGGACACCATTAAGAGAGTGGAAGGAAGGCTAGAGGGCAGTGGATGGCATTAGTGTCACAGGTTAAACCATATCTCAGACCCAAAGCTGATCATAACACCTAATGCATTAGAAACTTACATTTTTTTATATTGTATAGTCTTCTCTGTAAGGCCATCCTGACCACTGTACTGCCAATGCCAGGATCAGTAGCACGGATTTACAAGGGATTATTTAAGAATAGCCCCAGTGAAGTGAAGGCATTGACCGTATCAGTAACTGTAAGCATTAAAAAAGTAGACATGGATTATTTGGAAAAGTAAATACATCTCTTGGTGGCAAGGGGGGACATGTGGTCTCAATAGCTGTGGGAGAGTCTATGGAATTTTCCTTTGAGATTGTGTATGGGGCGAAGTTGGACCCTACTGTGTACTGCTACCTCTGGTCTTGGAAACTGCCCCACACTCTACCCTAAACCCTACCATTACAACTACCCAAAACTCCCGTAACACAAAAAACCCTCCTTCATCAAAGGAACCTTATCTACCCATACCCCCTGTAGGTGGGGACTTGCAGGACTGGTGCAAAGAAACTTTACATAAAGGAAAAAAATGGTAACTCAATTAGGGGTTGAAAGGGTAAACACATAAATTTATATAATTGGGAAAGAATGATAACTCAATCCATAAATGCGGCTTCCCAGTCTCACTGGTTCCAAGGTAACCTTCATTCTGGAGTAGGCATTAATAACACTTGAGAGATATTGAAATTGGCTGAGCATTTATATGCAAGATACACAGCTGTCGCTATCCCAGGATGGTGTTACCTCCTAGATGATTTAACTATGGGGCACATACAAGAGTGGGATGTATACTATGCAAATGAGACTCACCACAGTTATACATGGAGTACAAAGAGATTTGTTATCTGGAAATGTTGGGATGATAATTCCCTCAAAGGAGAACATAATTGTTTGTCATGGCTACCAGTTGAGATGAGCAGTGATCAAGGGAGACCTATATTCAGCGATGCCCTGCCCTGGTGGAAAAATGAGATAAAGACCCCCATGGTCCTTTCAGCTAGTATGACTGACTTTTGTGTCCAATTTAGACCAGAATTTTGGTTTATTCGGTTGATTTAACATAATTGTACCAGGGCTACTAGAGTAGCTGAGAGCACTCTACAATGGCCATGGCAAGAATTATTTACCACAAAGGGAATTAATTACACCAAAGAGGTTAAATGAACAAAACATGATTTTTTGGCTCTTTATGGGATGCTGGGAATACAGCTTCTGGGGCATGGAATGCAGAAGACGATAGCAGATGCATCTGCACATGCAAATCGCCTCCAGTGGCAGTGAGTCTCTTAACAAAAGGAGGATTATCCTCTGGGCAAGTATTGCAATCTACAGACAAGTTGGTGGCAACTCTGGGAATTGAATCAATTGAAGTATGAAAGACTTCATGCAGTGTATCCGTAGGACCCTGGATAATATAATATGGGATGCTGCATGTATGCAAGTACAATTAGCCCTTAATGAACATCTTTCATGTATTATGCAAGTGTCCTGGTTTGGGCTGGGATGGAGTTAACTTTCTTTCTGGTGTCTGGAGGGGCTGCTGTGTTTTGGGTTTGGTATGAGAGAAGCGTTGATAGCCCCTTGATGTTTTGATTGTTGCTGGGTAGTGCTTGCACCGGGGACTTTTCGGCCTCCCATGCTCTGCCATTTGCACAGGAAGCTGGGGGGGGGGAGCATAGTCAGGGGGGTTGACTGAGCTCGCCAATGGGGTATTCCATACCATGTGACACCATGCTCGGGTATATAAAATATAAAAAGTATACAAAAACTAGTATAAAAACTAAGGGGGCAGAGGGGGCTCTCACAGTTCAGGACACACGGGGCGTCGGNTTTCCTGCCCGTGGGTGGAGTTTTTACTATGCTAATTAGAATAAGTCAGAATAGGTCTGACTACTCTAGAGTCTTTATAGCATCGTAGGTGTCGTTCCCAATTTTCTCAATTATAGCAGAAATGTTCGCTATAGCTTTCTCTAGTTCACTAACTCCCAACCATGGGACAAACCATCTTGAAAAGGAATGAAATCTTGTGCCTCTATCTATTAATGGGTTGTTCTTATTTCTCTTACTTCTCAGGAGATATGTTCTTAACCACATTTTAGATTTTAATTTCTCAACAACAGTAATATTTGGTACTACTGC
>VZTQ01011488.1:0-23762 GCA_013400755.1 Pelecanoides urinatrix
CTCCTCATGTTCCTGCCTACAGTGTTCCCAGCTCTGACAGCAGCAAAGCAGGCTCAGGCATAAAAAATATCCACCACAAACATCTCGCCATCAGCAGAGATGTTTAAGAGTTTCTGTAACTGAGCACAGAAACAGGCACTTGCTATGTAATATGTGCCTACCCCCGAGCATGCACACAGACCCATGGTGTTCACAATTCCATGTCCCCATTACCGGCCCCCCGAGTGCAATAGGATCCCAGACACTTTCCGGGCCAAGGAGATGAGTGTCACTCCATATACCATCTTAACACCAGCCCTTTCTGGGACACAAGGCCTTGACCATGTAAAACTCACCAGTTCTCATTGTTGATCTGGTCCCCAAATCCTGGGGTGTCAATCACTGTCAGCTTCATTTTGACACCACCTTCTTCAATGACTGGGGAAGAAATTGCAGACAATCATACATCTCCCTGGGGACCTGCTCCATCATGAAACATGTCTCTGTGCCCTACAAGGGAACAAGAGCACTCTGCCCTCATCCCTGCCCAGCAAGCATGACCAGGCCAGGCTGGGTCATGCCTCAACAGTTGTGAGCCCCATTTGCATTTCTGACCCCAAATTTTGGTAACTGCTGCACCAAAGCCACCTTATACCACTCTGTCACAGGAAAATGGATTTGTGCTCAGTCTGTGGCCCAGAGGTAGTATCTGTCTTACACAATTTGTCCTCCCCTCCAACTGAGGGGATGAATCTGAGATGATGCTCGTTACTCTGCAGTGCTGTAGAAGCTGTGCTGATGCTTTGCCACAAGGAGATGTGCTCTGCCAGGCTTGGAATGGGACTGACCAATGCAATTTCTATAGATCATTAAGCGTCTGCAGGTGGGAATGACTTACAGCAAGGCTTAATCCACACATGCAGACTAATGTCTTGGCAGAAGAAATATCTTCAACTCTTTTTCTACCCCTTACTTTTTGCTGTGGCATCTGTGGCATTGCTGTTTAAGAAAAGCCTTGGCTGGATCTGAGGCCATCTAAAACTGTCATTTGTCCTTTAGCTTCCCATGGAGAAAGGGCTGCCTAACAGCAAAGAACTGTTTGCATAGACTACTGGGGTCTTCCGCAAGACTGTGCTGAAACATCAGTATTGCCTCCACCCCAGCAGCCTGGCTCTTACCATGCCCGATGGCTTTGATCTCCACTGTCTTGGGGATCTTTTCCTCCCGGTTCCAGCCTGAAGATTTGCGGCTCACCTGGGATTTGAAGAGGGTGTTCACCAATGTCGACTTTCCCAGTCCACTCTGACCTGAGGATTGCAAAGAAGCAGCTTGTGACATCTGCCACAGCCCGGCGATGACAGCAGGCCCAGGGGTCAGAGCCAGGCTGGCAGGGGAAGGGGCTGTAGATGTCTCCTCGCCTTGTGCAGGCTCTCCTTTCCCCCAGAGCAAGCACTGTCTGCTCCCTCATGTCCTCCCTGTCGGGCTCGTTCTCCCACCTGGCCTCATAGGACAGTCCCTGGCCACGGTTCCCAGTACCTCAGCTGGTCCCTACCTACCTACAACCATGATGTTGAAGTCGAAACCTGTCTTCATGGTTTTCTTGCGCATCTGCTCAATGATGGTGTCAATACCGACGTAGCCCAGCAAGTTGGCATTAACGCCGATGGGCTTCATCGGTACAACTGGTTTTTGTCGTGGCTCTGGGACCAGCTCAGACATGGCTGCTTCGTTTTTGCTCTCCACTGGCCCTGCATGGGGAGAAAGATTGAAAATCATCATTGAGGTGTAATGAGGACCTCCCTACTGACCTGTCACAGGGGCTGAGGACAACTTTGAGCATCCTTTTCAAGGGCTACTGAGGATGACTGAACAGCAAGATTTTAGCAGTAAAGGCTCTTCATGGAGGAACATCTACTTGAGTTTCCAGTGCACTCTTCTTTGTATTACTCCAGATGAGGAGGTGGAGAAGTGGGGTTCATTGAACATGCAACGTATTGATGGCTACCTCCAAACAGCAGGAGCTGACCGAGTGAAGCTGGCTGGGCTCCTAATCGGATGTCCAAAGCTCTGTGTGTGTCTCCTCAGTTTTGTCTGCCAGTTCTCACCAGGATCACCAATGTTTTGCCCCTCCAAGTTTTGCATGAAATTTGCTATGGAGCAGACTTTCAAAAATTATCATGTGTCAAGTCCCGGTATTGAAACAGAGTTTGGGATTTACCATGAGGACTTGCAAGCTTGGCCCTTGCCAGAGGCAGCTGCGTTAGTGGCCATGCTGTGCAGGCTGAGTTCCTCAGAGGAAGGCAGTGGTGGAAGTGTAAAGCATGGCCACAGCCTCCGCACTTGCCTCCTGCCCATAGATGGATGGTTTTTGTCATGCTCAAGAAACTAATCATCGTGATCAATAAACTAATCATCTGCACATTTCCCTCCTCGCTTCCCCCTCCTTGCTTTTTCCATGTAAAACAAACAGGCAAAACGAAAGGCCCTGCAGGCTTTCCGGCCTCCCCGACTCTTTTTCGGGTGATGGCACACCCTGCTTGGGCCAGGCCTTGTTCATTTATCTCCTTCTCTTTTCTCATTAGTGAGCAGCTCTCACCGGCTGGGAGGAAGCCGGAGGTTGGGAGAGGAGAGGGCACAGAAGAAAAGCTGTAATTGGTGGGGAAGGGAGGTGTGAGGGATGAATCTAGAAAGGAGGATGAAGGGGATGGGAATCAAATACCTTTCATAAATGAACCAGCTGCAAACTAGAGCCTCTCCCACTCTAATTACTTGACTCCCCTATGCTTTGTCTCATTAGATGGTTATTTTTCCAGGACAGGAACAGCATGTGTTTTTGCTTGGTAAGCACTCCGCTTATTTGAATGCCAATTCAGTTCAAGTATCTCACACTAAATTATCCCTTTCCATCATTTTGGCGGAGTTTTTCACTCCTCTCAGCAGAACCCGCTGGCTGCAGAGGAGCACATGAGTGGCAGGGCAGGCGACTGCCATTTGGTGGGCAATACATGCCTCTTGGAGAGGAAGATGACTCAGAGGTCACTGGGCTGGGGACACTAACAGCACCAGACCGGGGTTCCCGTGACAGCTCAGCCAGCTCAGGCAGAGACAGGGGTTGGGGAAAGATCAGAGAGATTTTGTTCAAGGACAAGGTTAGGCTGCAACAAGCTGCGTGGCTGGCTGGTGACCCTGCCTAGCATTCCCACAGCAAAGCTGCTGTGCAGACACAAAGGGCTGCTCTACACAGGGAAAAATTTACATTTTATATATAAGCTTTAATATCCCACTATCGTATGTTGGGAGTAGTCCTTGCAGAAGGGCCACCCTTGACAAGGAGAAGGGTGCCTCCATCCAGCTCCTTTTACACCGCTTCGGAAGTCTTTTATGTTAAACTGGGAGAAGGGATCTTCCCTCCATGTGAGAGCACGGCTGCACAGCACCACGGGTAACGTCCAAAAGGTCTTGGCTTCGAACCACCTCCGTTCCACCTTGCCTGCAGGGGAGAGGTCTGCCAGAGGATGGCCCCCCCGTCCTGCTCTTCCCCACCCAGCGAGGGCACTCTGAGCTATCATTATCCTCTCCTGAAGCAGCGAGAAGCACCCTCGGGGGACCAGAGCACAAGACGGACTGTTGGCTTGAGCCAGGCTGGCAATTTGGAGCCCCTCATGCTGCCGGGCAGCTGCTGGAGGAGGCAGCCTGCCGAGCCGAGCACTTCTCAGCTGCAATCCACTCTTACACCCGTCACAGCTAGTCTGAGCCTTTCCTGCTGACAAAGCATCCCCTGAGGCTCCTGTTGTCTTTTTCCAGCTTTCTCAAAGCTGCTGCCAGCCAGGAAAGCCCATCTCTCTGGCACAGCACGAGTGCCGAGCCAGCCGGCTCTCCTGCGCCCTGCCCTTCGCTTGTCCTCTCCCGGGCCGGCCCACGCCACGTGTACCATAGTTGGGTGGTTGTGGTGTGCCCCTCATCCTGCTGCAGTATCCTCCAGTGTGCTGGTGTCCCACACAGCCCTGCTGGTGTCCCACCTACTCTAGAGAGAGGGAGAAGAGAGAGGGAGACAGGGAATGATGAGGGGACGTGGGGCAGGGGGCTGTGGCCCCAGTGAAGCATTTGGCTACTGCAGTAATGGGGGAAAATAAACCCCGGAGGTGGACAGGGAACAGGTTGAGGTGGGAAGAAAGGCCAGCTGAGCAGCTGCATGGGATGGGTGCAGGACCTGGGTCATGCAGGCTGCGATCCCTTTGCTGCCCGGGCAGTAGCTTGTCCTCAGGTAGTCCATTGCCCTTTCCTTTATTCATAGAGTCATAGAGTCATAGAATCATTAAGGTTGGAAAAGACCTCGAAGGTCATCGAGTCCAACTGTCAACCCAACACCACCATGCCCACTAAACCATGTCCCTGAGCACCTCATCTACACATCTTTTAATTACTTCCAGGGATGGTGACTCCACCACTTCCCTGGGCAGCCTGTTCCAAGGCCTGACCACTCTTTCAGTAAAGAATTTTTTCCTAATGTCCAATCTAAACCTCCCTTGGCGCAACTTGAGGCCGTTTCCTCTCGTCCTANTCAACTCCTTGTTCTTACACAGGGAGGAGGAAGGAGGGAAGTTGCTGGCAGCCAGTCTCAAGGCTCACTGAGATGTTTATATCTCATCCCTCAATCTCACCGAGGGTTGCTTTGCCCAGAGCCAGCAAATGTTGCTAACTGTGTTGTGGACATCACAATACGTGGACATCCCTTTGCAGGCTTCGCTGCTGGAGCCAGGAGCTTGCAGTGACTGGAGCACATATTTCAGGCAGGTTCCTGAGCACCTATAAAAAGCTCTGAGACCAGGAGAAAAGATCTCTAGAAGTCTCCTTAAATATTTCCTGGTTTTATATCAGTGATATCACCCTGGGCATTTTGATTTTGGACATTCAATGTCTTGGGGTAGACAACCTCCCTTTCTTCTCTTGGTCACTTGCCTTCCTCTCTGTGTGGGGTGCCTTCCCATACAGCCTCAGGAAGGGAAGCCCCCATTTTGCAAAGAGGTATCCAAGGGTTCAGCTTTCTGCACACGATTTTCCACCTCTTGACTCCCACAGAGGAACCCAAGGAGCCAACTGAGGAACAAGCCTGCCAAGGACGTCAGGGTGTGCAAAACCGGGGCCGGAGCTATGAGAGGCACCTTGAGATGTGAAACGTGTCTACCTGGTCTCCTGGGAATGGCTCTGTTTTACGTGCAGTAATGCTAATGCTGCTATGAAGCCTCATTAGCGCTCTGACTGTCTGGTCAAGGGGTAGCATTGTGCATCCTAGGCACATCCCGTAGTCCCTCCAGCTGTCCCCTGTAATGAATACATGATAGGGCACTACGGCCAGTACAGCTGATAATGAATAGAGGGTTAGCCAAGGTTAACCACTTACATCCGCTGTTACATTGACACCCTTTTCCCTGCTGCTTTGTTCTGTGTGCTAAGCGAAGCTCATTCAAGAGGGCGGTTGCTGGTGATACCTCTGCTGCCCGGTTCCCGGTGGGAGGTGGCCTGGGCTGGGCTGCTGGGGGATAATCTCTGGCTCACAGGAGATGCTCCACTTGGCTCCGGAGCAGGGAGACGCGCAGCATCTGGGGCCGGGGCAGGCAGGGCCAGAAAGGCAACGGGTGCCCGGAGAGGTCCCAGCGGTCCCAGCTAGCTCCTGCTTCTCACACCCACTGATCCACCCCAAAACCTCTCCCTGGAAGACCGGCGTACGTGGCCAGCAGCAGACACCACTGCTGCAGCACACCCTTCATGTCCGCCTGCCTTTGACATTTGCAGCAGTTGGGGACAGAGGTGGCCCTGCAGGTCCCTTAGGGGCTCCGGTAGTGGGGACTAACATCTACTCTGTCCCCATAACCCAGATACAGTCGCATCCCCTCCCCCTGCCTTCCTGTCCTTTGTCTGAGTGGCAAGAGGGAGGGAGGAAGGGCTGCAAACAGTCACTCACCACAACCCAGCTTCCAGCAAGGAAAGGCTGTTTAACCCCCATGTAACACATCGATGGCCTCACTGCCAGTCTCCTTCTGTGTGGCACGAAGCCGACCCGCTCTGGCTGGAAGCAGCAATCCACACACACATCTCACCCCAGCCCCTTCCACCCATGTGGCCCCAGACCCACGGTCCCACTCCCTGCAGAGGTGGAAAGGGGAGGAGGGATGGGTTTGGAGCCTGAAGGCAGCTGGCAAGAGCGGGCCCTCAGTGGGTGACGCCAGGTCCCTAGGAAGGAAAGCAAGCAGCTGCTTCAGTAGCACAGCCTCCCTGGGGCTTGCAGGCATTGGGATCTGCTCCTTGCTTCAGATGTGCAGACGTGCTGGACTGAGAATCTCTTCACTCGAAAAATCCTTTTCTCCCCTCTGTTTCCACGATGACCCCTGGGCATTTCTCCCAGCTGTGCAGGGCAAAGGCCGAGCCATGCCGGATGCACCTCCTGACCTCAGGGTGCAGAACAAAGCCCCCCTTCTTACCAGATCTTTTTGCCTGGCCTGAGGATCACCGAGCATTTCAAGTGAGGCAGGGAGACTCATCCCAGCCCTTTGGGCTGCCGCAGCCTTCCCAGCAGCAACCTTCCTTCCCCTCTGCAGAGGGCTTGGGCAGGAGCCTGGCTCTGCTGGGGCTGCAGTGAAATCTAGGACAGCGTGTGCCGAAGCCTCTCTGGAGATGCAGGAGCTGGAGGTGAAGGGGCTGGGCACATCCCCAACCCAGCCACCCCAGGGTTAGATGCTCACCTCAGCCCCGGCCATACCCTTGGTGCCACTCCCTGGCTGTGCAGTCCTTACCCCATACCCCAGCTTGCTGCCTAGGCGGCATGGCTGTATCACAAGGCGAGAGGATGCTGAGCACCCCTGGACCAGGGTTACCGTGCCACCACAGCTGCCTGTCCCCCTGCCCGCCGGTGCCGGGGCTCCCTGCCCGCCTGCCGGCTCCTGCACAGATGCCCAGGGAGCAGCACAGGACCTCCCCGCTGCCCCCGCAGCGACTGCCTGTCACTGGCAAGGGACAAGCCAGTCGCCGAGCAGCTTGTGGGCTTTCCCCAGCCCTGGACCAGCTGGGATTATCTCTTTCTTTCAGAGCAGCGCCTGGCGCCAGCTACTCCCCATCAGCACTACAACCAGCCCTGCCTGTTCTCCTTCATGCCAGACTGCTGCCATCGAAAAGAAAAAAAAAAGAGGGAAGACAAAGCCAAGACTGATTTCCTCTGCTGCCCTTTGGGCTTGTTCCTCCACCGTGGCCAGAGCTGGGCAGCATGGGGGCACGGTGGAGGGTGCCTGCACAAAAAGCCCCAGTGGCGTCCCTCCAGCATCGCCCAGCCCTGCCAAGCCAAGAGCATCCTACCTTTGAACATGAAGCTTCCTTTGTCTCCAAATCCTCTCCCAAGGGGGTGAGTCTCCCCCTACTTTTCTAGCCTGATGCTGACGCAGTGTGGTGGGCTACGATGATCTCTGCTTTTATCTCTCTCTTTCTTCCCTGTGTCCTCTTCTCCCCCCCTCTCCTTCCCCTCCTTCTCCAGCGGCTATTTCAGCGGAGCGGGGATGCTGGTGCTGCTCCTGCTGCCATCGTCATGTGACCTGAATATTAAACATCGCCGCAAAATCTCCCCCCGCGCACCCTCCCCCAACTCCATCCCAGGCCCCCACCAGCCTCCCTGCCTGGGTGGGCACGGCGGCAGGGACGGAGGGGCTGCTGCGGATGGACCCCCCTCATACATGCGCACCCCTCTTCTCTCCACACACCGCACAGACCTTTTCTTGCCCCTTTCCCTCCCAATTCCCTGTCAGTTTCAGCATCTCTGCTAGTTTAGGGAGGGGGATATTTAACCCTTCATGGCTTCACTCCAGCGGGGCTGAGAAAGGGCGCTCTCTCCCCCTAGGTATTTATTGGGTTCAGAGGATTGCAAGGCTTCTTTCTGCTTTCCCAGAGGGAGGAAATTGGGAACGTTTTGGCTCATCAAAAGCAATTTGCCCTTCAGCTCCGCTTGCAAAGGCGTGAGAAACCTTTTCTCCTCCGGCACCGCGATTCCTGGCTGTCAGCCCACGGTGCAGAGGCAGAGTGAGTGCCACCCCCTCTGTGTGTGTGTTTGTACACACGTGTGCATGCGTGTGCACGTGCATGTGTGTGCATGCGTGTGGGGAGCAAGGAGAGGTGCTGCCCGTGGGCCATCTTGGGCATGCAGGTCACACCCCTGCGTGCCCTGGCAGGCGTCCGTGTCTGGCGGTGCCTGTCTGCCTTGTCTGGTGGATGTGCCCGCACCCGGAGAGCCATGCAGATGCCCCTTGCTGCCGGTGCCTTTGGAAGGGGATGCCCCTTCCTCCCTCTGTGTTTCCTTCTCCTATGGTTGTGAGCCCCGGCCCCCTCACACACCATGGCCCCGCCACGCCGTGCTGGGGCACGAACATCTGGGGCTGCTCTGAACCTCTGACACCCTTTCAGGGCCGTCCCCATGTGTCCCTCCAGCGCGTGGCAGCACCCTGGGTGGGGGCCAGGCTGTGGGGCGCCTGGCAGACTCAGCAAGGGTTTTGGGCGCCAATTTTTGCAGCCCCCCGGGGCAAAAAGGAAACAGCACCTGCCATGGGTTAGAATCACTGTTGGCGCTGAAAAGTTACCCAGGCAAGGCTGAGCGGTCTGACAAGCCAGCTGTGTCGGGACAAACAGACAGATGGGCAACCCAGCACCCACAGCTCCTGACATGGCACCCGCAGCCACCCATTTCCCTGCTGGGTGCTGGACTCACCACCACACAGGCTCACCTCCCACCCACTTTTGCTCACCCATCCCGGTGTGAGCGAAGAGGGGAGGAAGCCCCTATTGTCCCCCGTGTTCCCCCGCCACTCCTGAAGGGCCCTGCCCCACGCCGAGCCCTGAGGGACCCCTTGATGCTTCCCTCCCACCCCCCCGGCCCACCCCGGCAGCGGAGACCCACCGGAGCGTGGCAGGGAGCAGGGCACCCCCATCTTCGCCGCCGGGGCAGCCTCGGCCCTGCCAGGGCTGCCATGTCTCTGCAGCCCCTCAGCCACTGTGGGCCGGGGGCGAGGGAGGACAGGGGTGATGGGGGCTGGGCCCCGCAGCCGCTCCCAGGGGAGCCCCCTGCCACCCCCACTGGCCCGGCGCAGGGTGACCGAGAGGCAGCTCCGCTTGGTGGGGGCGGTAGGGCCACTGAGGGGGCCATCCCACCGTGTCGGGGGGCCTGGGATGCGGCTGGGGCCGGTGGGGCCTCCCAGGGCGGGCAGGCAGCTGCGGTGAAGGGTGACATCCTCCTCCATGGCAGGCAGCAATGGGCTGGAAGCAGAGGTGCGAGGGCCGGGGGCAGGCGGTGCTGGGCCGGGGCTGGGGGGCCCAGGCCTTCCCTGCTGCCGGGGCTGCAGCGTCCTGGCATGCAGCGCTCTCCGGAGCCACTGTCGTCCGTGGGCCTGAGTCCCCGCCTGCAGCCCTGCCGGGCCAACCAACCCGCCTCTGGCCGGGACAATGGGGTGCTTGTGGCCTGCCCGGCATGCTCCCACGCCTGGCGCCGCGGCCACTCCGGCAGCCCCACAACCATGGGCAGCCCCCCACCACGGCCGCTCCGGCAGCCCCACAACCATGGGTAGCCCCCCGCCATGGGCAGCCCCATGCTGCAGCCCCCTGCCCTGCTCCCATGGTGGGAGGTGGAGGAGCGGTGCAGATCTACCAGGTCAGGCCTGTGCCGCCTGCTCCTGAGGACAATGGGTGCGATTTAAAAACAAAATTAAAATCTCTGAATTTTTGAAATGTTTTCCCTTCCTCTCTTCTTTTTTCTCCCTCAAATGGCAGATTTGAGTTCAACAGTTTATGCCCCATTGAGAAAGTTCAGTGTTCACTTGTCGGGTGTTCATCCAGATTGATGCTTCTTTCCTTTATTCTGATTTTCTTTTGCTTCTTCGTTATTCTGATTGTTTCTTAATTTTGCCAGCTTTGGGGCATTTTCAGGGTCAAGGGGGCATCTGTTACAGGGAGTCAGCTTGCCGCTCTACACCTTCCACTATAAAGCTTGCCACTCTATGCCTATAACAGAGACTTTGAAGGGCGATGCCATAACCAAAGAGGAAAGGAAAAAGGTGTTTTGGTGGGGAGGGATGAGGACACACGTCATTTGGTGGGCAAACAGGAGCAAAGAGAAGGAGAGCCGGGCACTCGTAGCACCCACAGCGCAGCGGGAGCGATGCTCGCCTGCATTCTGGTGGCCAGGGCTGAGGGGTGGAGGGGGAACCACCATCCTGCGGCCTGCAGTGAGCGGGGAGTGCTGGGGGGAGGCAGGGCTCAGGGTGGTGTGACTCCTCTGCGTCTTTAGAGGCAAAGAGATGGAGAAGGTGGAAAAGACCAACCTGACGCTGTGCAGTATTTCTAGCACTAAGTATCTTCTCTGATGCTTTTTGCAGTTTAATTCAGTATCTGTAACTGTTCCTCTCTCTCCTGAGGTCTCTGTGGCTGCACAGGTCCCACAGGGGAGAAACAGTCTCAGTTTTCAGGCAGCGTTTGCCTTTGGCTTAATTATTCCCAGATAGCCCCACAGCGTAGCTGGCACAGAAACCAGGTGGATGAAAACCTACCCTGCTGTAAAGGAAACCTCGCTGCCTGCCCCGAGCTGGAGGGAGGCAGCTCCCAGGGGAAACAACAGGAAAATAAAGTGTCAGCCACGCGGTTTGTCACATTTTTATTCCACTAGGGAGGGCTTTGACACCATTGACAATAAAGTCCTTCGTACCCGTGGAAAATACCTGGCTTAATACTGATTGTTTCAGGACTGAACAGCACAAAACACAAGCCAGAGGAGATGGATAACTAGTGTCTCTCTAGTCCAGCCCTGACCTGCTTGTCATCTTCTTTTTACTGGGTTTCTGCGGCGAGTCGTGGGCAGAGCAGAGGTGAAAACAGGCAGGACACAGAGGAGGGGAGAGGGGACCCCCGTGGGGAGCCCCATCGCACCACGAATGCCAGCTGGCCAAGAGCGGCAGTGGCAGACCCAGCCTTTCATTTTTACCAGGCTGGTGGTTTTCCCTCTTCTCTTTTGACTCAGCAGGCGAAAGTGGGTTTGGAGGAGGTACGATGGCACAGCAGCCTGCACTGGCGCAGGCCGCGGAGACCAGGCTCCCCTTCCCACAGGGACGGTTTAACCTGTCCCTGACTGCTCCAAGCCCAGTATAGAGGTTTTTATTGCTACCCCATGGCTCAGCTGGGGTCCGTTCGCAGTGCAGTCCCAGCTAAAAGGGAGTCGAGGCAAGGAAGCAGGTTGCCAAGCTGACGCTTGGGGATATGGCTGTGCCAGAGGGCAGGGGATGTGAGCCATGCAGCTGAGGGTGGTACATCAGACCATGCAGCCCAGCCCCGTGGCATTTCCCTTTTGCAGCCCCAAATCACCAAAGCACAAAAATATGTGGGATTTACCTGTTTCAGGTTGTGCTTTGAGCCTTTTCTTGCCAGGGTGAGCGTAACTTTACAGGAGTAATCCCACTCACTGCATTCCACTGCCGAGCGAGGTTCCCCAGTTAGGGTACTTGCATCACGATCTCTGGTTTTTGGCTGAATGGAAGGACTTTTGACTCGTCCTCTGGCTGAAACAAAGCCTGAAAGTTCCTGCTAGTGTCCCTGGTTTTGGTGCGGAAGATAATGGTGATACGATTGCAATCTGGATGGATGAAATGTCCCAGAAAGACCCAGGATATTTACAGGATGTCCTGACCCATTCCCTCCTCAGCCAAAACCCTTAGAGCTAAAAATTAACTTTCATCCCCAGAGAATTACCAATGGAGCATCACTGACTCAAACCAGCCCAGTGCGCTCTCCTCTCTTTGGGAATGGAAGGGAAAATCTCCCCTGACAGGTTCAGAGGAGAGTCTGAGTGACACGAGCCCATCTGGGATCTGTGGCAGGTTTGGGCAGCTGGCCCGAGGGACTCCTGCTGTCCAAAGGAGCCATTGGGGACTACGGCCCAGAGCTGGCACCCCAGAAGCATGCTGGGGATGTGGGTCGCCCCGATACTGGCAGGCCCCAGTGATGGCACGGGATGCACAGACACGTGCACACTGGGGTGGTGGCAGCCGGCTGACATCCCCTGGGACGAGTGGGAGCAGGGCAGACAGGACCCCGCTGTGTCCAGAGCACTCACAGGGAGCACCACTGCACCTGCTGCATCCGAAGGGTGGGTGTTGGGGTGGGAGAAGAGGTGAGGAGAGGCTCTTGACACAACCTCCTGCCACGGGTTCAGAGCTCCCCCAAACCTCCCTCTACACACTGGACATTGCACTGGGCTGGCAGGGAGGGAGAAGATGTGAATGTCCCTCTTAGCCCCAGCATCGTGCCTTCATACAGCGCTTCGGTAGCCGATCAGCCCTGAGGTGGTGCAGAAAGTGCAGATAGTCTATAAACATGGGATTTTGTGCCAGACCCACATTATATGGCTTGGGTCCGGAAAGCAGAGATGGTGCAATGGGCCCATTTCACCAACAGGCTCAGTGTCCCTTCTCAGAGACATGCAGAGAAAGGGGTCGAGGGATGCTTTACAGCTTTCGTTGGGATGACAGTTAAGGGAGAGCCCATTCATGCAATAGGACTCTGGAGTGCAGGGGACCGAACAAGTGCAAGCTACCTCCCAGTCTATCCCATCTCACTCCGTGGCAGAGGAGCAGAAGGTCAGGCAGATCAGGAGAGGCTTATGTGATAAGTCTGGCAGCACCCCTTCGTGGAGAGCTGCAGAATAATCTCAGTTTGACACAGGACTTGGACAAACCTCTTTAGTAAAGATCTTTAATCTGAATGTAGTGCATCTGGAATGGATGGATTGGTGGATGGATGTTCTCCATCTCCCAAACAGACACAGAGAAGTGGTGCGCCTTTAGCAGGGATAAAGGCATTCAGTCTCTGGGGCTCACTGAGCCCTTGGCCCCTCTGCACAGAGTTTCAGCAAGGTTACCGTCCCAGCACCAAGGGTGGGTGCTGTGAAGAGCTCAGCTGAAGCAACGATCTGAGTTGAAATCCATTTATTTCCCCCAAAATACCCCCTGGACTTAAACAGACTGGGTTAGATTTAACCCAGTGACTAGGAGTAAAGGGCTCTGTAACCCTTTGCAAGCCTGGTACCCCTGCAGGGACCTTTCTTACTGAGGGTCATGTCAAGATGCCAAGCAGCTCAAACTCAAGTGATTAACAAGGGACCTTTCGTTTGAGTGATTCATCAGTCTTGGCCATGGGAAGGAGCAGAAGTCCTTGGCTGCGTGAAGGGCTGTGAGCGCATGGGAAGCCCTGAGTCTACAGTGCCACACAAACCTTGCCTAAGAAGCAAAGGAGCAGAAAGGTGAGTAGTGAGTATGAGACCCAGATCAGCAAAGAGCACAGTGACGAGCAGGACTGTCATCCCTACCAAGGCTTGTGGACTGCTGCCCACCCAGGAGAGGCTCTTCTGGACTCAATGGGCAGCATGTCAGACCTCAGGCACCCCGAAAGCCAGGTTGTCCCGAATCATCAGTGTCTTCCGAAGGTCTCGTTCCATGATCGGCCTCTGCGTTCGCCACTTATGGGCTTCCTGGAGTCCTGGCTCGAAGTAGTAAATGCAAGCTCCGAAGCCCACCAGGATGAGAATGGAGATCATCAGATACACCGGCACAAACCAATCCAAGAAATGGGGCATGGCTGCCAGAGAAAAGAGGAGAAAGCTTGTGCAGTGTGAGCACCCAAAAACCACCTCCACCGCACTTCATCACAAGTCTCATCAGCAGTGCCCAGCCTCCCCGCACCCCTCCTCAGCCTTGCTGCACCCCATTTCATGCTTGGTTGCACCCCAAGGCACCTCAGCCTTCGGGATAGGGCAATCCCCCTGGCTTATCACTGGGACCCCCTCACTGGGCGTCAGTCCTGCTCCCTCCCCGCAGAGGGGGGTGAGCCCGCACTCCCCCAGCACTGCTGCCAGTGGTTAAAGGTAGGCAGCGGATGCCTGGCTAAGCCAAGCTCCTGCAGTGGGTAAATACAGCTGCTTCTCATCTCCCGCTTGGGGAAAAATCTGCTGCGCCTTCCCCTGACGCTCCACGACCCCTTGGAATTCCCAGTCTGAGTTGGTCTAGCTCTTGGCTGAGCCCTCCCTTGCTGCACCCCTATTTAGCGTCCTGCTTTGCCAAGGCTTGGGGACCTTGCGGCTCTTGGCTGAGCACTGGTCTCTGCCTTGCCTGGCCTGGGCTTGCAGCAGTTTCCCACGTGCTCCCGAGCCTCCCTAGGCTTTTCCCCAGCGATACTCAGGAGGCCCTGGTTGGGTTTATCAGCCCTCCCCAGTAGGTATCACTGCCTATGACATTATGAGTTCTGCTGCGGGATCCTTTTGAGCCAGGTCTCTGGTTTGCCGGCTGCTGTGTACCAGAGCGGAGCCCAGATCCGCCCCCCAACATCAGCCGCTGGGCAGCAGGAGCCACTTATCGGGAGCGGCCGATCTGCCTTGCTGGGAGTCTCTCGCCACCCAGGCGCAAGGTACCGAGTCCAGAGCAGCGCTGCCCTGGGGAACACAAAACAATGCGCCGCACGATCGCTGTCAATCCGGGGCTAAAAATGAGTGAACAGGAAGGAGCAAACATCTCCCTGTCCAGCTGTCAGGGCTGAAGCTTTCCGGAGGGGCGGACAGATGGGGTCCCAACCCCACAACCTGCTGATGTCCTGGCTGACTCCCTCCCCACCATTACAGCCCTGCTGATGCCATGCATAGGGCATACACCCTGACTCTGGGCCATTTAAAAGCTATAATGGCATCACGTTTGTGCCCATCCCTTAGCCCCATCCTATGGGAGGGAGAGAGCAACCCACATTGCAACCCACAGCAGTGCCCAACTTGTCTGACTCCCAGCCGCCCGCTCTTACCAAAACACCTGCCAGGGTGTGGGTCATGCAGGGGCAGAAGAAGGAGTCGAGAAGCATTCCCCCCAAAAAGCACAGCTATGGCCTCCCCCGGGTGCCAGGGCTGCTGGGTTTTGCATGGTGAGTGTACCGCTTGTCACAGGCTTCGGTGGATTAAACCGGGGACCCTCAGGCTTGGGAAAGCACAATGGTGCCAGGCTCAGGAACAAAATGCAGTCCTGAAGGGAGGCTTTCCAAAACCCTTGTCCCTCGGTGGAGGTGATGAAATGCCCCTTGACTTCAGTGGGGACCAAGTTACAGCAGAACTGCATCCGCATTGAGCTCCTGCTCTTCCAAACACCTGAAAGCTGTCATGTGCGACCGTCCCCTGAGTCACCCCTCTGCTAATAACCATGTGTCCCCAGCCTCCCTTGCGCGGGGTGGTTAAGGGGAGGCTGGGGAGAGCTCTGAGCTTCTCCATCCTCTTCTCCTCTTCTGGCTGGTAAGGCTGCTGCCCTTTCCCACACCAGAGGCTGGGCTTTTTTGATTTTTTTTTTAATACCACAGCCATCAGTTGATTCCAATGTGCCCAGCAGCATTTATCTGCTGGATGCCTTTTGCAGCAGGAAAGCCCATCCCTGCCTGCTCGCCCAGAGACTAGCAGCAGGAAGCATGAGATGCATCTCTACCCTCTGAATAACACCTTTTTTGTCACAGGGTTAGATCTGAAATGAGCTGCAATTCTTGTTAACGTAAGAAAGAAACTGCCAGCATTGGAGAAAATGTCTGATTTCCTCCCACTTGTTGGCATGGGAGCAGGAGGGGAGAACTCAGTTGCATGATAGGGGAGAACTCAGTGGATTTTGCCTCCTCCTACCATGCTCTTTGGCTTTCAGCAGTCCTTGGTTTTGCTACCCACGGCACTGCCCCTACCATTGCCAAGTCCTGGAGAACTTTTTCTGTCTCCCTCTCAATGATTTGCACCTCTCTTTTGCCGGGCCCCTGCTCCACCTGATCGTGAGCAACAGGACCAGGTAGCTCAGCATCAGCCACCATTTGGCCAGGAGCAAAGGGACAGTCTGGACGCTGCTCCTGCCTCTTCATGGCTGCCTCTGCCTTCCTCAGGTGAGTAACTCGGGAGGAAACTTCCCGCCCCAGCCTGCAATAACGTCACAGATGTGTTGTGGGGAGCAGGGATCCCGCTCTGGGGTTTCCCTCGCTCAACTTGTCCTGAGGGAATGCGGAAGGAATTAGGCACGAACCCCGCTCCCCAACAGGAGTCGGGTCTGAGATCCAGGTTTGGCCAGAGGCCCCTCAGCGCAGCTTTCCTATGTGCTCTGCAAAAGCACATCCTGTGCACCCCCTGCACCCTCAGCTGCTGCTGCAGGGGGGCCAAGCCTGCTGCAAACCCCTTCTCCAGAGGCGCCTCCGCAGCTGATAGCAGTCTTCGGCTGGCGACAGCAATGGGCAGGGTTAGGGAGCCTGGGAAGGTGACTCTGGCTTGGACCCCCCAGGGGCGACAGGAGGAAAGCCAGCAACCTCATTTCCTTCCCTGATCATCTGCTTTCCAAACCTGGGAGTGAAGCTGCCATCCAAAAAGCGCCGCAATAAAAAGCAGCCCTACAGACTTCCCAATTTATCCTTCCTCCATGACTAGCAGAGCCAGCATTTCCCAGCTCCTCGCCAGCAACTTATTCTTCGGTCTACTTGCTATGCAGCCCTCACCTTGTGCTGCGTCCTCCCACCACTCGCCCGTCCCCGCCTCCCTAACGAAGGATCCTCACCATGGCCAAGCCGAGCACTGGGCAAGGTGTCAGACCACACCCCCCGGCCTCTGCAGGGCTGGCCCGGCGAAGCACTTGCTCTCGTTAGGTGGATGAGCAGATTTTGGCTGCAAATGCCGAAAAGAGGGAGTTTCATTCAAAGATGTCGGCTTTCTGGAGCAGCTCTGCAGATGCTAAATGTGCCTTAACCCTTGCTGGATGGTTGATCTCAGCACCCCATTTTGCAGTGGGACATCCATGTCCCCACAAAGACACGAAAGAGTCCCTGATCTTTCATCTGAGACAGCATCTCATAGAGGAAGCTGACTGACCCTTTATAAACCCATGCTACACTTGTCACTCCAGCTGCTCTCCTTCAATGTCACCCCCGGATCCCCTGCACCGCCTCCCCGCTGCCCCCCGCGGTGCCATGGATACATTTGTGATGGGTGCCCTGGGGGGCACGCTGCAAGTGACAGGGCAGAAACTGCTGGGGTGAGGCCAGGAGCAGGGAGAGGGGGTTTGCAGGAGACATGGACACGCGGTGACCAGGCAAGGGGTGAGTGAGGCAGAAGCGGTGCCCGTACAGAGTGCCAGTACACAGGTGACTTTGGGCACAAAACCCTCCCCTGTGCATGGTTGGGAGCACAAACCAGGTTGCAGTGTTACCAGACACGGGCTCACCCCGACTGCAGAAGATCCCTCCAGAACTGAGCACCCCGGGGCAGCTTGCAGCGTGGGGCAAGGAGCTGCCGATGGCTGGGGACCCAGACACCACCCTGCTCCCATGCATGGCATCCCCAACAAGCACGCACTATCTGCCCTGCAACATGCCACCTACCTCCTTCCACGGGCGCAGGGCGACGGGATGAGGCTGCTCCCTCCAGCATCTGCCGGGGCCCGGCCGGAATGAGTCAGGCTCCTTTCCCAGCCAGGCAGTGCCAGGGAGAAGGGACCACGCTCAAGGAGAGCAGGGCGACAGTGAGAGGCGACAGGCGCGGGGCGGGAGGGAGGGATGGCGGGAGCAGCCGCGGCTGGCAGGAACGTGCAGGGACGACACGCAGACAGCAATGAGGCCTCATTTCCCACCGGGGCTCCTGGGGGCTTCCCCCATCACCTCCCTGGCAGCATCAGCCCCCCTTCAGCCTCCCCAGGGGACCCCACTGCCGGCCTCCCCCCCAAAAGGAGGGACCATCTACAACCAATTGCATCCCCGCGGTGGGGGGGGGGGCGCATTTTAGCAGCAGTCGTCATGGCAACGGGCCTCCTGAGCTCACCCGCACATGGTACCCGGGCGAGAGCCATGGGAGAGGCAGCCGAGGGATGCTCTCCCTCCTCACGCATCATCCGCCCAGCGCCGGAGGACCTGCTCTCCGCTGGGCTGAGGAGGAAGCACAGAGCTCGGGAGAAGAAATGCTGGGGGAGACTGTGTGAGCTCGGGCTGGTGGAGATTTACGGGATTTTAAGGCTCCACAGATTTACCGGTGTGCCCACCCCAGGCTCTGGGGGTTGGTGGCTTGTCGGCAGCAGAATGGAGGCAGAGAGAGGGAAGGGTGGAAAGGGGAGGGAAGTTAGTACTCCCTTTGGGGGGTTTATGCAAAAATAAAATAATCAACACTTTGACCAAAAGTATCTTACAGCAGAAAACAGAAAAACATTGCTGTCTGAAGTAATATTTTTGCTTTCAGGGAAATACTTTGTTTCCTGAACGTCCATACCTGGCTCTGTCATTGCTGCTGCTGACAGAAGAGGTTTTGTTAAAACATTGTCAGCTTTTCAACAGCACAGAAATAGGAACAACCGAACTGTTTTGGGTTTTTTTGGTTGGTGGGGTTTTTTTGTACACAGAGAAATTTTCACTGTGACCCAGAAGTCGTTTAACACAAAAATGTTTTAACAAAATCAATCAAACAACTGGCTCCAGCCCCGAGAGCAGCCTGCTCTCTTCCTGCCTGTGCTGTCCAGCCCTGCCTGCTTAGTCTCTGACACCTACAGCCCTGCAGGTGTGCTGCGGGGGTGGTTGTAAAGGCTTGCAGGGCTAATAATATCCACCAAACTGTCCGAGTCCTGAATTTGTGCCCGCTACGTGCCTATGCCCCAGGCGCCGTAAGGTGCGAGGTTTGGCTTCCCAGTAGATTGTGTTTCAGGCACAAATGGGTTCGTTCCCTCCCCAAGCCAACCTGTGAACAGTGACAGAGCCCACGTGTGCTTGCTGGCTCCAAAGGTAATGCACCCAAGGGGTCTGTCGCGGTCTGCACTGGGGCTTCATCCATCAGTGCAGAGACAGGGCTGTGCTGGGAGCCATGGGAGCTGGCTAGCATGATCCGTGATTTCTTCCTCATCCTCCTTTTGTCCTCCCGAGCCCCGCTTCTGCTTGATGTAACTTCATAATAGCTTAGAAGCATTGAGTACAGGCTTGCGATCCCCCGGTACCTAGCAGGATATCTGCACAGAGGATCAGATCCATTACGATTAGCTAGCTGCTTCTTGGTTTTCTCCAGCAAAGTGGGTACTCCACACAATTGCCATGTGCCTCCAGAAAGGAGCCTGCAATCACACCTTAATTTTAACCTCACTGAAGTTCAGCCATGATACCCACCTTGGCCATCAATGCAGTAACTGCTTCACTAACCCCACTGCAGAGGGAGGAAAACACAAGCCGCAGAGTTTTGACCATACTGGGAGTGAAACATGTGGTTTGGACAAACCAAAAGCCAACCGGATTTTAAAAAAGTAACGTTGAAAGCATATTGTTTATTGTATTCCCAGATCAAACCCTAAGGGTAGGCAAAGTTGCAGTACGTTTCAGAGGGCAGAAGGGCAACCACTTTCCAGGTATGCAAAGAAAATGAGAGGGAGATGAGTGGTGGCTAGCACAAGGCAGGAGACCAGGAGACCAGTCAGTGCCAGAGCCACAGGCCACCCCGGTAGGGCCTGCCAGGCCAGGCGTCCTTGGGGACATTGTGCAGAAATGTTTAAGATCACCCCCATCCCCAGCCAACCGTCCCAGCTCTCTGGCGTAGATCACCCCAGGGGGACACCAGAGCCAGTGTGTGTCCATCAGGCTGCAACTTCTCCCCAGCTCAGGCTTAATGCTAGCATGCTGCTCATGCAGCCAAAACCCCAGAACAGCAATAGTTTTGTTTCACGGGGTCATTTTTTTCCCCTGGCTCACTTCCCTGCCATGCAAGCACTGGGAGGGCACGGCGAGGAACAGGGATGACCTCTTTCCGCAGCCACCACAACACCAGTGGGCTTGTGCAAGTCCTGACATGGCAGCCTCGCTTGCTTCAAGCAGAAATCCCCCCATCTGAGTTTGAAGCAGCCTTGGAGGCAGCAGGAAATGAGCACCACTGGGCTTCGTGCTGCCAGAGCTGGGACACACTTGCAGACTCACTGCCTCCGACACTGCCGCAGCTGCTTGCTGCCTGTGACAAGGCTTTCAGGTGCTGTCACCTCCTTTGGTTTCTGACAAGAGCTGTGGCATCAAGACGGCTCCAGGCATCGACGTGCCATGTACAGCTAAAACCACATGGAAACGCTTCAGCTGCAGTTCAGCTTTCACTATGAATAAGGCTGCCGTGTGCCACTCAGCATCTTCCAGGCATAAGTTCGTGCATATCATCCTGCCCGGTGCCTGTGGGGCTGCCAGCCCCTTCCACCTGGCTTGGATGAAGCCACTGAGCAGCAGCACACAATCCCCCCGAAGACATTCACGCTAGGATACCCGCCCACCACCAAGCCTCCGACTCCTTCCACATCTCTGGGCAGTCACAAATTCACCTGCGTGATGAAGGCAAGTGCAGGGTCAGGTTTGACATGAGAGGGCCACCCAGCCAAAGCAGAAATCATGAAACCCTTCTCAGATAAAAGCCCTGACTGGAGAAAGAGGAGATGGTTGGGCATCCTCAGGCGCACGCTTCCTGCTTGTAACATGCCCATAAATCACAGCATGAATGACATACTGAGCTCGGCTTAATCCCAAGCCTGATTAAGTATTATTCCAGTTTTTCCTAACAAGTTTCCTCGCTGTTCTTTAGTGTCCTTTAGGCTTTTAGCAGCATCTGCTGAGATGATCAACACAAGTCTTTGCCCGTCTTTAAGGCAATACCAGTCCCCCAAATACTACTCTCCCAAGGCAGGTAGAGGCATAGGAGAAGATGGACTTCATCAAACTAGCCTCGCCCAAGGTCCGCAGTAGAGGAAAAACTCCAGCAAGGGTCACAGAAATACTTCCCTGCTCAGCTGCTGGAAGTGAGGGAGTTGCTGCAGGATGCAGAAGGCACCCTGGATGCATGGCAGGACATCAGTTGGATACTCTGGTGGGAAAGCAGAATAACCTGCCTTCTGGGTGCAACTGCAGTGTCAAATAAGGAAACCCATTTGAGAAGCTTTGCTGAGTTGAACAAAAAGCTAAGGAAATGTGTATGGTGAGTTAAATTAAAGAGCAGAATGGAAAAAGCTGACTTACTTTGGGTCTAACAATAGCTAGAGAAAGCCTTTGCCAAAGGAAGGTGAGGTTGCCAGCAACGTACATGGAAATGTCATTAGTTTCCCTAATAACTTGCACTTGCTGCAAATGATATAATTTTTGTCTATTAGTGAGAGAACAAGCGCAATCAAATACACACGAGTTTGTATTCTGCACGCTTCCCAGACAGCACTGCAAGAGGTCAGCCCGGAGTCAGCGACACGTGGCGAGGTGACATCTCACAAAACTCATGCTGAACAGGGCTGGGATGAAGCCACCACTGCAAGGAGGTCTGGGAGAGGGTGCTGACACAGCTGGGACCATGCTGGGGTCAGCGCTGCTGCTGAGACCATCTCCGAAGCCTGTCTCCATCGCTTCTCTGGCTGCTCAGGGAGAACCGAGAGAGAAATCAGAGAGAAAACATCCCGAGATTCAGTCACCAATCCGCTGGATGAAGCACACAGCAAATTGGCCAAAGACAGCTGAGGGCAATGTGTGTTGTACAATATTTTTGTAGCAACCGGTGCTGTCCTGCTGCAGGAGCAACTGCACCGTTCCCAGGGAGCACTGGTAATGGCCAGGCCAAGAATCGCTGGTGTTAATTGCTTTCATTGGCAGCACCAGAGCATCTTCACAGGGGCTACATTACACTTCTAATCATTTTTGGAACAGTTTGTGCTACCAGAGCAATGTACAATGGCCCACAGAGTCAAATCAGGAGCTCTCCCCTTCTGTATCATGCCCTGCTCTCGTGCCTTCTGCCTGTGTTGGGGGCCAGTGCACTGACACCTCCTGCACTGCTCGGAAGCGGAGATCGACTCATTATTCCCTCTTTGCAAACTGGAAATGGGGCAGAGAGAGATGAAACAGCCTGACACAGTCATGCAGTGATATGTAAAATACACCCCAGCTTCCAACATCAACTGTGTCTCATCCCTCTCCCCTCCTCTCCTTGCCGAGTTACAGATCTAGACACAATGTGTGCCACACATTGCCAGCCTGAGTCTCCACCTCCTTATGCCATCCTCTACCGTGAAAACCAGTTTTTAAATGCTACCCTTTGGCATTAGATCTGTTTTATACCCCTTGGCCCATGGGTAAATCACCAACGAGGGTGCAGGACAACGACTCCTGTTCTCCCCCCTGGTTCCCCACAGAGCTGAGCTTGCTCTGCAGGCTTTGCATCCCCCTGCGGAGCATCCCTGCCTGCGTTTCGGAGAGGAAGGAAAGCAAAGAGAATCTGCCTGGCGCAGCTCGCTGTGCCAGCTGTCGGGCAATGGCTTTGCATCCCAGGAGGAAGTTGGCTGTGCCAAAGCCTGGACTTTCAGGCAGGGACCATCAGCACTATCACTGACTCCCTCCGAGTCACCCTCAGGTGGACCGTGCACCCAAGGGTCCTTCGTCAGTAAGGGGCTAAGGGGGAAGTGTCCCCCCAGCGAAAGGGTGCAGTGAAGGTGGGGCACACAGAGGAGGGAGCAGGACAATTCTCTGTGTCCCCACGGGACGGTGGGGGTCAGCCCTGCAAAGGGAATTCTGCCAAGTGATGGCCAAGAAACCTGCTGGGGACACGGAAAAATAACTGTGGGATTGGTGGTAGCTCGTCTGGACATGCTGAACCTCAACAGGTACCAGCATCACCAGAAGCCTGCAGTGACAGAGGGGACAATGAGCATGTCCCCGACCGGACTCTGAAGCCACCCAGGTCCTTCTGCAGGGCTGGAGAGCAGACAATGGAGAGTAACAGGGGGATGAAAGAGGAGAAACACCTTCTAGGTTGATGCTGCAGCTTTTGGCATATTTCTACACCCTCAGCAGCCCAAAAGCAGCGTTGTCCAAATTGGTCTCTATGCCCCCCCCAACCTGGGAGCTGGCTCTCGTTATTTATCACATCTGCCTGCCTCCCATATTTAGGACAAGTCTGCCCTGGATTCATCCTCCCTTCCCCCTGCCGAACTCAACAACAGCCAGAAATATCCTCTAATCTCTTCTGCTTCACCTGTAATTTGTCGCATGCTGGCAACGAGCAGAACCGTCTGCCTTTGTCAAGATCAAAAAAGCCACGGCAGCCATGTGATCCCAGCGTACATTAAACAACCCCCCTCCTGTCGGCTCGCCGCAGAGGGGGAGATGCGTCTTCGTCTTCCTGCAGCCTTCTTCCTCCCCCCTCACATGTCTCCTGCCTTTTGGAGGTGCCCTGGGTGAAAGGGCAGGGAGAGCCAGTGCCAGCAGGCAGCAGAAGGGGTCCTGGACCCTCCTCCACACCGAGCTGGAGCTGAACCTGGGGACGAGGCAAAGAGCAAGACATGCAGCAAGATGGACCACAGGCCACTGAAGGATATTGGGCCTCCGAGGGCTTTACATCACTGCATGTCATCCTCCTGCTCTGGCCTTGGGGTGAGAAAAGCTCAGCCTACATCCATAACTGCAGTATTCCTGCATGGGCTCCTTCCTGCCTATATCACGGGCATGGGAGTGCTGGGCTGGGCAGAGGCCAGCCAGCAAGAGGGGCAAGGGGGAAGGTGCCCAGGAAGGGGTAGGGTGGAGGTCAGGACTGCTGGAGCTGCTGCAAAACCTCGCACAGAAAAATTCAGCGTGTGAAGCCAGGTGCTGCTGCTGGACACTGTTAGGGAAATTCCCTTCCCTAGCTATTACATCAAGCAGCCTTTATAGTATCAAAGCTTATTAACTTTGTTAACATGTATTAGTTCACATTA
>VZTQ01011489.1:0-20278 GCA_013400755.1 Pelecanoides urinatrix
TATTATGTCCATTGTAAAGATTGTCTTGGAAGGTCCATTGAATGTTAGAATAAAAACAAAAAAGGCAGTTCATTTCTGTGTATGCCTCTAACTCTTTTTTGTCTTGCTTGCTGCAACAAGAATTTAAACAGATGCAAAAATTATGTTGAATGCTAGCTTGCTGGATTTTAATGTGTTGTGCAGCTATATAACTTGATGGAAAACTCTTTTCTAGCAGGAAACATGCCATTTGCACATTTGCTTTATTGAGATACAGACCTCAACAGTAGGTAGAGGTTATGTAAGCAAACTGGTTCAAATGTACAGAATGATGTCGTGGTTGTCATTTCTGTGAAATATAATTTGTTCAGATGGTCTTGTGACTTCCATACTCTGCTTGACGGCACCTGATCACTTTCTGAGTAGATTTTGGCAACACAAAATCTTATTTAAAAATTTTCCTTTGCATCTCCTCCACAGTTAAACTGTTTGCTATACCTGGTAAAGAGAGAAGATTTTTCTTCTTGTTCTTTCTGTTTTGAAAGTGAAAATGTGAGAATTGGAAAGTGTAATTTTCTTGTCTGGAGGCAGAAAACTTACCAGCTAATAAATTACTGGAATATTTTAAGGATGTCTTCAGATATGACTACCTAGGTTCTATTTTATTTATTTTTGATCTGTTCACCTTCTCAAATTACATGTAATTTCCTTTGTGCTTGTGCATTTCTAAGGAATGTTTTGTTTCTGGCTTGCAGCTATGCACTCTGTGCAGTACGACAGTTTTTTCATTACTCTATAAAATGCGTCAGATTATCTTGTAAAGGTCAAGAGCTATATCATGTTAATGATAGTTGTGTTTTGAGAACAGCTGATTCATTCTTTTCTTAGTAAGACTGTTTCCACAAAAACCAAGTCTCCAAGTACCGGGTCTATTTTTAACACTTTTTTACCTATTTTTTTCACTATTATCTGTGAGACTTGAAAATCAACAATTTATTAGATAATTAGAGTATAAAACATAATTTTAATACAACTTGTGAAGTACAATTCATCCTGATTCTGCATCAGATTAGTACTGACACCTTTGATTGTATTCCCCTAATTATCTGAAGTAAAGTACAGAGTATATCTATGAGTATATTTATGAGTAGAAAAGCAGAAGATAGGTTACTTTTGTATTTGCCTCTAGAGCAGCTTTTCTTAGAATCCTGGATCATTTTTAACTCTCCAAAATTCAAGATAGAAGGTGATAAGTCTGAGAAGATTCAGGGAAGAGTCAAGAGAGTGAGGAGTTTGCTGTAAGTTGAGAGACTCCAGGAAAGATTTGGCTTATTAAAAAGAAAGGGAAGGAATTGTGATTTTACAGATATGTGAGAAGGGGCAAATATCTGCTAATAAGTATGTGAGAAGCAGAGATTGATGTTATAAAAGAAGACCCGAAATTTGGAAGTTGAAACTAGACAAATTTGGATTTCAAATGAAGACCGTCACCAATGGCAATAAAGTACTGGAACAACTTGGTAGGCGGTACAGTGGTACAGTGGATTTTCTGTTCAGTTTGTTTGAGATTTAGTTTTTTTGGTGCTCTTTAGTTCAAGCAAGAACTTCTGTTCATGGCCTGTGCTGTAATGTAAAAGCTTGGAGCATAGCAGTACCTTTTTGGTAGTTCCTTCTGCCATTCGACATTAAAATTTCTCATCAGTAAAACCACTACTCCATTCCTCAGAGATAAGATTTATGCCATTGTCTTCTGAATTTTTTGCTATAATACTGCCTATTTAGTGCTAAAGTTTAAAGGTCTCATATTGATTGCACTTTCAAAAATACATTTCCACATAGTGTGATATACAGAATAAAGAAAAGAGCCTATCATCTGGGCTGTGTGAGGACAGGATGTATTTTACTGAGCTGTGTAATCTTTTTTTGTAGCTTAATTAGAAAGTTTGTGTCAGCATATTGAGAGTGTAGAGTGCAAACCGTATGAACCCAGGAGAACTTATTTCATTATTAAATATAAGGGTTGGGTTTTTCAGCACCTTTGCTATCGTCACCTCTGAGTTATGAAGAAGGAATGAGCACAGACCTGCATGTGCAGGAACAAGCTTTCTTGAAGGCTGTATATACCTAGTGTGTAGGTATGTGGGCAGCAGTGGAAGCACCAGGCAACATATTTTCTCTTAGGTAACTTTTTGGCTTGACTGATGGGTCCTATGTGAGAGACTGTGGCAGCTTCTAAGCAGAGGATTTTTCCCTCTGCAACCTCCCCCAAGGGTAGAAAATTGCTGAATCCATAAGATCTTTCACACTGATTGAAGTCTGGTCCCTGGATTGGGTTCTGTGCCAAAGCCATTCTATTTTAGGGGCCTATATTCTTGTATAACACAAAGCCATAGTTAATAAAACATCAGTTTATTCATAGCTTTTCCATTGTGACAAGCAAAATCTGAAGAACTAGGCTTCCTGACAGCCCTGAGGTAAAATTCTGAAAGAACAGGGGGTGGGGAGAGGTCTCAAAACTTTTTCACATAGGTAGGGTAAAGATGCAATTCTACATTGTAAAGACAAGGAGGGCAAAAAACCCTTTATCTCTTTCTGGAAATGTTGACTTTGGTGGCAAAGTTTTTTGAAGGTCTGGAAGGACTTTTCTTGTTTCAGATTTATTAATTGCTTGCATCTGTATTATTGCTTAAATTTTATTTGTTGAATTTATTGAAGTGATCAAAAGTCATTTAATTTATGACTGAAAACAGTCCATTGTTGTTAGTTGTAAAATAGATATTTCTTCTTTTGTTTTGTATTTTCCTTGTGCTATTAGTCTGCCAAGGATTTCCTGTAATTATTTAAGGGTTATTACTTGTGGAAATTGAATTTTCAGTAGCACTCATTTTAAATTAATACTCTTTCTGTGGAAGTCAATGGTGAAGACAGCATTGATTTATCTGGGAGCAATTGGGGAGATATTCTGTACTTCTAATAATCCCAATTAAGTTTGTAATTGGGAAACCCTGGGACATGTGAAATTGGTGCTTACAAAATACCCGGTACTCTTCATGACCTGTTTTTGAAAGCTGGTTCTTTACTGTACCTGGAAAAATGCAGGCATGCATTCACAGTTGAAATAGAATGCAAGAGGTCACATCTATTTGCCTAATTACTTAAGTCTAAATTTTGTGCAAACAATGTTTTATTGAACTCTTGAGCTCTCAGAGTCATTAACTTGAGTGAAAGTATGAATATTTTAGGATCTTTGTCTGTCAATATACATCTTTAACTGTTCCAGATGAAAGTTTTATATTGTTCCTTCTAGCACAAAAGATGTACTGAAATGAGAGCAAGGTGGAATTCATCTTGAAATGAAATAGCAAATAGCTTTGTACATATTGATGCATGTTACTTTTTATTATAACTATGAATATTAATTCTCTGATTTTGCATTGTAAAAGTAGTAATTGTTTTGCTTCTGATCTTGTCTCAGGTGTTTTTGGTAGTTAGAGGGAAAATTAATTCTTTACCTATAATGCACTTTTTTTTTGACATTTCTATAGGAAGATAGCTTTAAAAACTGCCACAGTCACTGCGTTCATCTCTCATGAGATTTCTGTGAAATCAGGGGTGAATTTGGTCGTTGTGATGTAAATTTTTAAGGCAAAATACAGAGAATAGCATGTACCATTATCCCTAGTAATTTTCTCTTTTAGATAGGGAAAAATATCCTTTTCTTCCTTTCAGTGAAGAAAGATTTTCCATTGAATTTAAAATTGCACTTCTAGAAATTGTGATCAATAACCTACAGAGTAGATTTTCTGCTAGTATTGTCATGACATTTGTGAGAGATTATTGCCAACCTTTAGACTTACAGAAGCTGAAAAATCACTTTTTTTGCCTACACTAACCTCTTCTTTGTTGAACCTGAGCATCATCAAAGATTAGGAAACTCAATTATTCCTTGGGCTTTTCTGCCTAACCTGGGATCTTTGGAAGAACACGAGGCAAGTTGGCTGAAAAGATAATAAAATGGAAGGAAATTTTCTCATGTTTCTAGTAATAAAAACAAAATTTATCATAGTTATTATTTTGGAGGAGTATGTTTTCATAAAATCATAAAATAACTAGCCACTGAAATGCATATGAAATATTTTCTCCCACTGGTTTCCAAATTAGAATTTTTCTATAAGCTGTTCTTTCTATAATATTAACTCAACTGCATAATGATACAAAGCAGAGAAAATCATTCTTGTTTCCTGCAGGTACTGTAGAAAATGGTAATTTGACTGACAGTAAGAATGACATTGGGATTTTTGAGATTTTTCCAGATCCAAACAGACTGTCTTCCAAAGTGACCGATGCACCATACGTAGTTATTTGCAAGAGTATCGACTGTACTTCTTTGCTGCTTATTTTATTCTTGAAAAAGAGACAATACACCTGTGAATAAATCTCACACCAAACCATCAATCTGCACAGTCTCCAAGACTGCAGAGTGTCTTTCGTATTGATTATTTTGTGTCTGATTTCTACAGGAATAAGATTTTACTGTAGCTGTGAGAAAAATAAAAACTGTCATGTTTTCCTATTCTGCTTTGAGTAAATATGGCGGTATATTTCTTTGTCTGAGAACACATACAAATCTAGAGGGAGATTTTCTTATTTGTTCCGAGGATGAGAATCCTGGCTTTGTAGCAATTTAAGCCAAAAGTGAATTTTGGTTACTGTGCTCTTACTGGAGGGCCAAGACTTTGGAAAGGAGTTGGAGCTGGTTTGGGAAGCGATTAAGAAAAACCTTGCATTTTGGGCTTGGTGTAGCTACTCCCTGTGGAGCAATTGGAGACTGGGAGACCAAATGTTTTCTTCACTGACTATAAGTGGCCAGCTTCGCCAGCTGCATCCCAACTTTGCCCTCTAGGGCCACAGTGGCAGCCAGACCGCCTTTCTAGAACAGGGAGACCATGACTGTTTAGCTCTGTGGAGAGACTTGTTCCAAGCAGCTATTGACTTTGTCTGTGGGTAGAGCCTGCTCTGTTATCTGTGGATGAATCCTTTCCATGAATTCCAGTTCTGGCAGGTAAGGAAAAGCTTAAGGAAAGTGGTCAGCATTTTTCTGTCATCAGAAAGAAAAATAGGAAATCAGCCTTAATTCTTAACTCCCCTATCAGTTACTAGTTAGAAAATCCAAGTGATTTCTAATTAATGTTTTAACTTTAATCATAAGGAAATACACAGTTTAAAATTTATTTTTTTTTTCCCCCTTGGGAATTTCCTTAGGCACATTGTTGTAGCATACTTCACTTTATTTGGAAATACTATTGGTTCTTATGAGTCTCACATCACCTTTGTGAAAGACTTTCAACCTGATATCCTGGAACTGTGTTTTGATGAGAATACAACAATCATGCATTCAAAAATGAATTTTTTTCTTGCCTTAGTCTTTTTTCTTTTTGTGGGCAGAGTCATCCATATGATATGGAAACTGATATATCTCAACTGAAATAGCCTTTCTAGAAACTGCCTTGAAACAGTCGACTTAAAAGATACTGTAACCTGAAAAGTTAAATGTAGGAATTTGAATCTGATCCTGAGGAAGGAAAAATAGGGGAACATTTTCCATGCACTGAGTTTTTCTGTGTGCTTGCTGGCAAAAATATATGTCAACTGGACTTCACAGACTTACTGGAAAGTACCAAATCACAGGGAACCCTAATAAATGAAGAACTTTTTTCTGGCCTTTTATAACAAGATTTTTCATAGTCAGTTGAAAGCATTTTCTTCATTTTCTGCTGTTCATAGACTTGGTTTATACTTGTATTAATGATGTAAATTCCAGTATAATCACAGGTTTCCTCCTCGTGTCTGTTTTGGGCTGTTTGACACCTGCTAAAGCTCCCTCTCCTGGCTTTCAAATTTTCTTTCTAAAACTTCCAGTTTTATTCAAAGATGGCTTTATACTTGCAAAAGATGCTAAATTTAGAGCCTGAAGAACACTTGAGGGAATGAGCATGGACCATTTGTGAGGACATCTTCTGCACTTCAGCAGTATGTGTAAGAGGTTTAGATAATTAACTTGTTTCTAAGGTTTTGCCCCTAATCAGGAAAAGAATTGTAGGAATCCCTTTTTGCTTCTGCTTTTGGGCTGTGGGGGTCTAATATCACATGGATTGTTATTTCTTAGCATGACTTTCCAATATCAGTGTGAAATACCTTATATAAGTTTCTTTCTAAGTGAAAAGCTTCACATAGTTATCTTTGGTAAGGGAATAGAGAGACTCATTCCCATAGGTCTCTTCTGTATTTCTTTAGCTTTCTAAGAAGAAGCAATCAGCAATACCTGAGTATGTCTGCAAGGCACTGAAGGAAGAAAAATCTCCACATTTCTGACCCCATCTTTTAAGTGGAAAATAGACAAGATGGAATTGCTTTAAAGGAATCAGAGAAAACCATGCTGGATTTTTGTCAGAGTCTCTTTCTCCTTCAGTATTTTTGCTTCATGTCAAGTCTTGCTCCCATCATGCATATTAGAAGCCTTTGTGAGGCACAGCTTAATTGGAGTGCTAATTGGTTAGGAGTATTTTTGACAAACTGCATTTTCATGGGACTGTACCAGGTGTGACTAAACTTTCAGAAAGAAAGTTCAATCTGCTGGATGTAGTTCTGTACCAAAATCATAAAAAAGAAAGAGTCAAGGGTACTTACTTCATATACAGGTTCAAGTTCAAATCTCACCTCAATTAAATAACTATCTGTAGAAAATGAAATACCTCTAACAAGAAGATGTTAAAAGAAACTCACTCCAAGATAGACAACGTGAGAGAATGGGAAGGCCAAACTTGAATGGGAGTGTCCTAAAGGCCACCTGATTGCTCTAACTGCTGGGATGTGGGCAGTTCTTGTTCACTTTTTAAGAAAAGATTTGAAAAGTCTATTTATTTCACTGCTAGACAGGGCAGAAAAACTTTTGAAATCTCACAGTGTGAGGTGGGCAGATAGATGGTTGTCAGGGAAATAATTTCCCAGAAATCTGCCTAGTATTTTTGGAATAGGGAAGGGTCTATTCCCAGTGTAAGAAATGACAACCCTTTATCACACTCTTCAGCACAAATAGCAGTGTACTTGGAGGAACTGAAACATTTGAACACTTCTCTTCACTGAGAAAGACCTTTAGAAATCTGCAGAACAACTGCAGATATAGCCTGATATTCTTCAGTGATTTGTAAATGAAGCTGTGGTCTTCAGTATTGAGGCAGAGTGAGTTTCAAACCAGTTCTCTGTTTCCATCATTTGATGCATGAGTGTTAGTGATCTCTTAGTGATCATCTGCTCTTGTCTCCTTTTGGGACTTGATTCCTTCTGGCCATTAGACTACCAAGATATCTGATTACCCAGCCAAGTCTTTGCTATGCACTGCATTCAGCTATTTTGCTTGGATATTTTTTTATCCCTCTTCATATTATTGTACATGGAACAATCCCATTAAGCAATTGACAGTTGCATCTCTTCCATCTCTTCTCACTGTGTTCAGCTACTACTCTGCATTTTATCTAGCTCAGTTTTTATTTCTTGTGCTTTGCTGAACATTAGCAGAAATGTATACTGCAGAATATGTTGAAACAGTCCAGTCCGAAAACAATTTTTCTTGTACCCAGTACCCATGAACTGAGGTCACAGCTTATCAGTCTTTCACCTGTGGAGCAGAGTTTGTGGATGCAGCTCACAGTGCTTATTACTGACAGGTGGGATCAGGACTGCTTCTGGAGTGGTTCCTATTCCTCTACATCTGGAGCTGTGATAGTACTTAGAAAACTAATACAGAACTAAAACAGCCTTCAAAGCTTATAAATCCAATGATTTTTTGTAACCTAAGTACTTGGAGTTGCATACTATCCATGGGGTTTGTACTGTCAGCCAAAGTTATGCACATACAAATAATGTATTTTCTTTCTGCATATAAAATCCTGTGTATGCATAAGTTTGGAAATCTGGAGTGGTTGAAGTTGAGCAGGATTGTCTTGAATAATTCAGATTATTTTATTTCAGGTGAATTCACTACTATCATTCCTTGGGAGACTTGCCAGCCTCAAAGAAAATACAAAGTATTCTATAAACTCCAGTTTTGGGATGAAGCATCAAAAGGGCTAACTCACCAGCGTGAAATTAATTCAAACCAATAAATACTGGGTGTTCTCTAGCCAATATAAAACAATAAAGACAAATGCTATAAACTGATCCTAGAAACCATGTTTTTTGCTCTAAGACTGGAGTACTTTCATACTGCCCCATAGAATGTTTATAATCTTTTACAAAACCTAGACAATAAATATTTTTTCTTTCCTACTCCATAAAATCTTGAAATCTGGGATCTTAGCCATTTTACACTGAGATAAAACCTTGGTCTTCTAAGATTTTTTTTCTGCAGAAAAACAGAAGGAAAGATGTCTGCAAGAGAGCACTCATGTAGCATATGAGAAACCAGGTGTTATTCTGCTTTTCCTGACTGAGGCCAGGAATTCATTTCCTGTACTGCCAAACCCAGGTAGGTGCTTTGACCAGCCACCTGTTCTGGACTCATGCACTCCTGCTTTGATTACCCAATCCAACTTGGATCTGGGAGGTATTTCCCAGTCAGTTCTGGTCTGCAACCTCCATTTGTATTTCCACATGAAAAAACACCTAAAAAAATCTCCAACCAGCTCCATATTTGACCGTGATGCTGTTTTGGCAAAGAATTTAATGGGTGCAAAATTTAAACCTGAGCAGGCCTGGAGTTTTACAGTCTATAAGGAATGGTCTACTGTCATGTATAATATAGGTACTGCAGAATGTATTGTATGTTCTTCACAAACAATATAGTTTAGTTTATGCACTAAACAATTTAGGAGCTAGGAGCACCTGGGTTGGTGGTGCTCTGGCAGGAACCCTGCCAGGGAAGCACATGGAGGAGAGAAGGGGTGAGTGCCAGGGAACTGCTCAGGAGAGGTTGACTTTCCTCAGATTGTCACAACACAAGTTGTAATCAAAGCCACTACTGAACACTGGATTGCTTTTCTTTAGCACACAATTTGTGCTCATTTTGTGAAAAATATGATAATTACTCTTTGGGTTTGGAGACTTCATCTACCAAAGTTTAATTTTGTAATTTGTTAGCTAGCACGTTAAGGGAGTAATGACCAGTTTGTTATTACCATAGCCAATTGGGTTTAGTACTGTCATGGGGGAGCTGGCTGCCAGAGGGTGGGCAGAGGAGTGCAGAGCTGCCCGGTTAGTGGCCTGCCATCACCATCTGAGGACTGGGCAGGTGCTGGATGCCTGGCACGGGCTTCTTGCTCCTGACCACACTTCTGCTGGCAGTAATTTTTTTTTTAATTTAGAAGGCTTGGTGTTTAAAACAGGATAAAAGGTCAGATTGACTCAGTTCTTGGTTTGTTTTATTCCTGATGCCCCTAGTTGAATGTTATGAGAAAGGAAAGTAAAATGTTTGGTGACCTATGCCGTTATGCTTAAATAATCCCACAGAAGGAAAACATTCTTGCCGGCTTTCTTGCACTAGTGAAAGGTGACATAGAATATCTCCATGGGGGAGTATTAGCTGCCTAGCTCTTCTCCGTATTATAGAAACAAATTCTTGGTTTATTAGATATTGCAACAAGCTGTCTTGACAAGATGGCAATTCTTTTCTTGGGATGGTTTGTCAAAACAGGTCTTGGAGACAAGCTTGGCCCATCCAAATTAAGTGGTGGTGTCAGCATTGACATTGTGCTGATGCAGTGACTGTATATGCCAGGGATGACTTGGCCTTTCAACTCTGTCAAGCCTGCTTGTTGACTTAAAGAAAAAAATTTGCATGAGGGTTGGAAAATTTGCTATGGGGGAGGATAAATTCTGAGTTAATGCGGCTGTGAATAAAATCTAGGCAGAGTCTTTCCCTTAGGCAGAACAGAAGAGAAAGATGAAAACCAGTCTGAGAAAGACTCCAAACCTTTCTATTTTAGGTGCTAAATAGAATGTAGAAAGTTTTACTGTTCTTATTTTTGCCTGCCAAAATGCCTCTCTTCTAAGGGTAATTTGAAAATTGCAGACATGAGAAAAATAATCAGGTGCAAAGTGAGATCTGCTGTCTGAGATCCTTCTTATGGAAATATTTTTTGTCCATTTAAGACAGGCCAGATACATGGGAGAAGAAGATATTGAAATAAATAAAAGTGAAGAACAATTCTAGTCTGAAAAATGATAGTAACCAATATTTCTTGTTTCTCCCTAAATTCCATATCTAATGCTTTCAATTTACAAGTAAAAGGGTGTGATTTATTTTCCTCCAAGGACAGCAGTACATGTTGATCCTGCATATAGAGTTAGTTTCCCCGTACCCCACCCATTGCTGCCACTTATATCCTGCAAGTAATATAGGTAACAGCAACGGCGTTAGACCTCAGTTATTGCATTGTCTGAACATGGCATATGTTCAGCCCTTTACTGAGCATGCAAGTATAATTCACTGGATTTAGTAATGCTCAGAGAGGAATGAGTGCCAATGCTTATAGCTAGGCTGGCTCTGTGGGGCCTGGTGGAATGAAATGCTTGTTACCAAAGTCAGTATATGCAACCAGCTCCAGAAATATGTAATGGTGAAACACATATTTTACATAGCACAATTTGCTGGTTTTTCCAACCTATTCACCAATAACTGAAATGTAGATTAGATGTGCTCTGGGTGATTTGTCTTTTTTTTTCTTTTTCCCAACTTTTAGTTTAACTTTCCTAGCCAGCTCCTGAAGGGTCACACCCTAAATTATTAGTTTTTCACAGTTTGTCTGTCTTTGTGCAACTTTGCTGCCAGGTAGCTGCAGAGGCCTGGTGGATGCAATCACTCATTTACTTCCTGCTTTTTATGCCCAGCTGGCGCTGGCAGCTTGTTGGTGAGCTGCTGTCTGAACTCTTTATGTTACGCAAAGGAGTGGTGTTTAACAGCTGAACTTCTGCTGCACCGTTTCTTGTTTGAAAGCCTTGTGCTCACTGTAGGGAGAGATTGAACAGAGGCATTTAAACTGTTTGCATGTTTCTTCATGTTCTCATTTTCTGCCTCAAATATTTCCTCTTGCCAAATGCCTTTCTCAGTAATTGCTTCCAAACCCCAGAGTGCAGCTCGTCAGATTTCGTTTGTTATCCCCATAGCCAGCTAACAAATTCTCTTGCAATGATACAATCTCAATTCCTTCTCCCACCAAAAATTTGCCTTTTGTGCCTAGTAAAAATGGCTGGGGTCAGAAAATTCACATATCTCAAATTTTGGTAATGCAATGTGGATCCTTTTTCTTAGAAATATAGGGGTTTTTTTTTTGTGTGAACATGATATGTGAATATACTGCTATATAATCTTTAATTTGTTTCTCAAATGGGATACAGTTTGTCACTGAAGGGTTTGCATACACTTCCTCACTCTCTGTTTTTCTAGGCAACCTGAATCTAAACTGTTATCAGGACAAAAACGGGAAAGCCTTTGAGTGTTTGCTGTTATGAAATTCCTACTCTGATGTGCAAGCAGGTGTATGCCTGAATCCACAATTTGCAGTTTTAACTAAGCAATTTGGACAGTAGCCTCACATGGAATTTGCTGATGTCTATCTTGAAGTCATTATGATATAAACTGAAATGTATTTCTCTGGAGGATGTTGCTTAAAAGCCTAATTCTAAATGTGCACCTCATCTTAGAGGATTTGCAATCACCAGTGTTGCACAATATTTTGTGTATGAACAGCTATAGAAATTAAATTATCACCTTTATTAAATATGGATTAAAGGTTAATTACAGCTATTTTAGAAATGCTGAATGCAGCTACTTGATTTGGGCAGAACTACAAAAAAATACTGTCTGCTGTGATATTTACTCTTCCTTGCTTGGATTTTAGATCAAGTTCTTAAATATTGTACTGAAACATATTTGACATACAAATATTTTCCAATGAAAAATGCTCAAGAATTAAATGAATTATTTGAAGTGTTATGACAACGATGTGAAGATCATTCAGTCTTCATACCTTATTTAAACAAAATTCCCAATCCTTGAGCAATTCTTCTTCAGTGCAGCAGACTATTCCAGCTGCTTGTGTATGTCTTTGTGACTGATTAGTTTGAATAGTAACTGACTTCTCTAGCAAAGCCTGGAGAGTTTGATGCCAAAGCAGAGCATTCATTGGATCCAGCAATCTGAGCAAAGAGCTGTCTTAGCTAAGCAGCAGAGAATGCCAAGGAAGGGAATAAAACTGTGATTCCTGTTCTCAACAGATAATTAGGTAGTTAAGCCTAAAATAGAAGGAAACATCTAGCGCAGCTCAGCTGTAAACCCTCTCCTAAAGGTGGGGTAATGAGAAAAAACAAAATACAAAGATCCTGTCCATTAAACTAGGGGTTAGCACTTTTAATGGGGTACATTCTAAAATGTCTTTATTGTCTGATTTGGAGAAGAGATCTAATCCAATGCATTGTTATTAGGTACTCCAGGCTTGTGTTTTTCCTCTGGTGAACTTATTTCATTTCCTATGAATATTTTGTGGAGCTGGGGTTTAGACTAGCTAGGTGAGTGCTCTAACAACTGGATTATCTCTTCTATTTCTTCCTACCACCTGTCCTGGGAATATCTTATTAGCTATATGAAGTGGAATGGCCTCAGCTGGAGCAATAGGGAAACAGTAATTCCATGATACTGTGCAATTCAGGCACTGTCCAAGGGTGTGGAAAATTTATAGAAGGTCCTAATCCGATCAGGCCGAGTGGAGGATCAGATTCATGCCCTAATGTACTGGATATGTCAGAGAGTGCTTCCTTCCAAAAAGTCTTGCCAGTCACTGCCTTTTGCACAAGGTTTAATTCAGTTTCACAGCCTAAAAACACCTTTGTATCAAGATAAGCATGGTGGAGGAACACCTACTAATGTTACTGATACTAGGCATGAGTTAAGATTCCTGGTAGATCAACGGCATCAGGCTGTAGGTGACATCACTCATAGCCTCTTATTTTGGCATGTTGAAATTTTATTAGACATGGATATTTTAAAGTGGGAATTGTAAGGCTTGAAAACAGTGGAACCCTTTGCAGATGTAGCCTCTTCATTACTGAAGAGTATTTGGCTTTTTGTAGCCAGTTGTAATGACTTGAAGTTGTGAGTTTTTCCTGAAGATGAAAGACATACCTGAAGGCTGGAAGAGTCTTTAAAACTGGAACTTCTTTAAAATGGGAATGATATTCCTCCCCTTAACATGACTTTCTGTAACTCATGCTACAAGTTAGTCTGGAGAAGAGGAGGCTGNAAATCCTTGGCTTTATCTGTTTCCAATCTTGCTTATATCTCTGCTGTTTCTCATTGCTTTACCTTCTCTAACTTTCCACAAAGCAAGTTACTTAATCACATGCATAGCAGATGATAAAGGGAGCTACGGACACGAGTGCAAAAATCCCTAAAAATATAGGTACTTTAACACTTATGAAGAAGAGACAGAACCTTGTTTTCTTGAATAGCGGACACAGCTGTTTAGCTGATGGAGCCGTCACTATAGTTCATGACAGCTGGAAAAGAATTTGTTTTATTGATATTTTTAAGGGACTTCAAAACAATGTGAAATGCTGTTGCAGGCTTGCAGAAGCAAACTAGATATGAAGATACATTATCTTAGGCATAGAGTTTTGAAAATAATTTTCACAACTTTTAGATCAAGATAAATGCATAGTAGTTATTAAAAATGGCCAGCGGGTGATTCTTCTTGATTTTAGGAATTTCATATGATTAATTTGTTTTTCTTTCTAATTGCCATAGTGCCTATCTATATCTCTAGGTACCAGAATATCTTTAAAATACATGATCTTCAACCCATCGATAGTAGTGAAATATGCACCACTTAGCTTTTTCCTCTAATTAGACTCAAATTTACTTCATTTTTCACCTCACACAGACCTTGCGTTGCTGTAAATTATTTATATAAAAAGTTCTAGGTCGTGATAGTAAGGTTAATGAAAAATGTGTTCTGCATTAAAAAGAAAATAACATTTGCCTTATTTCAAGTTGCCTGCAATTCTCCTTTTTTCTCAGCTTAGCCTTAAGTAAAGCTTTTTGGTGCAGATTTGAGTATCAACAGATCAAGGGGTGACATCTGCATAAATAAACATGCTAGATAGATTTCCATCCTTGTGTCTGTCTTGCCTGCTAGTACCTGTATGATGCAATTCCATTTAAAGCATCAAGGAAGGACAGTAGATCTTGCCTAAGGCACCAGTTTAGCACAAGATTAGAGTGTAGTTTACAGTTTTATTACAAGCATCCTCTGATATTTCTGAAACTGTGAGTACTGATACTACTTTTTGCATTGAATTATGAACTCACTGGATTGTCAGTTTGCCCTAAATTAAATGTGCTTGCCCAGTATCTAGAATCATGTGTTCTGATCTTGTTTGGAATCTTTAGGTACGTCCGTCATTAATGTAAATAACACATGATCATATCAATAAAGCAGAAATGTATTTACAATCTACTCAAACTTAAAGTTAATTTCTAAAATAAAATGTACATACTGGAAAGACAGACAGAAAGCGCCTTCTTTTGCTTGGGCTGTAATACTTGCGTTTCTCATCTTCTGCTGCCCTGAGCCTAGTGCTCTAATAACCTCTCTCTAAAAATCTTGCTGCATTGCTCTGGAAATTGAATGATCCTGACAAGCTAAAATCATTGTTTCATATCAGTATTTTCTATGTTGTTACGATAAACTATGTCAGCAGGTACCACACGTTAGCTTCTTGCTAAGATATAAAATAAGCTGTTTTACTCTCTTTACTCCTCTCAGCACATCTCCTAAGCACTTGTAGAAAGGAATTGCTCTAACTACCTGTGAAGACTGAAGGATGTTTGGAGCTACAAAGTTTTTCTGGATTCCTTCTCAGTCATTTTATCTTTTGTTGATCTGGTCTGCTGCTTCCCAAGATTGAACGGCATCTGAGCAAAATGCTCAAGCAAAAGCTTTCAAAGGCACTGGATGGATCATAACAGATTGTGCTTTCTTGTTACAGAATGATGGCTGCTACATAGTCTTTCCTTTTGATTGTCATCACAGATATGTCAAGCCATCCAGAAGTAATTTAGATAGTTGGAAAACTCTTCTTTTCCTCTGTAGTCGAATGGAAAGAGCAGAGTTTGTTTGTGTCCCAGCCTCTGAAGATGTAACACAAAATGCTCGCTGTCAGTATCTTCACTAGCTTTTAGCACCTCTGTGTCCAGTCCTTTATTTCCCACTGTGAATTTCTGATTCAGAGACGTATCTCTGTGCCTTGATGTAGCACAATGGGATACCATGGCCCACAGAGCAAAGGGCAGCACCATTTCATTTAGTGCCTTGAATCTGGGATTGAGCTGGACAATATGTGCACCCAGACGGCTTGATGTGAGTTGGCTAGCTGGCTGTGAGAAGCAGGTAGTTTTTACAATGCAAGCAGTGACTTTGGGGGCTCTGCTGTCTGCACATCTCTGTCTATTTCATCGGGACTCTTATCCCTATGTGTTCAAAATTCGTTTCTATAGAAAGCAAGAGAAGTTGATGGGCAAAGTGCGAAGATCATAGTGCTTATGATGTACTTTTTTAAAGGCTCGGAAGCAAGTGGTATGAAAAGACTTGACTCATCCTTCCTGTAAAGCAGCAGAGAGACTGTGGTCTGCTTGTCCCCTGGCACAGCCTGCTGGATTGGTATGACTTTGAAACAGACTCCAAGATGGGCTTTTTTCTGAGCAATTCACATATCAGATAACAAAACTGCGCCCAACTTTTAATGTCTTTATAATTCCACCTCCTTTTTTTTTTTTTTTTGTAAATTATAGAGGAATAATTATCTCTTTTAATTAGTCTTAGATCCTGTTAAGGAGATGGGTCGAACAGAAGTCATTAGGCCAAGGAGGGACATGTATATTGTCTGCTACTATAAAGTCAACCAGCAGAGGGTACTAATGACTTTCATTGTTGACTCTCCTGCTTAAGTAAATGTTAATATATTCAGTGCTGAAATGTATATTTGAAAACAATGGTATACTACTAGTTGTAAACAAAAAGATAAGTTTGTCATCCAGTCTGCATTTCTCTGCCTGCATTTGATTTCCATCTCTTCAGTGGACATTTCAGATGGTCCTATTCTGTGGGGCATGAGTTAGCCAAAAAGGTTGTATAGAGGAGAGAGTAAGTTGCCATGTTGGCACATACGCACTGGAAGGCTACCTACCATCTGAAGAAATGTATAAAGGAATGTCCTAATTTACTGTCTATGTAATGTTGTTATTGTACAGGCAGGTGGATGTTTAACCCTTTGGAAAACTGCTTGATGTGTACCGTAATTACGATTACGGTTTTATGAGTACCAGGCAAAAATTTCTAAACACATGGGTGCACCCGAAACTAGGAAGGACTAATAACTCTAGGCTTTATTAGCAGTTTTCTGTGAGCTCGGCTCCCTGTGCCTGGGGCTAGGGTCTGGCTGGCCCAGGTGGGTGCCCAGCTGAGGGGCCTGCTGGGCGCGACCCACTGCAGGCCTGCAAGGTCCAGCCTGAGAGAGAGGGCAGGGGAGACGGGCTGGGCTGGCAGCAGGGGCCCCCACACCATGGGTCAGGCTGGGCCATAGGCCAGGCCTTGCCGGGGAGCTTGGCCCTGGCTGCGGTGTCCTAGGTAGGCTGGTCTGGCCATCAGGGCCTATCAGGCCACAACTCGGGACCCTTCTCACTGCTGAAGCCTGAGGTCCAGCCATGCCAGGCCAGCGGTGATGAGCAACTTCTTACCTCTGAGGTATTTCTGTGTTGTGCATTTATTTGCTGTGCACTTGAGCCACATTTTTTTCCAGAACCCCCTCTGGCTTGGCTTCTACTCGACGTTCAAGTAACTTTTTGCTCTTTAGATGCTACGGGAAGTGCTCTATACATCCCTTTCTAGGGGTGTATATACCCTCTCTAGGGTATATAGCCCTGTATATAGGGCTAGGCAGCAGGAGACAACTAAGAGAAAGTGGACCTTAATAAATAAATGAAATACCATTGGTAAGGCAATGAATAGTGAGACGCTGCTTGGTGAGGCCTCCTAGTACCTCTATGACTAAAACCTGTCCGTTGGCGTGTTGTCTGCTGGCAGCCCCCACAGTCATCCCAGCCAGAGGCCGTTCCAGCCTCCTTGTTGCCAGCAGTGTGCACATCTGTGGTGTCAATGGCTTTAACTTTTTTTTATATTCATGAGTTCCTTTTTTAATATTTTTTGTTGGTGATACAATTACTGTGTAGAACCATGTGCTTTAAAATCCAGAATCTGGACCGATGGCACGCACAAAGTGATGTGCTAAATCATGGCCCAAAATTTAGAGGCAGATGGAGCTCCTTCCTGCCTACATCTCTGAGAGAGCACCACAGTGCTACTAGGCTGTTTTCGAGATGAAGCCTTCCAGGAGGGTCCAAGTGCAGTTTGTCTCCCCGCGTTTTTGCTGGAAATGCATGGAATATGACATGTTTGTGCACAGGCACAGGCTCTGCCTTCCCCAGACATTTTGGGAGGATGCCAGTTACAGTAAGTATTACCAGTGATGACAGGGACCGTAACTCAGTGTAAGATCCTTCTAACTAACAAGGAGACTTAGAAAAAACAGAGGTAACCAAAGGATTTTGCAGATACTTTCCAGAATTACCTTTTAGTATGAACTCTAGATCCTTTATCTGAGCCTCTACAAACATTTGGGAATATCACCTTGGACACCAATGTTAAAATCTTGCTATTCGTTTCCTAATACTAGTTAGTGCAGTAGTATAATAACTCACACATGGCTTTTTTGTATAGTAAAAGTTTTTAGAAGTCCAGATTTTTGAAGTTTATACCTTTTCCATAGCAGAGAAGTTTTCTTTAGCTACAAGATATATTTGTGTCACTTCTGGTCGTGAGAAATATAAAATCTTCAAACTGAAACACAAGCAGAGAACACAGTCCTTTTGAAAAGTACCTGGACATGGAAATCCTATTTTCTTCTTTACTGCAAGCATTCTATCAGTCCAGTGTGCCAAAAAGTTCAAGATATATTTATGCAATATGTTTAATCCAGTAATGGTATGGTTATAGTTGGATAAAGAATCCTGAAACATACTTATAAATAGTTACACGTATTTGCAAATCAGACCTGAGAAGTTTCACAGTGCCTGCAAAAGAGCAAAGGGGTTTTTTTGTCTGACCTAGCAGCACTTGCTGCAACAGTATTGTATTTTTGGTATATTTTCACAAGGAAAGGTCATGATTTTGCAACAAAAAAGATTTATAGCAAGTTAACTGTTTTCTACCTTGTAAAACTGCTACTCAGATATGCAAAATAATCATACTTAAGGAAGGAAATATGCCATGCTTTGTTGTCAGCTAATAAAAATATGATTTGTTTGCACTACTCAGCCTGGTAAGAGAGTTTGTAGAACTTTTTTAAAGAAGAACTTAAAATTTAGTGTTCAGTTTTCCCTCCAGATGTGTAAGTATGCTCTGCATGCATTATAACTCCCTTGGGGCAATGCTTCTATCTTAAATTTTTTTTTTTGAAGTTGCAGTGTAAGGAAATATTTACTAGTCTGTGTGGACTAACCCATAGAAAACTAGATTCACTGATGCTGTTGCAAAGTGCAGATTGTACTTTCATATGTCAGTGGGAGTACATATGTCCCACGGGATTTATAATTTAGAAAGGAAAGGTAGAGTGAATGGTGGCTTTAAACTGTATCAGGTACTCCATAGCTTTCTCAGACAACACACTGGATCACCTCATCTCCTGTTTCTGAACTAATGCCTGTTTTTTAAGATGGTTCTCACAGGAATGCGTTGCCCCACCTTTGTGCTGCAAACAGTTGCTTTTGTGGCTGACTTTTCACGGGGAGGATGAAGCAGTGGGCTGTGGAGCTTCAGCTTGATTCCCATAGTAAAGCTACCACATTAATTTTGAAGCAGTATAAAAAAATGGGCATATATAAAGTTGTCTCATACAAATTTGCTGAAGGTGTGCATCTCAGCTGACTCAGACTGGCTTTTTCTGTCTGCATTATGCAACAACCATGAGTTTTTCAGAAGAATAAAAATGTTTGTTGACATGCTGCCCTATGACAGTATATTAGCCAGCAGGTGTCTCTGAGGGAATTGGTGGCTGGGAATCCTGGCAGCTCAGTGTCTGTGGTGAGCACGTGTACTGGAGGCACAAGGCAAAAGATCCCTATTTTCCTTGCCTTGATTTTGCTTGCAGGCATTTTGAAACACTGAATCCTAGGAAAAGCTGGATTTCCTCTCAAGAAATTGACATTTTAGTGCAGGCAAGCATTTAATGAAAGCAAAATAAAACTAATGATGATTCTGGAGTATGCACATAGGACCATCTTGTCTTGCTTGGTGGCTCTGATGTGGCTGAAGTATTGAACACTACTTTTGGGTAAGCATAAGTTCTAGCTTGAATAGAACTAGCATTTTCAGATTTTTCTCAGGCAGATATTAAAAACCCAGACAGTTTATTGGATTCCTAGAGAAAGCTGGAGCCATTCTGGTTTTTAAATCTTTTTTTGAATCTTCTCTCCACTTGTAGCAAGCCTCACGTGGCCCTTGAGACTTTTAAAGACCAATGTAGAAATCTGTTGAACTCATCTTGTTTTCAAATAGACTACACAACCTTATAAAACCTCTTTTCTTAGGAGTTTTCTTTCTTAAGAAACCCTTAGAAAATCTAATGCTGGTTATGGATGTGATTTCATTATTTCATTTTAAATGAGTTTGTCAGTTCTTTCTGGTTTCCCAGAAGTTTATTTCACAAAAGTTTTAAAATAATATTTCCAGGTACACAGTGAAGCTAAATGGCCAGATTTGCTGTAATTCATGAGTGTTTGTTGTTTGCCTGATACTTTAGGTATTCACATAGTGATACGCAGGTATGAAAAGTTCAGCTGGAATAATGATTTCTTTTTGACATCGGGAAAGATATCATATCTGACAAGCATAATTCAACATGCAAAATGTAGAGGACAACAGATCTGTGGCCCCAGCATATGTTCAAATAAACTCACGATAAAATGAAAAATGAAAGTGTGAATGTTTTTCACACACATGGGGTATGGAAGTGCTAGCTATGAATATTTAGAAATAATTGAATGATGGAAAAGAAAACAACAGCAGTGAGTTTAACTGCATTTGGAGGTATTCCACTTCTCTGCCTGCATAAAGGGCTGTTGTAACATGTTGCAATGTCATGTGGTATGTCCCTGATCACCTCAACCCAGAATATGAATATATATATATATATA
>VZTQ01011490.1:0-141875 GCA_013400755.1 Pelecanoides urinatrix
CTCATCAGACTTGTGCTCCATGTGCTTACATGGAGTTTATCAAAAAAAGGCAGCAACTACATCCTGTGCTCCACAGATCTAACAGTCCAAAATAAGTATGGGAGCAAATATAGAGAGCTGCTCCGTAAAGGGTGGTTATTTGGATGTTTGTGATCAGAAGACGTCCTGCTGGAAAAAATTCAAAAGAAGAAAAGCTGTTGGAACAGCAAAAATGGCGATGTAAGCCTGGTAGATGTGATAACAGTGAGAGATGTGAAAGTCTAAAAGTAAAGGCTGCAGTGAAAGACATGAATGGTAAAAACAAAACAAAACCCCCAAACCAAACAAAAAAAACCAAGTTAGGATAGAACAAGATGAGGAAAAGAAAAACATGAGCTGGGCTGAGGCCATGAAAGATCACACACGCGAGCTTCAGTTTGAGAAGGAAATGGTGAAGGGAATGGTTGGGAATGGTACCCGACTGGCAGGGAGCAGGAGCAGAAGCACGACCCTAAACAGCGGTATTAGAGGGGTTTTGAGAAGAGATGAGAAGAGCAGATCAGAAGAGGTACTTCAGATAGCATATAGTATATGTTTTATTTGCAGGAGGCACTGCAGAATCGGCAAAGTTACCGGGAATTGTAAGAGAAGTTACAGCTGGAGTTGGAGAAGTTACAGTTCACGGTCATGATACAGGAGAAGGAATTCCCATCCGGGCTCTGGGCCCAGAGAAGCGAAAAGGAATGGAATAACGGAATGATGACTTTGGACATCTGAATGGATCTTGAACTGCATGCAGCACCACAGGACCGTGTTCCCCGACTCCATTTCAGCCCCTGTTCACAAGGTCATGCAGCCTTTGGGTACTGTTTTCTTTTTTGGGGGAAACTTCTATTTCTGTGCAGGCTGTAACTCCTTATAGCCTCAAAAAGAAAAATACTACTCTGACACAAGACATATATCTACCTCAAGAAAAACGAGAGGCTGAGTAAAAAACAAACAAAACAAACCCAACCCCTTGACCCTCAAAATCCAGACAATTAGGAGAGGACTATCCATCCAAATTCTTCATTTCCTACTGCAGAAGGCTGGGACAGTAAATCTTAACACACGATTTTCCTTTCTTTCGCCTATCAACTAAAACCGCTTTTTGGTCACTCAGAATTGCAACTGAGCCCCTTACAAATTTCTCTAGCAACAAAATAATGAAATATATACTGACTGTGTCTGGCATAATAAAGGAGCTTTCCTCAAGTACCCGTTGTTCTGCAGCAAGATGCTTTGGGTATTTCTCTCGACATTTGATTTTGGTAGTTCACTTCCAAACACCAAACCACATTTTCCAGCATCACTAAAAATAACTGACGCATTAGTTAGGTAAGATAATACAACATAAAATGGCTAATCCTTTAAACATCTCCCTTTTAAATCATAGACATTTTAGTAAGAAGGGATGAGATGGGAAAGAAAGACTGCACCAGAACTAACAGAACATGATTATTGGTCCTGCTTCTGACTACAAAAACTACCGCTCTTCAATAGATCTGTTTTACTGATGATGCCACTACAACCGCAGGTTTGCAGGCCAGCTGCAAGCCGCACAGTTTTCTTGATACCTAGAGTCACACCTCAGCAAGGATCCTCATTACATTTATTTCCCCATGCAACTGTGCTGGAGAGAATGCAGAAGTCATCGTTACCAGTCAACACCAGGTCTCTGGCTCACTCAGCAAAGGGAACAACGTCTGCATGAAGAATGTAAATCAAAGCAGAAGGGAGGAAAGGAATTTACATGCATTAGTAATTTTAATTACAACTCACCACATACTGCTGTGGCTTCTTTAACACACTCCCTAAATTCACCAGCTGAGACATGAATTCACATCACATATCACGGACAAGGGCCAGCACAGGGAGTATAGTGACAAGCAGATCCTTTTTATGCAAACACTGACAAGTTTATTTGCAGGGAATGATCCATGGATAAATACCGCTACCTGCAATTCTTCAGTGCAAGGAAGGCAAATACATTATGACATCCCAGTAAAATACCACAAGACTCGCAATTCAACTTGGCTCACTGGTTACAGCGCATTGGCATACGACTGAGAACAGGATGCCTTTGCAGACCTGATGAGACCTAATTAGTTTCCATGGGATCATTCTGCAGCAGCACACTCCCTTCTCTTTATAATCTCCATCTTATCAAACGGGAAGAAAAGGGAGAGAAGTGAATTAAATGTCAACTTCTTTTCAAAACTTTTAAGGTTAGCCATCTGTTTAAGATAGCACCTTCTAGGTCCTGCATGAAAAGCCTCCATAAATCCAAACAGATTAACCAGATTGCTGAAGAAAAAAATATTTTGTCAGAAGTCAGATGGGATCTGATGACCAGCTTTAGGACAGTCCAAAACAAACCATCTATTTTATCTGGTTTTATCATCCTTTTCATACAACAACCACCCACACATCTTGCAGAGATTTTGGGTAAATTTGCAGTTTTAACATGCTGGTTTGGAGCTTTTGGGATTACTGTGGCCTCTAACATGGAGCTGCACTGAGGAGTACAGATATATCCTGCAAAGAGGAAAGAATCCAGTTTCTCAAGCGCTCTTTCTCGTGCCCTGGGCAGTGCTGAGTGCTTTGCATGGAGACCCCCCCTCTCCCCACACAAAGAAGCCAGCTCCCTAAACCGCACAGTCTTTATACCTTTACAGGAGCAGACACAGGGCGCACCATAGCTCTGAGACGGAGTTCTGCCTCGGAAGATTCAGCTACCATCGAAACAAAGTTGTCTTCTACCACCATAACAACCCTATTCTTGCCTTTTAGGTGGGTTTTCTGGGCCAAGACGACACAATCTTAGCAAAACACGCTCACAAGTGAAGTCCAGTGGTATTTCGCTTCTGCCGTGGTGTAGTTTAAACCAAGAAAGACCAATCTGCATCTAACCTCCCTTTTCTAGCAAAGTCAGTAAATCCAAACCTGCAGAAGATGCAAGTAACGTCACCTGAGCCTATCAGCACTGCTTGGCTTGTAGCGCTGGGGAGGGCACCTCCCAGCCACGGAGAAGAAATGAACCTTAATGGTCTTCCAAAATAATGCTCCGGCAAGAAAACTGCTCTACAGCACAGCTAAAACAAAAGTAGCAGAACTATGAGACAGTTTTGCATACAAGAGACTTTTACATCAAGTTTTTTCTTCGTCTTACTATATATAACTGATCACGTTGAAATGAATAACTTCTTGGCAATTCCTTGGTAACATTCTGGTGTTTTGTAGAGCCAGGTGAGTATATACAGAGGTGTGGAAGGGAATGACGGGTACCCAGCGGAGCCTGCTCGATGAACCTCTATCCATTTTGTGCACATTGTAATAGGGAGAAGGTGAGACGTAAGAACACCTGAAAAATCTCAGCTGGACACGCACAGCTACCTTAGAAAGAAAAAGCCATGACTCCAGTTCTGCTCCAGTACCTTTTAGCAAATGTTTACACATCACAGAAGTCATTGAGCTGAATTTCTTGATAATTCACTCATCTCCCAGAAGAAGCAGGTATTAACCAGGCAGGTTTAAAAAGTTCTGTCTGCTCTGCTATTAAATGCAAATTCACAAAACAGGTGAGTGGGCAAGCTAATTTATCTTAAATTCATGGAGTATTTATTCTTTTGTGCCCCCCCGAAGATCTATGTTTTCTAATCACGCCACATATAAACAGTTTATCAATGCCACTTATGCTTATTAAATGTTATTATCTGGGAAATGCTGAATTTGCAGATTAGAGATTTTTGGAGCGGGAGTGTAAAAACCTTTGTGAATAATTTAGGAAAAGACTGATAAAGGAAACATAACGGGTTGTGCTCAGAGGGCTGTCTTACTGACTGTGAACAAATTTGCTGTCTCAAAGTTTTTAAAAAGATCTGAGAGTAACTGCATTAAGTCTACCAGACACAGGGATGAGGGGCTATTATTTTATCTTTCGCAATCCTCTGCTCAAGCCTCGCTTTTCACAGTTCATCAGAGAAAAAGCTTTTGAAATACATAATCTAAGCAGACATCTGTAGCCTTAATGAGCACGAGTCACGGTCCATCTCTAACAAAGACGCTACTGTAACAACACATTTAAATTCCAACTGGTTAAAGAGCAGAGCTGCAGTGTGGAAGGTTAAAGACAACAAAAATCAAATACAGACAGGCAGAGCCTCTGCACATTATTTACTTTTTGTGCTAGGAGTTTCTAGGGCATCCAGCTAAGTCTCCAAAAGCTCTTAAACTTCTCATCCTTGATGATTTTATGTCCCATTAAAACAAGTCTTATGTAGAATTTGTGCGCTAGACTTTTAGAATATTCTTTACTCTAGTGATGCCTTTCTAATCCAGTTATCTTTTTTCCCTACTGCTGCAAACAAGACCTAGCCCAGACAGCACAGCACCTTGCCTTCATGCCGTTTCATCCTCAGTTACCATTTGTTCCCCTCCCCAAGCAGCTTCATATTTCCCTTAGACACCCAAGACATTGTTTTCAACCGCATTCAAAGTGTGTTTCTGCCCTGCTTTGGCTTCCTCTGTTTCAGGTACAGAAGAGAGATTTGTTAATAGAGGTGTTACACATACTAAACAAACCTTATCTATGGGGATCGGCCGAAGTAATATAATATGATTACATCTTTGCTTACCAGGTATTTGGTAAATGGACGGTTTCTGGGAAAGCAGCAGGATGAAACCCCGAGCTCCTTCCAGGGAGGTCTACAACACCACTGATCTGCACAGATGTCCTGGCTTGAAGTGGCACCAGGCTATTCTGTGTTTCACCCTGGGCTAATCACAAGTGTCCCTAATGGGGGACCAGAACCAGAGCAGCCAGCACAGCCCTCGAGCTAAGAAGTTGGAGCAGAGGGTAGCTCTGTTCCCAGCTCTTGAAGTTGCCCATCAGCTCATTTTCTGCACCGCTGCCTCGCTCCCTGCCCTGCTATCCCCACCCGAAAATGAGGTAATGGTGTTCTTGGGCTCTCAGGGCATTCTCCCAAGCTCTTCTGTACTGGCAAGGACTAAATTTTCCTCAAAAGCGTTAAGTGTTTCAAATATTAATCAGAAGTCTAAATACCAGTGGCTGCTCTGTCTTACCTATTCTTTCAGATGACTGAAAAGACTTTCGTGACTTTGCCTGCATAAACAGAGTAGGACATGTTGATATGGAGAACTTCTTATCCATCCATACATATAATTTTTTTAATCATTATTAGTATTAGCGTAGCACCTTGGAGCTCTAGTAATGAAATAGGATTTCTCTGTATAATGTACCATACAGGTTCTGAGCAAGACGATGGCCATTGTTCCAAAGGATTTAAAGCTAAGCATAAGACTTGGAACTATATATAGTTATAAGTCTATACAACTAGTCAGCAAGACACAGATAAACCTCAAGGCAGTATTAGTCAGCAGAATTAGCAGCAGTCTCAGCACATCTCATTCAGTGCATCGGAATGAGTCCGTTACCCATGCCTTCCTCCCCAGACTTAGCCCCCTCATCACACCCTCACCACGCGTTACAAGAGCTTTCAGTCTTTGCAGCGGCTGGAAGAGCAGCTGAGTCATCAGACTGGAGATCAAGAGCCTCACCTCTCACGTGCCCTCCTTTTTATCTTCGGCAGGGTAGGGTAATTACTCCATGCGCTTCACAAAAAAAAAAAAAGGAAAAAAAAGAAAAAAGGAAAGCAGCAAACTGAGCAAATAAGTAGAGAACTAAGAAATACTTAGCAGTAGCCATGGCAACTAAAGTTCTAAAATTAACTTGGCAGCAATGTAAAAACCTGCAAAGCTAAAATCTGCCGTCAAGCACGGAAACAAAAGGCCCAGGCTTGGCAGCTGGATGGAGGCCAAGGAGGAAATTAAAGTGTTACTCAAATGCAATTCAGGATTGCTCCGACACTGATCTAAGCAGCACTTCCTGCACACGTGATAGCCTAAAAGGCTAGTGGTGTAATCTGATTAATTCACAGCCAGTACAGAAGCTATGCCCAAAAGCAGGGGCAGAACATAAAAAGGATGAACTTCCTCCTAATAAAATCCTCTTCTCTAAATAGAGGGGTTCGGTTACTTCTGTTTGTTTCCTCTTTCTCCTTTGAAAATGGAGGGTCACCATCAAGGAGAGTGCCAAGAAGTTAGTTACTGCACACTTCTCATGACATTTTATGACAGGAAGACACCACCCAGCAAGAGCCCGACGCACTGAAAGCTCTAGGGGCTTCCACTGCTGTCCTCCTCCTCCCAGTCGCTGAATTAAACCTGTTCTGCAGAATCAAAATCTCAAACAGCAGCACCACTAAAAGCCTCGTTGGTGGACCAAGCTTATAACATAAAGCAAGAACATGCTTCAGAGAAAGAAAAACTGTTCTTGTCTTCATAGCTTCAAAGAAAGAAAAATTGTTATTGTCTTCTTAGCATAAACATGCTCTTGGTGCCCTTGCCAGGACCTGTGACAACGAGCAGCATCCCAGGCTCTAGCTGGAGATAACAGCCATTGATCTTGTACCACAGCCTGCTTCTTCCCCCTGTTCTCCCAAGAGATATTCCCGTCTCACCTTGTTCAAGTCACAAACAGTATTCCTCAACTGCAGGAGAAGTCCAGATTTTGGGTCTCTGGTTGCTGTGCAAACCATTGCATACAATTAATGAGTAGTATTGTACAGTCTTGAAAGTTAAAACAAAAGAATGTTTTAATGGAAAAGTTAATAGAACTGTGAAATTCAACCAGCAAGACCCAAGTGGACTCACAGTCTCCAACATCAGCTTTATCTTCATTTCTTTAACTAATGGCATAACAAGTACATTGTCTACCCAATACCCTTGGGAACACCGGCAAATTTATGTGCAAGTGCACCATCCCGTCTTCTACAAAAGTTAATTGGAATAACAGAGCTCTGATGCAGGTAAAAGCCTGGACGTTGTGTCAGCTCCCTGCCAGCGCAGAAGCATGCTCTACCTTGATTAATTTTGAAAGGTCTAAAGCAGTTTCAAGTCAAAACTATGAAGGAAAATAGGCCATGGGTGGCTTCATCTTTCCTATTCCAGTCTGACCCTGAGAGTTTAGAATCCAAGTTTCCATGACACGCTCCGCTAACATTCCTTGGAATCATTTGAATGTGTAGGAGGAAAAAAAAACAACTCAAAAAAAAAAGTAAACTAATTAAAATGAAAATCAGTGGATGAAATGCTTGTGTTTTTATCATCCATCAACCCTGAATCTAAATTACACCATGTTGCAGAACTGTTACCAATTTATCTTGGGTAATCTACATGCCTGCAAAAACACACGTTATTTCAACAGAACATCTGGAAAAAGCTGAACGTGGGATGCTGTACAGGACAGACAGATGAATCGCATTTTTACAGCGTTTATTCTGGAGGTTGGTAAGAAGAGACACACACTGTTCAGCTAGAATGTGCACATTAACTTCTTCCTAGATGCCACATTAGTGGTATGGACAGCTGGTGCATGAGAAGGATAATAAGGCTTGAAGAGATGCGGTGCAGGGTTTACGGAGCCTGCAGTCAGCTATACTTGGCAAGAAATACTGCTTAGTGTGATTTAGATACACTGTAACGTAAGTTTTTAACCAGCTTTTAAATTTAGTCTAATCATGCAAAGACTGTATTTTAATGGCTGTGCTTTCTGAAAAAGCATTAGTACAAAGTCCATGCCCTGTCTTATATATTACTATTATCAATCCTATTTTTTTCTAGAATTGTGAAGAGGAAGAGATGATGATGTCAGATACACAGTCCACATAGCATCACTCATTATTAGTGTCCGAACGATTTAGAAACCATTAGCAGGTTGTGATCTTGAGTAAAAAAAAAGAATCAAACCAGAAAGCAGCGACAGACAAGACGTGCTAGGTCACCTAATCCCTTCCCTAGGGTGACATTTCACATCATCCACTCATCCCTACCCAACGCCCCTTCACTGACTCCTTCTAGGAGGCCACAGAGGAAACGGGCGGCAAATCCATCCCAGCAAGAGCCCTGCAGGCTGCCGGCTGCCTCTGGGAAGCACAAAGAGACTGGAGGGGAAAGCAAGACCACGACTGAGATGCGCGGCTCAAACCCAGATGGAGCTCAGTGCTTGGTTCCACCAGAGAAAGCACCTGCATCATGAGAGGCTTTGCTTCTTAAAGTTATCCTGACTTTGCATTACAATTGTTTGACATATAAACTAATGTTTCCTTCCAGCTACAAGCTCTGTAAACTCAGTGTAAACAGCAAGAAAGTCTTGCCAAACAGTGGCCTCAGTAGCTTCACTACGTTCAGGTTACACCTTCAGGAAGGTCTTAACAAATATACTTGGCTGCAAATCAAACTCTAAATCTTTCCTTTCATATTATAAAAAAAAGGAAATAAAGCATAAAGCACGACAGCAAAGATGACAACAACTGGTTGTGAAAGTAGCTGTTGCATACCCTCTTTGCCCTTCCCGATCACAAGAGACAATCTAATGCCAGAGAAAGAGAGGGGGAATAAAAAAGGAAAGAGAAGCAAGCAAAGGAAAAAAAAAAGCAAGTGAAGCAAAGAGGGAAAAAAAGGAAAAAAGCTGCATGTGAAAGCTAGCGTACACGAACGGGACACCAACGAGCATCTGGAAGGCATTAACACCGGGAAGAAGATAAACTTGTGCTTTTCATCCTCTGCTAAAAATCTCACTCGATCAGAAAATATGACACTGAAAATAGGGAGTGGGAGGGAACCATTCAAAGGCTGGGGTGCTAGTGGGTCATTACAAAAGGGAAAGCTTTTCAGGGTGGGTCATTACAAAATGGAAAGCTTTTCAGGACAGCCCAAAAGGCTTTGCTTTGAATCTGATACTATTCAATAACTACCTGAATGACAAAGTAGAGAGAATATGCTTATTCAGGTTGCTGTTAGGCAACACAAGCACTCTGCTAGACAAGATGAAAAATCAAAATGATCAGAAAATAGCAGAGATGGTCAGGATCACATGCAGTCAGGTGTCAGCAGAGAACAGGGTGTTAACTGGCAGTGAAAAATGCAGCCCCAACAGTACCCAGCCCTCACAAGGTGTCTGCTGGAGTATTTATCCAGCTCAGGACATCATAGAATCATAGAATCACTAAGGTTGCAAAAGCCCTCTAAGGTCATCGAGTCCAACCGTCAACCCAACCCCCCCATGCCCACTAAACCATGTCCCTAAGCGCCTCATCTACACGTCTTTTAAATCCCTCCAGGGATGGGGACTCCACCACTGCCCTGGGCATCACACTTGAAAAAAAAAGCAAAGATGAATCAGAGCTTGGTGGAGAACAACATGAATTATTGGATGTCCGTAAGACACTAACTACCAAGAAAGGTTGTAAGAATCAGGGTTGTTTAGGCTGAAGAAAACATTGCAAGGAAGGTTCTGATATTTTTAAATACATAAGTCTGAAATGAAAGAGAATCAAAACAATGCCTGCTCCAACTAACAATGTCATAGAATCATAGAATCATTAAGGTTGGAAAAGACCTCTAAGATCATCAAATCCAACCGTCACCCCAACACCAATATAAACTCAGTACTTTCAGAAGCTGCAGGAAAGCATCCCAAATTACTAACATGAGAGATCACAGCTTTATTTCATACATCTAACTGATTAGAGCTGCTACCTGTATCGGTGAGTGAATGGTAGTAGCACCACAGGTCTCCACGCCTTTAGATTTCCAGTCACCCTGATCGCTCTCATAGTTTTATCGTAGGGACTATCATCCCTTTATGTCTGCAGGAGAGTTTCCCAAAGTTCTTCTGCAGAATATCAAAAATCCTACAAATTTTAAGTAACTACAAGCCAGGTTGAATCTGAACTACTTACCTCCAAAGGCAAAGCACCTCAACAACTTACCATCAACTTCCTAAGCCATGTGTGTAGCTCTAGTGTCAGACGCAGCTTGCTAAGTGCTAAGGATAATGAAGCACTGGAATAGATTGCCTGGAGCTCACAATGGTCTAGACACCGCTTTGGGGGTACCCTGAGACCTCTCATACTCCTGAAAATATACGCTGGCCTATAGTGTAAAAAATCAAAACAAACAAAAAACAAACAAAAAAAACCCCAAAACCAAACCACCACAAAACCTCCACCCTTGCCAATCAAATAACCCAAAACAGTCCATAAAACCCAAACTGGGGTTATTTCTCCAAGTGAGCTGACAAACCTGCATTAGTTTCACCAAGCCTGTCTTCAGATAAACAGAAAAAAGACTGAAAACACCCTCTAACAATGAGGATGGATCTCCTCTTTTAAAGAATTTTATCTGACTTGTTGCATGATCCCATCCTACTGCCAAGTTCAGTAGAAGTTCATACTTCATTGACAAATCTATAAATTGTACAAGCCTTAGAAGCTAACTGTGCATTCATAAAGGACGAAGGAGCTCATCTCCTCCTTTAATGTGTAGAGGAAACTTGGATAGCTTTCCTCTGTGGATGGACTCGGCATAACATTTCAGACAGTAAATCAAGATATTATAGTACCTGGGACTTTATCCAGAACCTTCATTCCTTTTTTTGAAATATGTATTATAAAAATTTTGGTCTCACTTCAGCAAGTTTTCATATAAATAAATTAAGCAAAAAATTTCTTTAATTACAGAACGAAGAAAATTGCTGCACTCGAAGTGTTGTTTATTCAGCACTGACAAATGCAGCCTAATGAATGTGAAAGTGCCAGATTTTATTCTTGCTGAAGATGTCTTGCTTTTTGTTTCCACAGAGATTGTGGAAACATTTCTTTTCCCTTTGACCCCGGCTGACTGACTGAACTAGTCATACTGAATTGTGCAATTCTTGATATGAAAAGCATGTGTACAATGCAAGAAAGAAAAATGTATTTTAAAATGTATTAAGAGGCAAGAATCATAATTATTATTCACTATGTCAAGATAATTACTGTATACAAGGACAAATGAAGAGATTTTTGGTAGCATACTTATAGCTCATATTCTGCATGGAAAGACAGGAGGCAAATAATAATGATTAGTACAGCTAAGCACAGCTTAAAAGGTGCTGAATTAGCTAATGTGTCACATGAAAATGAACCTTTATTGACAGAATCTTGGTCTAATGCACAGCAGTGGTAAAGAAGGTTAATAGAAAACTGGGTTATCACAAGCAAAGGATATTAAACATATTGTTGCATGATCCTAAAAACCCAGTGAAACCACATTTGAACGCTAGCATGCTATTTTGGTCAGCTTATTTGAAGACAGACAGAATTAGGTTGGTGAGACTATAGCATGAGAAACAAAGATGATGAATGGGGAAACAGGGCTTAAATATCAAGAGAGAAAAAAGTAGGATTTATTTAGTCTTGAGAAAAGATGATTAAGAGGAGACATGATTGAAGTATTTATAATAGCCATGGGTTATAAAAATTAAGCTCGGTGACTCATTTTTAGATTGTTCGGCAGACCAGAACTAAAGGCGACAAGGGTAAAAGAGAATAGATGCAGGACAAATTTAATGATACACTTCACAGAAAGATGAGAAAATACATTAAATGATGTTTCACGACTATATTTAAACAAAAGCTGGGTGACTGTATAGAATATGTGCTGGGGAATAACCACATCATGTGGGAAAAGCTTCTAGGGAGTATCTTTTGTAATGGCTGAGACATCTTTCCATACACACACACACACAAGCATCTGCAGCAATTTTAAAAATCATTCTTAAAACAAAAAAGGTTAATAGTTTACCTAAATTCAAACAGGAAGAAACAAAAACATTTACTACTGTTCCTTTATAGTACAGATGCAAATAACTAACTATACTATTTCTTTTAGAGTATTCTTCCTGCAAGTATTTACAGACAAATCACAGAAATGTTACAGTAATCCAACAAGATAGGTAAATATATCCCTTATCCAAAAAGCAAGGCTTAAATTAATAAAATGATTCACCTAAAGTTGCAGAGCTAAAAATTGTCAGCCAGGATCAGAAATGGGAGTTCTCAGCCTCCATCAGCCATACCCTGCTCTCCACACACACACTTCAATGGATTATTTACTTTTTCTGTACTATCATAAAGGAGATAGCTTTATTGCTTTACTCTTAAGGTGCATTTAATTATCCTTGAGCAACTCAGTACTGTTCTCCTCTGTGGTATTTTAACAAGCCATCTACAGTGTCCATACATTCAGGATGGAGATTGATTTAACATGCCTACATATCAGCTTAAAAACTTGACTAAATACAAATTAGGAAAGAAAATAATAAAAAAAAAAAAGAACAAAATCACACTGGATTCTAGACTAAGTGGAACATACCAAATATCTAGAAAATATTGAATAAAACCCCCAAACAAATACCATATACACACTCGCTCCTCATGACTCCTTGTTCCCTTTACAAACCATCTTTCTTTACTTTTCAGCTAATTTCTGTTTCTATAGATAAGAACCCCACAAAAAAGACCTCTGGAAGCTAAGGGCCTGACTCTGATCTTACCATCGCTGTGTTCAGCAGTCACTCTTGCCTCGTGCTGTTGAAGATCAGGATGGTTCCCCTCCACCTCCACCTGTGCAACTCGGCATCTTGCTCTTTGAACATTTTAAACACACAAACAATAAAAGGTGCATTTTGCTTTCATTGGGCTTTTCACAGAAGTTTCAAGAGCTGGAAAATTGGAACGTAATGGTGACCTATGACTCATGAAGTGACAGATGACCTGGGAGACCTCTACATAGGAAAAATAGATCCTAAAACGTCATTTTGACACTCTGGGGTGTAACTACCCTGCCTCGGGAGTTTCACAGCAGTTTTGAAGGGATTAAAACAAAGAACAGCCTCCATAACTAAGCCAGCTAAAAGTTTAATTAAATACAATTGCTTGCTGTGCTTCCCTTCCCCAAACAGCCTCATGCATATTCATCACTGTAATTACAGCAGTAAAAAACTCCACAACTAATTACGCCACACTTCTCATCTTCTATATGCCTGGAATTTTTCACATAATTACTACTGAAATTAATCGCAAGTTAGTTAATTTTGCACTTTGTCCTTTCAAGCTTAATTGAAAATTAAAGTTTTTCAAACCAAGTCATTCTTGTAAGCATGGTGCTTCTACCTCAGATGGTTCCGTACACCAAAATGTTCTTTTAATTGCTTTTAGTAATGTAGCATAGAGTACTAGTAATGTAGCAGAGAGAAGTACTGTAAATTTTATCATTTAAAATGAGAGAATGTTGCCCTAATACATATTTACTATATGCTTGTTAGTTGTACACTCTTCAAAGAATATTCAACCTGCCCGCTGCCACTTGGCATCTCCTGCGGTACATTTGCACGTCACCCCTGAGACACAGGGCTACTCCATCAGTGCCACAGTTAGCTTAGATCGAGCTCAAACCTGGAATTTTCTTTGACTGTGGTTCAAACATTGTGCCTAATACTTCACAGGTGACTAATGATTTCGGATATCCAGTTCGACAATGGATTTTGAAAAAAATAACAAACGTTTCTTCCCTTGAGAGGTGGGGGAAGAGGAAGAATCAAATAGGAAAGCCAAATTTTGACTTGGGCTAGAAAAATAATTTTGACTTAGCCTAGAAAAATAATTGCCCAGAAGTACATGCTGTGCATGGCAAATTTTTAAATCAACAGCGCAAAGTCTTTCAAAGCTAGAAGCAAGCATTTAACAGGGTCTCCTCATTTGCTAGGGAAGTCCACTTCGATTGCACGCACGGTGTTTTATCGATTTGGGATATGCCTTTTACGAAGGACACTGTACAATGTAAAATCTTGCTGTCTACTAAAAAGCATCTAAATTCCATGCTGTGACAGCAGATGCAAGATGCAGAAGCCCTGGATGGGGGCCCCAGCAATTTCCAGAACGCAACTGGTACTCGAACAGGACCACGTCTCAGCAAACCAGAGGACATTTCAGAGGCCCACATCACATAGCCCCATGTAAATCAATCAACTATTAAAGTTATTTCATTTAAACCCATGTCTTTAGTACCTTATAATAATGGCAATAGTAGCTTTTTGGCCCATTAAAATAATTCATTACTGTTTAAACCAAAACAACAACAAAGTCAACTCATCTGTATTTCAAACACCTTTTCTAGCTTAACTCCGCAACTTCAATCTTGCTGGGTTTAACCAAATTTTTTCATCTGTCAGGAAATTTTGCAAATGTCTAACCAGCTAGTAGATTTTCAGAAGGACAAGAGAAGTTTCCAAACAGAACACTTGTTCCTTACTCCTCCACAGTCTCTATAAGCCACTTACCTAACTCAAGGGGTAAATTTTCTCTTACAGTCTTGCAAGGCTTCACTTCACGAACCAGAGAGAGCGAGCTGCAACAACGCAAGGTGGACAGTTTATAGGCTGACCCCTTCAGAAAGCAAGTTCTTCTCAGAAGTGTGGCTTTTACTTAGCAGCCGCCCTATGAGCAAGACATGACTACATAAAGGGAATAAACCAAGTTTATAAATTCTGCAATACTGCAAAAATTCCTGTTGCTCCAACAGGGCAAAAGATCTGTCCAAAATAAATTTGTCACAAAGATCCACAGCGCAGGCTATCCTGCCAGGAAGGGAATCGTTACCGCTAAGTCTTCTTCCAGTAATCTAGAGTGAAGACTGATGTCCTCAAAAAAACAAAAGGCTGAAGAGAGAAACACCTCAGAGACGGTACGTCGTCAATAAATGAGAGCTTCCAAAAGATTGGTAAGAGCAACTACGTCTGGAATATGTCCAGAATGTTTCGAAATCTTGTTGCAAGAAAAATCAGATCCCAGACCCTTAATCCTGTGTTGGAAACTGCTTATTAGGGCACGTGACGATAGTGCTGAAGGCTTGGGCAACACCAAGCTGTACGACAGTGCACAGGGTTAAAGCTGTCTTGGACCACATCTACAGTAAGAGTCAGAACGGGACTTTCACCAAGTCAGGAGGAGGTGTACATCATCATCACTAGAGTAGCTATTGTAAGGAAGGTGGAAACTTAATAGCCAAGAGGAATTCCTCATTTCAAAACTCCTGAGTGAAGAGCCAATAGTGAGTTCCCAGGGTGGATGGAGAGTAATTAAAAAGGTAATTAAAAAGAAAAAGCACTGAAAGTCAAGAGCCCAAGAATGCCAAAAAAGCACTTTCAGTAAGTGTCGTAAAGACCTATGATTAGTGATCCCTTACCAGTAAAGCAAATGAATGCAGTATTTGTTCTGTCTCAGTAGTCTAAGAGCTGTTGAACCTGTGAGCCACGTGTGTATTATTAACTAGGAGGTTCCGAACAAACCAGACTGCTACACTGTCAGAAAGCAATGATTTCTGTTTTACAGATAATTTGCAATTCAATGGGGAAAAATCCCTACTTGTTTACCATGTCCAATTTAAAAAGTAAAGCAAAACATAAATTCAGTTGCATACTTTCATAGACTGACTATAATTAAATGCTTCTAATCACACAAAATTGCAAAGCTCTTTGCAAACACATTTAAAATTTTCTTAACCAAAGAATTTTTTTTTTCTTCATTCTGCTAATGGCTAGCAATAGTATTACACAGATATATACACAAAAATACAATGAATGGTTTGGTGTGAAATTCTTCAAGTTTTTATGTACTCTGCATCTTTCATCTGATGGAAGTCTTCTATGCTCTTATTCAAAACTTGGAAAACACCTGCTAGGATCAGGCTAGTGCATATTTCCTAAGGATTTCTCCATGCATACCTACAAATTATACTAAGAAACATTTTTAAAACCTAAAAAGAAAAAAGAAAAAAAAGAGAAGAAAAATCAGATTGTCAGTCTTGCAAATGTGACTGTCATTTATCTCAACTACCCCACCATAATACTTCTGCTTTATTTAAATATCAGATCGGTCAATGCAGGCATGCAGATTTAATTACTGCTGTGGTTTAAAATGAGCTTGTTTCCCCTTGAAACCAGTAAAGATTAGCAGGATGACCTCAGTCTAATGGAAAATCCTCAGTCTGGCAAGACACTGGACAGAGGAATTTGTCCTTTATGGCATTGTTTAAATACCATTCTCAGTAATACAATGCTCACAAAGAAGTACCAGTTTAACAAGTTTAATCCAAACATACCTGAGGTCTATGGCAGCTGAACATTTGGTGGAAATAAATGAAGTGGACCGTTACAGGGAAATGGCCTATTCAACCTTAACTTTGTCAGCTCAGTGAGTGGACCTGATGTCAGAAGTCCTAAACATCTTCAGGTTTGACTGATATTTTTCTCCTCTGACTCATTATTCTCACCAACCATTTCACTCGGCCACCTTGGTACAGAGCCAGGGGTCAGGTCACTTCAAGTGAACCAGCCAGAGCTCTCACAGGGGACCATGGGCGGTGCAGGAAGGGGGCAAGAAAAGAGGAAAGCTAGGAAAAAACTTGGAGCCAGAAGAGAGAGTGGAGGCGACTGAGGGACAGAGGAATCTTTGAGACCACACAGCACCGGTACAAAGTGTTTCCCATCAAACACCAAGAATGAGGATTGTCACCCGAGCAGAGTCTCTGAAGAGCTTCCTCTTCGCATCAAGGCTTTGGAGAGACCAGGAACACACCCAACATGATGACGGGAAGAAGTTCTGTTCTCTCCCCAGGTCTATCCTAAAGGGACTTCTAGGCTAGCTGTCGGCAACCTGAAACCCACCTCACCGATTTCCAGTCCTCTGTGAAGGAAAACCTGTGTACATCTTCATTCTTTTTCTGCACTAAGATTTTGGACCAAGAACGTCAAAAGGCTACGTATCAGATGGAGACAGTGACTCCGGTTCTGGGCAAAACCCAAGCAATGAAAGCAATTACTTGCTTAATGATACCTGAGTAGCTGAACACAGGCCAAAGCTGTTTAGTAGGAAGTAACTGCAGGCATTTGGATTTATTCAAAAAACACAAGTATTCAGCGAAAAGCAACTGGCAGCTGAGAAGGTACTTAGTAATACAGTCCTCTTGCATTTAAAAATTGCAGATGTTCCTGAGTATCTTTATAAACCTACTCTAATACTCTGTCTAGACAAAAAACTCATAGAACATGTAACACATGACACTTTCTACATCCTCTATGGGGATTAACCAATAAATCAGGTTTGCAGACTCAGAAAAATTGCATCCTTTTGAAAGTGACTTGCCAAATTTCAGTAAAGGAAGGGTTTTCTGCCCTTGGGAATAAAACCATGATGCTTTAAGGATGAGTAGCAAGAGACCATATCCAGGAAAATAATTAAACCAGTATTGAAGTAATGGAATCTGTAGAGATGAAGGAGAAAACAATGACAATTTCTGTGCTGCACACCCTCTTTTCAACACCGCATCTTACACAAAGACTCCAAACTTGACACTCGTACAGAACTATTATTATGCATGTTCTTCATTCCATGCTAATTCCATAATAGAACTGCAGCATTATGACATTTAACACAAAAGCAGTATTCTTCTATGCTTCTCCACTAGCTTCTGATAGCGAAGGAAATTGGGGTTGTGTGATCCTACCTCATCAAGGGAGTTCAAATCCATGTTCTTTTACCTCCCCAAAGTTACTGAACCTACCTAGGCCGTGGCCTAGCAATTAGAGAGTTCACCTGGGAAACAGGAGATGGCAATTCTGATCTCCTGTCCAAGGACTGCTTATGCTTTTCCATACAGTGCAACACACAAATACATGAGCCATACTTAAGGAGGAGAACAGAATATAGAGCTGCCTCCTCCCATGCCATTTTTGCAGCATCCCTCCTCTTTCTCCCCCTTAACCAGCCCAAGGACTCTGAAACTCTCCCCTGCAAAGGAAAAAAACAGAAGGAAAAGAGTGTTTCCACCCAAATAACCTGAAGCTGTACAGTTAAAGGCTTTCTCTTAAGCTGTTTTGTTCTTAGTCACCTTAGGATGAGGGCAGCAAGGTGTTCCATACCCTTGGACAAAGATTTAACTAACTACGACAGTGGATGAAACCGAAAAGCAGCTTAACCTGGGTCTTTCTGAGCTAAGTGGATGCAAATGCTACATTTCTGGTGGAATTTCATCCTGTTTGTGCATGAGAGTCCTCCACCTTGGGAGTCTTTGGTAAATGAACTCCTGCTGAGAGCATCCGAATCAGATGCAGGTGCGAAACCAAAGCCAAACTGCTCTGCCCTGCCCAAACAGAAGCAGAGACGGAACACTTCAACTGCATTAATCTAGGTCTATTTTTTTGACCAGCTACTTGCCACACCTCAATGGCACAGATCTTTCAAACACGCATCCTTCCCATTCTGTTGTCTCCACCATTATCATCAGTGTAGTTCTAAATTACGGGGGACAGACTAGCAATAAACTTTCTGTCTTTGGCACAGTTTCTTTGCTGAAACTCTAAATATAATTATTCATTTGCTTACTACTTGCTTGCTGGATATAAAGCATTTCATTTAATGAACTGCACATCCTCATTTAACAGTTCTTTATACTGCACAGCGTTTTTAATAATGGGCTGAGTGAAAAAAAAAATATTCTGTATTACATCACCCAAGGCCAATACTTTCTTAAATAAGGGAAATTTCCCTTAACCTGAAGCCCAACGGACCAACTTCATCTGTTCTATTTACTTATACGCAGTGAATGCATGCCACAAAGCATAAGCATTTGCCATGGCAATACATTCAGTGCTAGGGCTTCTGGTGTGTGACAAACATTTTAAATACTATATGCAAATTCCTTCCTTTCCAGCAGAGGAAAGCTCCTATTCATTCATCCATTGTACACTGTGCATTTTTAACAGTTCAAGGGGTCAATTCAATAAACCCTAACCCAGACTGAATTGTATAGAAATAGTCCAAGGCTCTGACTTTCTCCTGTAACTAATGACACTTTCTCCTAAAACACACAGCACATGTTCCTTACTATTGTTCTTGAGATCTTATAGTAAACCAGGTACCCTGGAATTCTCCTTTCACCCCTTCCCGCTTCACAGAGAAAGCAATTTGTTTCTTCCTCCTGGATCCAAAGTTTCTCACACTTTAAGCGTAACTCCAACAAACTCCTGATCATTAAAACGTCCTAAAAAGATGCAAGCAAATGCTTTCTCCTGCCTAGAAGAATATTCTGACCTAGGTTGAAAAGCAGGAAACAGAAGATACAGACTTACACTTTTCAAGCCGCAGCTTGTCCGTGGATGAAGCCTGCTGTTCATTACTGAAAGCATTTTGGCAGGAAGAAAACGTGCCAGGCACCCTATTCTCCACTAATACATGCACACGTATATAAAAAAGAACATGTCTGTCAAGACTGTATTAATTTTCACGTTTGATTGCTCTGGTCAAACAATTAACCCGCTTTGCTGATTAAAAAAAGTAACCTTCTCCCCCTGTTAATACAGACTCTTTTCCATCAACAAAAAAAGTACATTTTTCTGTGGGACACCCAGAGTTGTGTGTCCAGGTTTGTTGTTCTGCCTTGGGATTATACCGTGCATCTTAAATCATACAGCGTTTAAACTAAAATAATATTATCACCCTGTTGGTTTTTAAAAGCTAATGATATGTGCTACTTACAGCAAACGGCAAGCCCAGTGGGAGGCATTTTAATTAATACAGTTTGTTCAAAGAAAAACAAATGCAATTCCCCCTCATCTGTCAGCCAGCTGTACTGCAACCTGAATGCACGGAACACAGAACAATAAAGCAAGCCTGTGAGAAAATCAGACAGAATTGGGACTTGACAAAGAACAGCAAGAATATAAGCCAATTGCAGCAGTATTAGGCAGGAAGATTTGAGTTTTGCAACATCTACTTCTTAATAGATACAAATTTCCACCATCTGCTCTGGTTTCAGGTTTATCTTTCCTAGCAGAGATTAGCAGACAATTTTGAAATACTCTCCCTGAAGGAGAGCTCGTCAGTTGTACCATACAGCGCTCTAGATGATGAGAGCTTGCAAACTCGGGCAGGGAGGAAAAGCATGGTAGCAAATGTGGGAAAGAACAAAGAAAAGAGTCTGCGCAGCAGAATTGGCGATGGGAATTTCTCCCCAGCCCCTGAAGACATACCCACATCAGTCAGAGCCCTCCAATTAGCCACTAATCTGATATTGATTTTAATATCATTTACACCAGATTAATTACTACAATACCAGATGACTTACTACCCATTTAAAATGGAGTATGTTATATTGAGATCAGGTCCTTAACATTTTGACAATCCTAATATTGATTCCCCTCAGGCAACTAGTCTTAGAGAATTCATCTCAGTAATATCTACAAAGCAATTCAAACTACTTAGGCATTCCTTTCTTTTTTTTTTCTTTTTTTTTAAAAAAAAAAAAAAAAACAACAAAAAAAATCTCAAGACCAGTTGACAAGTTCTCACAATACTGTCACACCGATCAGTACCTGGTAACAGTTTCATGCTCCAATATTAGCACTGAACTTCAAGCACTTGCTGAAGCTTGAAACAACAGAGACGTTTCATTTTTTGCACTGATATCTATGTCAGTTTATTAACCCCGTGCTGTTGAAATAAGACGAATGGGATACCAATCCTATAGACTATAGGTTAGCTACCAGTTTCCAGTTAGGACATGGGGATGAGAACAGATATCCTTTGGCAGAAATCAATCTAGATAATGGAAGGGAAGCAGTCTCTTCCCCTCCTGCTGAAACCAAGCGATCCAAGAGCTGTCAACTGAATATTTAAGTTGAGGTATATATATGTATGGCTGAGTTTAACTTAGCATGCCAGTAGCAACGCATTATTGAGCATGTCTTCACACACACAAGCCTGCACAGCTCCATTTTCCTTCAACTCTGGGCTCCATTTTGCAATGCCCAGTACTTGCTTCTGTCTTAAAACGATCAAATGTTTATTTTGGAAAAACGAGGAAAAGATTCAATCAGTTCTTCTCCACACTATATATAAAATTCACCTGGCCCATGAGAGGAGTGATGGCAAGAGGTGTACCACCAAGGTCCTTCCTCTTGGCACATTTCCCCTCGAAACACAGGGACTGCTGGTGTATGCGTTTCTTCCAATTGGGTTAAAAGGAAATGAAAATCGGTGGGTAATGACATGCACTGCAGATCTACTTACAAAGAAAATGACTCAAGAGCTGGCATTCACGAAATTTTAAATAAATTCTTTTTTTTTTGCACTGTTTCTCCTCCTTCCCTCCCCCCACACCTCTACAGACATGAAACAAATCTAATTTATGCAAGTCCAACAATTTCTCTTGGTACAAAACTTTTAATAATATACTGTTTTTCAAGCAAAAGGGCAATTCTAAGACCACATGACCCAGAGGAGCTCAGGATGGCACCCACCAGCACCCAACCAGGTAAGCGAAAAACTGCTGTCCCCACCAGCATCAGATCTTCTCCTCGGCGTTGATTACCGCCTTGCTCCAGTTTTGCTTAGCTTAGTGATACAGAGCTATGTATTGATGAGGAAATGCAATAATAGATAACTGCCTTATTGCTCATTGAGTATTATAAATTTTAGTAATTGTTCCAGCCTCTATTCTTCTTGGCCCTTTCTATTTAGAAAATGATACTGTTTAAGGTAATGGTGTTTTCACCTCACGCAACATCCCGACCCCGTTTGCTGGATTTTCAGCTTCACTGGTCTCTTCTTTGAACTGATGATTTAAAGTGGTAGAGACTGTATTTCCACCACATTTATCCATGAAAGAATTATTGATAACTTTTAAATTTGGGTAACTTGAGGACTGTTTCTTAGTTATCCAAAGAAATTGAACAGAAGAAGCTTAACGAGCTGCACTGAATACAGAATTCGTATCAATGAACTGTATATCCCACATAAAGTTTTATAGGATGTGTTTTTTATATTAATTCTTTTCAGGATGTACAGAAACATATAAAATTCAGAATTGTCTTCGGAACGGAAAATGGCTTTTAATTTTAATTGTTTAGAAGTATCCTTTCAGACTCAAACGACTTTTGGAGATGCCAAAATGAAACAGTGTCTTCTCACACAGAGATCAGAAACAATTAACAAACGTTAATTGTTGTTCTTTGTTGAGGGGGGAGAGGCGCATCCTCATACGCGTACAGGCTTCAGATCTTCACAAAATCAAGAAGCAATGAGTCTCTTATCCCTAGTACCTCCACAGCACTTGCGTCATCCCCCAAACTCCAAGGAGCTTCTATGTTGTAACTTCAGGGGAACAGAGGCTGGCATGTACACAAACCATGTGAACATGATCATTACGAAGATGCTAACAAAGAAATTACTTTCCAAGTAAAAACTCTCTGTAGAACACCAGATGCTTCTTCCTGCTGTTAATTAATAACAGTGAAAATCCTCCCCCGCCCGTATAATAAAAGAAAAGCCATTTTACCAACTGAAAAAAAACCCCTCAGTGCCTTCTCTGTGCTATGCCTCATGTTTACTTCATGTTTTGGCCTTCATCACTGATTTACAGCTAAAAATCCTCTCTTTCTGTATCACTGGCTTCCAAGAAGAGCTGCCCTGAACGAGCATAGCTTTAGCTCTTGAAGAACACTGTGACAACACTCTTAACTAATTGCATTGTTTTAGCTAACAGGTATTCTTCTCTTCCCAATGAGTAGTGGATTTGATTAATACAGGCAGTCTTCCAAAGAACAAAAACCTGCCTCTCTAATACATACCAAGCTTAATTAAAAAAACAAGCAAACATAAAATCAGAAAGACTTCATTGGAAGCAGAGGATAACATACCTAGTTTCATTAGAAGTATATGCCAAGACTAGGAAAAGGCTATCTTCATCCTCTCAAGAGACACAGATTGATAAATTTCTTACCCGTATAAGCATAAAAAACCCAAACAAACACACAAAAAACAGAGACCACTGATAAAATTCCCTTCATCATTATTTACTTGCATAGCAGAAGCAAAAGAGTGACTTCATTACGTTCTGATACTCTGATACTTATATTTACCAACTGCTGGACTGATTTCAAATGAAAATGTATAAATATGAAAAGGGATAAGCGAGTGTATGTTCTCATATATTGCTAGATAAGAATAAAAACATTTGATAGAGAGGTCAAAGTGAGTATTTTGAGATCAGAATGTAAATGCTTATTTTGCAAATATCCTTTTGTCCCCACATTATTTTCTTCATACAACTCCAAAGTGTTAGCTTCCAGGAATTCAGAGGTGAAATGGGTCTTCTGTATTAAACTGTCTTCTCGCTGCTCAAGAGGATTAACAAGGGATAAAAGAGTCATGCTAAAAAACAAAGACAAAAAGGCTATAATCAGACTGTATTGATCAGAAGGGGAACTACATTTTTTTTTATTGCACTTTGAACGGCTCAGTGATACAAGCATTTTCCACACAGCGAAGGACGCCCATTTCACCCGTGCAGAGGTCAGACAGCAGTTCTGCTAGGATTTTGGTAAGGAAGTTTTGATTTCTTTTGGGAAACTCCGCATACACAAGCTCTACGTTCCTAGTGAAATAATCTACTAGGGGAAGCACAATTTGAATCAAATCTCTAAAGGTACAGCAGGATCCAATCAAGATCCCCCTATTCCAAAACACCTTGTTGTAGGTGCCCTGGGGAACTGCACGAATTAACTCGTAACCTTTCCAAGGCTACATCCAAAGAAGAAATGGATTCCCAGCTTCTTCCTAAACACTATTTTCAAGCGAACTGGTGACAGTATGTTTCTGCCCTGCTGGATTCTAAAAGACAAGACGCTAGCGTTCAGATGGTTTGTCCACTAAAATTCATCTGAAGGCCATGTTTAAGATCACTGGCACAAATCCATTCGTATCTCAATGCAAGGTATTACCCCATTCACTTCAAAAAAAGTGAAATGTATTTTTCCCATTTCCTAGAAGTCTTGCTCTGTTTAGATAGTAATTTCGTGCTTTGCAGCTTGTGTAGATAATACAAAACACCCTGCTAAAAGCAGACAGAGCTATAGTCGTTCAGCAAATACGTAACCTACTGCAAGTTCTGGATACCACATTAAGGCGTGAACAACATTACCCAAACACCGTGACTTGGAGATTTTGCCTCTGTCAGCATATAATTGACTGACTACTTACAACAAAGCTTTAGGTTTTTTGTTGGGTTTGTTTGTTTGTTTTTAATTACCTGAGATTATAGCTACTCTGTCAAGCTTAAAATTATGTAAATTATTCCCCTCTTCCCTAAAACTTATAAGAGCCCTTAAGGAGAGAGATGAACTTATTTTTATACGTATGTTATCAAAATTAAATAAGCCATGAGGGTAACAAGCATTAAGAAATATTCAGTGTAAGAAAATCTCAGCACTGCAAAGAACAAAACTGTCTTCTACTAACATATCAGTCTGACAACTAAAAATGAGTTATGCAGTCTTTTGAAAACACTGTAAATCAAATAATGCATCTCTTAAGCGCCCACGATCAGATGATTGCAGTGTGCGTTTATCACCTATCATCCTCTCTGACAATTTGGAGAGCAGTGAAAATAGCTATGTTAAACCCCAAAACCCAGCCCCACTTCTTCAGAACATGCCGATGTTACGTACCCGTAAAACACCACCACGGCCGTAGTCTTCCAAAGATCAAGTGAAAGTCTGCTGAAGACAGGCATTACGCACAGTCTATCAAATTTGAGAGCGAAGCTCTCCTAAAGAAGGAGAGCTCAAACACCAGAATGCTGTAGCGGTAATGGCTGAATTTCACGGTGGTATAAACCAGAAGCGCTTCTCCCCCTACAGCGGCACAAGGGCTTCCCACAGCTGCGGACGACTGAGCGTCAGTGCAGGCTGCAGTTTGAGTCGTGGTACCTGCACGCTTCCCCACCGACCCGTTTAAGAGCCACGAACGCGCACATCACTTTCAGAAACGCAACTCTCCTTCGCCTCTTTTCAAACTTTTCTCAGAAAAGGCGTTGGTGGGTTGGCAGGTCTGCGCTTTGCTTGTATGGTGGACAGGGCAAAGGCCGTCCTTTGCTTTTGCTGACGTCCATCACCGGATAAATACTGAGCAAGCACGGTGGCACAAGGACTAAGAGACACTATTAAACCTGGTGTATCTAGAGCATCCTTCCTTTTCAAATAGAGAAAAACAGCAAGCAAGCATGAGTCAATCCCAGGACACAATCTTTCCAGTCTCTTAGCATAATGTTATAAATTCTTTTTTTTTTCCGACTTTTGTGACTCTTGTTACCTAAGATAGAATCTTAAGTAAGCAATCAACAATATCTATCATATAGATATATATCATCTATATATCATCTCCAACTACATCCTTGGGAAATGCGGAAGCACTACTGCTATTTTAAAAATTGGGGAGGAAAAAACAAATTATCGAGACAGAAACTTGCTGTAAGTCACCTAGTAGGATCACAGATGATCAAGGAACTGCACTCAATCTCTCAATTCTTTGATTAGGATGGCTCAAGTGGCAAGGACGCTTTCTTTGATCTTTACCTTTATGATCTCTGGTGACAATTACAGTATGCCAGGAAGCCTACAGACAGATTGTCCCTATATTTATACTCTAGCTACAATAGCAGAAAAGTATTTTTAAAAATAAAAACATCATCTTTGACTTGCAAAATCAGTTGCCAACAATGCAGATCCTCTTATTAACATCAAGGAGTTCAACAGCAAGGAATACCACCACGTATTCAGCAAGTAAGCGCTCTGAATCACACTGTCAAATGTGTGACCAAATGTCAAACTCCCTCCAAGAGGCTCTCTTCCTTCTTTGGAGGATGCATTCATAAAGCTAAGCTCCATGAATGCTCCTAGCAAACGCTCATTCCCTCGGAAGAGGAATCATTCGAATCATTATAATATCAATGCAACAGCGGATTAAGATCAAAAGACTTATCACCGATACCCTGCTCCTGAGGCTGTCAACGCAGCAATGGGCTGCGCTAGCAGAAGCTGCTGGGATGTCCTCATTTACTTTGCAATTGGCCTATACCACAAACCACAATAAATTCTGAAGCCATAATGGACTGGAGAATTCAGGATAAAGAAATGACATTAAAACAGCCTTCTTTACACCTCTGAAGATTAAGAGAGCTCCTGCTTTTAGGTGAGAAGGTCTATGTCAGCTCAGGATAGCAGTAAATGAAGCATACAGTGAATATCTGCTCACCTATGGGGCTTCAATACCCTCCCTAGATTAGGTGCGTTCTGTCAAGCCACTGCATCCCCAGCACAAGTCCTGGGGCCACAGACTAATTCGAAATCAAAAATACCTAGGCCACATTATGCAAAGTGCTAGCTTGGGATAAGAAATTTATTAAAAACAAGTGAGTGACTGTGTCTGAAGACTTTGTGCTGGATAGGTATCATCTGTCCTCCTTCAGCTGACCTAAACCCAGCGGCATGGCTAACAACAAAAGTGTTAGTCAAATCTGTACCGCTGGCTGATGCAACAGCACACATCCCCAGAAGGAAGGATTCTGGAACCTTTGTCTCAGACCGATTCTATACTCTGACAGAAGGCAGTCTGAAGGAAGACAGTATTCATCATCCATGCCTTATCCATGGGCATACAATTTAATTTTGGGGGGCTGAAAAACAGGGAGTATGTTTGTATGGGCAGTTTAGGTTTATTTTTACAGCTACTGGCTACTTTTAGAAATTCTGCTATAGCTCAGAGGCAATATTATCCCCTTCCATCAGAGATCAAAAGAAACAGAGGGTACAGAAATAATCAGAGCCACAGGGTTTGCATGGACAGTTATCCCAAAGTATGCAAAAAATTCATAGTGCCAAAGGATGCAGACACAACAAGCTGAACGTTAACCTGATGTGATGCCAAAAAAAAGAAAAAAGACTGAAAAGAAAATATTTGACAGTACATTCTCTGGATCATTAACAATGTCTAAAAACATATTTAGTCAGCAGCTTTCCTTGACACAAGCGATCCATTCAGAGAGGCAAGTCAGCCTCCCACTAAATCCTAATCAATAAAAAAAATCCACAGGATACAGAAACGTCTTCTCTTGACAAGTTAAATAGCCAGTGCTTTGATCATCTGACTAAGCATCGTAGTAGGGGAACCAGCAATTAAAGCAGCAGAAAGCTGTGGAGGTACAGGAGGGGGAAGTGCAGAGGGCAGAGGCTTGAAAGACGAGCGTTCAAGCTGCATGTCACCGCGCCTCTCGTAAGCACTCCATTTACATAGCTGGTCTGAAAACTCATGTAAAATACGTATTTCCTTTGGAAAAAGTATCTACTTGGCATGCAAGAATCAATCACATGATTACATGTTAATAGACAGAAACAGAACGCTCTGAATGCATCTAATTATAGTAATGGGAACCAGAAGGGAAAACATTATCCTCTGGAGTGACAGAGGCGACGGCAAGTTATTCTGATACGAAATCAAACATATTATTCCAGAGCTTTCTATATGTAGCCCAGAGAAGAATGATCTTCCCTTTGCTCTAATAATTTTAAACACTAACCAAACTGAGCATTTACACGATACCATTAATAGCAAAACAGAAACTACAGATACAACTAGCATAACCCTGGCATGGCACAAATATATGAAAGGCTGATAATTCCCCAGAGGGTGACTGTAACACACCAGAAAAGCTCAGCTGCAACACAACCCAGAGCTGACTTCATCTGTACTACGGGAGCACAGAAGCTGTTGAAACAGGCACAAACTTACTCAACAACAGCTCAAGACATTTCACTCTTCCGTGACAGAGGCCATGTGGTTGTCATCATAGCAAATTATACGCAACTCTGACATTCAAGTATGAAATTTCTAATTTTAAAGGTTCATCTTCAGAAAGATCCAGCTCAATTTTTAGACAGGAAAGTGTCTGAAGTGGCCCATTTTCAAGTCATAAAAATATTATGATACAAGCATATCCACAGCTCTGGGGCAAAATATGAGAAGTATTCCAAACATTAGTTCAGCTTTCAAAGCAATTTCTGTATTGGACCAGGAGGAAAAAAATGTTTTGAATGTTAAAACCCACAGTGGTGAGTTGCATACGCATGAACCAGATCATGGAAAACGAAACCACCACCAGCAGAGATGCTCAGATCTGCTGATCCCTGGAACACAAGGTCGTGCTCGTTGCAGAAGATGGGCGGTGTTACCACTGAACCCTCACGCTGAAGCTAGCGAGTCTCTCCTGACAGCGAGATGGCAGTCGGTGAGACACCTGTGATGGTTCACGTCTTCAGAATGAAGCGTTATCTTCATCAGTATCCGGCTGCAAAGGCCAGGACAACAAAATGCACAACTCATGCCCGGGTTNGAGAAAATTCTTTCCTGAAAGAGTGGTCAGGCCTTGGCACAGGCTGCCCAGGGCAGTGGTGGAGTCCCCATCCCTGGAGGTATTTAAAAGACGTGTAGATGAGGCGCTTGGGGACATGGTTTAGTGGGCATGGGGGGGTTGGGTTGACGGTTGGACTCAATGACCTTAGAGGTCTTTTCCAACCTTAGTGATTCTATGGTTCTATGATTTACCTTGCTGGTGTGAGGATGAAGAAAGGTGAAGCAGTAGTGGAGGGATCCACTGTAGGATTGGGACTAGCAGAGTAGTGTTCAAACCGGACTGTGCCTTAAAGATACCGAAGAGATTATATTGAGTAACCATCAAGTTACTGCATTTCACTCTAAGCTTAAAGTCACATGAAAGTGAACAGATTTCCGTATCTAAAAAATCGACACTCACCTCTAGCTACATATATATCGCTTATTAAATATCCTGCGACAATCGAACTACAAGTCTAGTAGTGCTAAGAAGCCCCATTCTCCATATTCTTGGCATAACACAGATCTGCAGAGGAAAGTTCTTGCCAAACATAAAATTTTCTTTTTAACAGGTGAACCTCACCTCCCATCCTCAGCAGCAAACCCACCTAAGGGTGTGTTGGTTTGTGTTAAACAGGACAAGATTGGAAAAATAACACGTCACCCATTGCAAGCTTCAAAGTCAGAATTCATGGACTAACACTAACAACCTTTTAAGGATAAAGACACGTTAACTAATGTGCCTTGAAGTATGATCTTGAACCATCTGCCTATTCAATCCCCTTCCCCACCATGAAAAGCTACAAGGAATTTATTTTCACAGAAGGATGGGACAAGTTTGTGTACGTATTTCCAAAAGTGTTTGACAGCGTTCACAAAAAGTAATTTTGGCACCATGTACCATACGTTGCAGCTTCACAGAAGTACACTCTTCTCCCAGCGCAAATAAATCCTCCCATGCCCGTCACCCGTCCCTACCAGCTCCTGCTGGTACACTACTACCACCCACCAAGTAGACTCTAACGAGGCTTCTCTTCTACTTTTTGGATAGCTGACCTACCCGACGTGGGAACTCCCAGAGCTTCAGGCAGTGGGGTGCTCCACGAGATCTTCTCCTTCCCCTCGTGTTGGATCAGACATGTACTCAACAACAAATACATCAGGCCTCCAGAAGCAGCGGGAATAAGGTTTTGACAAATATCACCCCCCTCAACAAACACATCCTGTGTTGTGCTAGACAAAATCAGGGATCCAATACTAATTTTTTTTTTTTTTTTTTTTTACCAGATAGCCAGAAGTCCTTGTTCTTAAAGCATATTCCTTTCTACACATTTTCAACAGGAGCACGGCCTCGCACAACACACACCTTTTCTTTAGGAAAGGCAGCAATTACCCAGCAGTAATCCACCAAGCCTCAGTGTGATGCATACAATGCAATGCGGGACACTGTCTCATCTGGCAAACACCACTGTCAGTCAGATTTGTTTGTTTTATACTGTCAAGATGCTTTAGCGTCTTAAAGATAAATTATAAATCAAAGCAACATGACTCTCTTTCAACAGAACAGATAGTTCTGCTTAGCTTTTGCAGGACCCATCCCATGCAGTGTTCTATAGACAGACACTTATTCTCATGGCAACTGCTCAAGTTAAAAAAACCCCACATTTACATAATGAGATTGTGAGCTAAACTCCTGGAAACCAAGAATTTCAAAGTTAACAGTCAGCTCTTTGTCAGTGCTAATGATGTGTGCGCTTGTGTGCATGTGAGTGGGCAACAACCATCTGTAAAATGAAAAAAAAGTATTAGCATTAAATTTTGAATTTTCTGTGTCTTGCTTGGGTTGCAGATTTAATTACTTTTTAATACAGGCTTCTTGTCCATTTTCTGAAAAGGGGAAAAAATAAAGGGTTATGAAAAATGAAACATATCCACAGAACTTTATTGCTTTAGCCAAGTAATGATTTTTAAGCTGTTTTAATGTTTTGAAAGCTTTGTCTCAAATAATCAAACACCACTTTAAGGAAGCTGTTCACGATATTTATGAATGCAACCACTACAGCAATTTATTCTCAAGCTATTAGCTCACTGGGTCTCACGAGTCAAACACAGGATTAGGGTAAATAAGTTTCCCGAGATGCCTGTGACAGTGTGAAGGGAGAAAGAAAGGGAAGAAAAAAGCTACTGCAAACAGCAAAAAGAGGAATTCAGCAACTTTTTATCAGGAACACTGCTGCACTACCGTGCTAGAAGATTCCGCACTCAGATGAAAACCCAAGGTCCGGACTGAAATACAGTCCTGTATTTCAAGTTTCAATACCTGATTTGCAGTTTACTTGGCATTTTTCACAGGACTCAAAATTACAACTTACCCTAGTCTGTGCCCCACTGCCCTCAATGCAATTCCCCTGGCAAGAGAAGAACTACCACCACCACACCCCGGAGTGTTCATGGAGAGCAAAATAGTTTCTCTGTGCGAGCTCTTAGGACTCCCACTTTGCCTTCTGGACTTCTCTGAACACGTCTCTTCTGAGCAAGCTGTTGTAATTAATTTGGCCTTCGCTAGTTTGCAAGGAAAAACTGAAGGTAAGATGCACCTGACAGAACACAGACTGAACAACCTGAGCTCTGGAAGCCTACGTGAAGCGTTCCTAAAATGTATATCTATATGCAGCACGGCAAAAGATGCAGTGATAGGATGTAGGAACCGATGGTGGGTCTGTAGCGTGGGAAGTTGACTCTGCGCTGGAGGAACGAGCACTACCTCAACACTGAGGACTGCTGCTGCGGCGACAGCTCTCCCTCAAGGAACCAAACCCCTGCTTCGTTTAAAGCACACTCGGGCAGAGCAGAGGTGGCATCGTAATTCGTAACAGTAAATGCTTTCAAATTACAACAGACAGGAGTTTCATCCTTGCAAGGAATGAACGTTCGTAACCTTAGCTAAGCACGTGGAACAAAAAAAAGGCAGCAGCTTTCTCCAGGGCTGACAGAACATATGGCTAAGTTGCAGCACAAAATCAAGAGGGAAAAGACAGGTCAACACCCTCTTCTGAAAATGGATTCACTTGCAGCTTGCAGACATTCCTCCCTCACTCTCCTGTCACAGAACAGCCCCCTTCCTCCCCTCCCTTGGACTGCACGGTGGTACAGGGCCACATCTCTCACTTACATCTACTTTTCTTCTTCTCCCACTACCGCTTCTCCACCGACCAAAACGACATCAGCCAAACAGGCCATCTACCATCGGAGGCGGACAGCCGCCCCGGGGAAGGGTGACACCGAATCGCCGAGCTCACAGGGCCCAGAAGAAAAAGCCCAGAGCTTCTCACGTCCCTGAGACACGCCGTTCAACAGGCAGCATCCCTTTCAGATTCACCAGAAGCTGCCAAATGAGCTGGTGTGAGGACACCAGAGCATCTTCCCCAATTAGAGAGAGAACAGACTGCCTTCAGAATTACCAACACAGGCAATAACCTCTCCTTTTTGTGCTGTGCAATAGCTAACCTACTCCCTCATTTCCACAGAGCTCCCCCGACTCAGCAAACTAAGGCACCGAACAAGCCCCTGCACCTCCAGGCACTCTGCTGGAAGGGCAAAGGAAAGGCTTTTCACCAGCCACGGTGAGACTGGGGACTGGCGCAGCGCTACCAGCGAACGAACGCGAGATGGAGTGAGGTGGAGATGAACGACAGAATGAAAAGACCTTTTAACAAGCAGCAGCAACAATCGGAAGTTCTAAGAGATACTGGGGTGGGGTAGAGAAAAAAAAAAGGGCAACTCTCACAGACTTCACTATTTTGGCCAAAGAGATCCCCCTTTCCGCCTCGCTGAACTCCCTCTGACAGCTGCTTATACCTACACAGGTATAGAAGCTTCCTCCTGACGTTCCAGCAGATTCTTCCAGCAATGGATTTTAATGAAGAGAAAATGCCAGCTGCATAGAGATGAAACAAAGAGAACCGAGGGCTGAAGGGGGCCGGCACACCACCCGCGGCTGGACTCTGGAGGGGGCTTGTACTGCCTGTGCCCACCCCAGCCTCTGGGCAGGTTACGCTGCTTCTTTGGGCCACGTACGAGGGGGACATCACGTCAAGTAAAGCATCTATGCCTTCCCTCAAGCCTTCTCCCTCTCTTTTCCTATATAAAGGCTCTTGGCGATGTGGCACCGACTCTTCTTGACACTTTCAAATCTGGCTTGTGGGCCTATCTGCAAAAACCTCATCTCTTCTGATGAGATGTCCTGAAAGCAAAAAAATGTCAGCAGGTAGCTTAGCTTACACAGTTCTGGAGAATATGACAGCCCACTTGCACAGTCAAAGGAATTGTAGAAACGTCACTTTGAAGTCTCACCATGGAAAATATCTTTAAAATATATTAAAGCACAAAAAAGCCCAGAACATTTTCCAAGCTAATTAAGATACTTAAGCAGGCTAAATACTTTGAAGCTGCACAGAAACTGCTCTGCAAAAGGAACTGCCAGAGAAAGCAGTACACATAACGCTCTGAAGAACAAGGTGCCTGCAGTTGTATTACCCTTTTTCTATACACTCATGTTTATAAAATTACATTCATTATATCCAGGTTTGAAATGGAAACAAACAAGTGGGTAAGCAGACAGATTTAAGTACGTGGTAAGCTGTGAGAGCTGCTGTTTCAAAGCAGTAAAAAACACACAACTTATCCTCCTCTTCTCCTTCTACCCTCCCAAGGAAGGTTTCTTCCTAACCAGATCTGTTTTCTGGACATTTCGTGCAAGACTTGGCAAGTAAAACATGTTTCTGCTTCCTGAAATCATTTTCAAGCAGCTTGAAAGTGCCTAAGAAAACAGATGCTGTCGAGCACTTGCTGAGGCTGCAGCGGAGCTGCCTTTCACCCGCCAGACACCAGCCACAGCCCCCCCGCCGAGGGGCCCGGACCTGCTCCCCTCCCGCTCCTCAGGGATCTCCATGCTGGCCACCAGGAACTGGACCCTGCCTGACGGACCAGCGCCTGGACCCTGCTCCCCTCCCGCTCCTCAGGGATCTCCACGCTGGCCACCAGGAACCAGACCCTGCCCCCCTCCCCCTCCCCAGGGATCTCCACCCCGGCCACCAGGAACCGGACCCTGCCCGACGAACCAGCGCCTGGACCCTGCCCCCCTCCCGCTCCTCAGGGATCTCCACGCTGGCCACCGGGAACCGGACCCTGCCCGAGGGACGAGGGCCCGGACCCTGCTCCCCTCCCGCTCCTCAGGGATCTCCACGCTGGCCACCGGGAACCGGACCCTGCTCCCCTCCCGCTCCTCAGGCATCTCCACGCTGGCCACCAGGAACCGGACCCTGCTCCCCTCCCGCTCCTCAGGGATCTCCACTGACCACCGGGAATCAGACCCTGCCCGAGGGACCAGAGCCTGGACCCTGCCCCCCTCCCCGCTCCTCGGGGATCTCCATGCTGGCCACCGGGAACCGGACCCTGCCCGAGGGACAAGCAGAACGGGAAGGGGGAAACCCCACGCTTTCCCCCCCGAGGCCCATAAGATACACTTTCAGCCTGTAACACTAAATGTAAACTATGTAGGGCAGAAGAAGGGTTTAGAAATTGAGATCCAGCAAAAACAGAAATAGCTAATAAATTCAGCTGGACTGAGGATGGATTCATGTGATTTACCAGTCACTGACTCTGTGAGAACCAACCTCAGTCACTTCCATCCATGGAGAAAGAAAGTAGTGCCAAGAAAAACGAAAGAGAATCCTTATTTGATTGTTGTTTTGAGTTCCAGAGATCAAAAAAAGCCCAAACAGTATAAGAAATAACAAAAAAATGAAGTCATAACATCTGCATCTTTCCTGTATTCCTCTGAAATGAAGCACCTATGCAAACACACGAGACTTGGGGGGAAAAAAAACCTGCAACAGATAAAACGCAGAGGACAGAAGGAGATCAGGGTGGGTTGAACCACACACAAAAAGTTAACAGAAACATCGGCGTTTAAAGCCATAGAGCAGCAGTTTAATAAGTTCCTAATGACAGAACGGGCCTGAATTCAGCTTGATCTAACCACTGGAAAAGTAACAAGCCAGATGACAAGCTCAGCATTACATGATTCTACCTCAGGACAAGCAGAATCTTCTTGCAAGAGAGTTATTCAGCAAGACTCAGCAACAACTGGTCCACGAGATCTTCATAAAAAATGCAGACGGGATGGAGTGTTCGTTAAGCGCTGGGCGCACGTTCACTGTACGGTCCACAGAAAGAGCAGAAGCAGCCCAGGGCAGGGCAGAGCTCTTTAACCTCAACACCAGTCTTACCCCCAACAGCTGAGATGAATCCACTCCCCTATTTGGGAAATCAAAGAACTAGAGAGTTTGTTCTGCACGCAAAACAGAAGGGAAAGATAAAGGTTAGAGTCATTTTGTACCCGCAATAAGTGACCTGCACTACAGGCTTGTAGAGGCCCAGAAAACAGGCAGGGAATGTAATACTTAAAGAGTTTTACTTGGCTTTAGAGCACAGATGAAGTTAGAACAGGAAAACTCGCTGTGAGAACTGGAGGTACAATAATCGCCCAGGAACGGTAAGGAAATCCTCACGACCTCAGGCCTTGAAACTTCCTCTGCACAAAGCAGGACAGAGCGGTGCTGCACAGGGCAAACTGAATTGTCAAGCAACGGAGATCCTCTCTGAAGCCTCTAACAAGGAGGAAAGTGAAAATAAAGTCTGTATGATATCTGCTAAGTCATTGTTCTTGCAAGCAGGGAGAAGTTTGGCTTGCATTAAGTTTTCTTTGGTGGTGTTTCGTTATTTACCTCCTTTAAAAAAATACACTGACTTTACATAAAAAGGGTGATCTTTTCAAATATGCCTAAGAGCATAGAACCTACTAAAAGTTGACCTTACTTGTGCGTCTAAACATTTTGGGAAAAAAATCCACCATCATAGTTTTTGGTTTTCTTGTTGGGACATAGCCCTAGCATGCAAAAGAGACACACATTCCTTTCTCAATGTCAAAAGGGCAGAGGTGCACAGCACCCGCTTCGTTTCCCTGGCTCTCTCACTGCGTAGTAAAAGAAGAAGGGAAAAGGGTACGGAAAAGAAAAGAAAGAAAAAGGAAGAAGCTAAAGAAGCCCCTTCTAACTACCAGGAGAAAAGACAATATGTTGCGATTGTAATTTCAGAGGCAACTGCCATAAAAGTAATATAACAGTTTTGGAGAGGCTGTCCCGGACCCCCTGGAAAGGAAGGAATTGAAAAAGTCTGATTTTAATTTTTCCCCTCCCCTCCCTCCTCAGTCAGCTCCCACAACTGACAAGCTTGGGGAAGAGCAGTGCAGAGCACTCCACCCTGCTGCAAATGACAAAGACTTGCGGTTGAAAAGCATCAAAAACCCAGGGGAGATTTTTCTCCGAAGCACCATTCACAGATCTCAGAGCAGCGAGGAATGCTTTGAGACGAACGCTGGCGGCAGCCTGCCCTCAACCCAGCTGCGAAGGCTTCCTCTCCCTCCTCCCCTTTAATATAGGAGTGGGCAACTTTTAACTCGTGCAGTTCCTGCTCCGCACACCAACTGCTGCAACGCCGCATGCGCTGCCACGGGCTGCGCGGGGCTGGCCAAACGGTCGCTCCCAGTTTACACTCCAGAAACAGCCCTATGAACCCAGTTTCTCTGGAAACTTCCTCCTCTAGCAGATGTTTAATGCAGTCACTTAGAATCATAGAATCACTAAGGTTGGAAAAGACCTCTAAGGTCAGCGAGTCCAACCGTCAACCCAACCCCCCCATGCCCACTAAACCATGTCCCCGAGCGCCTCATCTACACGTCTTTTAAATCCCTCCAGGGATGGGGACTCCACCCCTGCCCTGGGCAGCCTGTGCCAAGGCCTGACCACTCTTTCAGGAAAGAATTTTCTCCTAATGTCCAATCTAAACCTCCCTTGGCACAACTTGATGCCATTTCCTCTCATCCTATCGCTTGTTACTTGGGACAAGAGACCGACCCCCCCTCACTACAACCTCCCTTCAGGCAGTTGTAGAGCGCGATGAGGTCTCCCCTCAGCCTCCTCTTCTCCAGGTTGAACACCCGCACTTCTTTCAAGAAGCCCCCTTCCACTGCAAGGGCTTGGGTGCAGTGTCCGACGGGAACGTGCTGCGGCCAACGCACACGCCTCATGTCAAAAGCATCAGGAGACTGCTCCCACCTAGCAAACCACAGGCAGGGAACTGCTCGCGGCGTCAGAGAAACTCACCACAGACGCTATAAATCAAGGCCATAAAATATAAGCAGTACGAATCATGTGGTAAAATAGGCAGGAAGGAAATTCCTGCTCTAACAGCTTTAGCACAACCAGAGCAGGAATTGACTCCTTTTCTCACCTGATTGTGACTTGCAGACACCGTTAGACTTGTAATATTAAATCTCTGCTGAAATTATCATCATGAGACGCATATTTGCTATGAATACTGCCAACTGGCAATGTTCTCATAGAGGGCCACTGTCTGGCCCCCGTATCAGAGAGGAGAGATCTGGTCCATCTGAGAGAGCTGGATGGAACAGAATGCATACACCGTCTTCTCAGAGATGTATGATTTCTTCCACGTGTGGCTTTGGGTTTTTTTTCTTTGTATTTGTTTGTGTGTTTTAAGCCTAGACCACTTCTTGATTGAGTAGGAAAGATTTACCCAAATAGGGCCACAAAATTTTGCAGTATTTTAACTGTAGGTAGTGGACTCAAGTCTGAATATGGCTTAATGTATAGTTCCTCTTGTTTGATACCTCCAGAAAAGCCAAAACCAAACACGTGAAGAAAGAGCATGATACAAAACCTGAAGAGAGAAAGAAATCAGAAAGCAAACAAACAACAGGAACAAACCCTGATGGCTTACAGGAAAGAAGACAATAAAAAAAAAACAAACCAACAGGGGGAAGCACAAATTTGACTTCATTTCTTTACAAACAAAAACTTAATAAATGGCTTGAAGAGTTTTTCCAACAAGAGAAAGTAGAGAATACGGTGAGGGGGAAACGACGAATGAAAGAGCACAGGAACAGGTTCAGTATGTTTTCTCTACTCCGTATTTACACCAGGCTTTCTGGAAAGACCGACCATATTACTGATGTACAGATAAGAAAGGCACAGACCAAAAGCATTCCTGTCCCTTCCTGGGAAATTCATTATTCGAAGGTTAACTTATTTCACAGTGGTTTTCCATGTTGCTTGGTTTCCACCTCAGACAGGCCGTATAGCTTGCAAAGGCATCGTGCTGCCATCTCTCTCCAATACGCAAGCTCACGATACCACTTCTGCACGTTTCTCAGGCACCTCCAGCCAGCGCTCCTTCACATACGGAGTCTTGAATTACATCCAGCTTGGCCAGGAAGGTACTCTCTGGATATTTTCTCGCAATTATCAGTCATGATTAGAATCTGATCTCATATGGCTGCCAACTAATCATCAACTCTCGGATTTATATATCAAGAGGTGGTGGAAAAGGCAGCCTGGAAAACAAGGGAGAGACCAGCAGTGGCTTCTACAAATACTCAGTGATTCAATCACACTTGTGCTGTGAGCTCAATGGAAAGAGCAAGAATTTGGGCTCAGGAATGTAATCAGCTTGGCAGCTGATTCATCACAAAACTGATCGTGTGTGCGTACGAGCAGAAGGTTACCACCGACTCGGTCTTTATGATACGACCTGGCTCCCACACAATAGCAAATGACAAGACTATGGCCAAGTGATCCTTTTGTAAAACAAAACTAAAAAAAAAAAAAAAATTAAAAAATTAAGTCGGAGCACGGCTTAAGCCCCTGCCTACGATCTCCAACTCCTCTTTGCAAGCCAGGCTCTGCTCACTGCCACCATGTCTCATTTGTATCACAACAGCTGCTTCAGTCCTGTCATACCTGCTGTAGCCACCCTGCTGTCTGAGCCCATCTCTGAAGAACCTCTCTGTCTAACTGATCACCAACATACCCGTTGCGATCTGCTTTAATAGCAAGCAAAAACAACAGAAAAAATTCAGCCTGGAATTTGTTAGCTTTTGAACAGAACATATGGTCTTCTCATCTACCTTTTCCTGATTGATCACAGTCGTCCAGTTATTAAACAAGGATATAACTTCCCCCACAGCATTGCTTTCCTGAAGTCACAGGCTTATTGTTTTCTGCTTCTAGGGTATGAAAAAAGAAAATTCAATTTGACAGCAAGTTAGTCACTTGCCGTAAGGACACTCTTTCCCATACAATCTTCCTACAGCTACGGGTTCTTACAGGCATCAGTGCCAAATACCTTGCAGAGCTTCCATTTAATTGCACATAATGATCCCCTTCCCTCAAGCTAAGTCCAAACCACCTCCTTGCAAACCCATCAGCAAGGCTCCAGCCACCATGGACTTCAAAGTTAACTGGCACAATAGTTCAAGTTTTAGTTCAGAAAACCTTTCTTGAAGAAAACTCTCAGCTCTAAAACTTATTCTGTAGGACAGTCCTAAGTCTTCTCCTGTAGAGGGTAAATCATAACCACCATTTGCTATGGAAAAACCTGTCTCAAAAAGCCTACAAGCGTTTTCATGGACAACCATCACTAAAACGAGGTTGGTGTTTGCTACCTATTCAGCATGTAGGAGGCAAAGGGAAATGACGATCTAAGAATAAACAGTTGAACAAATGGAAAAACTAGTTTTTAACTCCCACAGGTTTTAGTGCAGTGTAACACATTTCCTAACCTCTTAACAAAAACATCAGACCGTCAAAATTACTTCCACTTAAGAACTAGTTGGTAATTACTGCATTTACTGTGGTGCACTAATGCTATTAGAATAAACGAAGCCTTGAAAGCCTCTGCTTTGAAGCCTCGGAGGATGTAATTCAGCACCAATGCCCAGACCCCACAGTGACTGGCTGGTGCGCTTCAGGTGACAGATAATATTCAGAATTCATTCATGATATTTATTTTCTTCAAATGACTTTATAATCTTTCACAAAGCTTTCAAAAGTTAGAAGTTTGGTATTCTTCATCTGTAAAATAGAAATCAGGCATACGACAGACGTCAACCCAAAATGCCCAACACCATTTACCTCGCCAACAGCAAGAAGCATCAGGCGGCTCCAGCTGCAGCCACCTCTGTGCTCGGGACACGTCAGCGGGCACCCTCATTGTTCCAGCCTTCAGCCAGGTTAGTGGAAGCACGACTGAACTAACAGGGCAGAGGAAGAACAGGACTTCTGCACCCAATGCTTCCCACCCTCCAGCTCGCTACCTCCCTTAACAGCCAATACCTGCTTTGACATCAGAACTGAACTTGAATAGAGATGCTAAAAGCGCTCTATGGTCCTGTACCCTCCGCACGCCTCTCCCTGCTTGTTCATCAGGTTTTACTGTTTGCGTAGACTCCATATTACAAATAAACAGAAAATTAATTATTCAGCTTCTAATTCCCATTGCATGTTGATGTTTATGTAATTGAAAACCATATAATTGCTTTATGTTTTTAACATGCCTCATAAATATGGATTTTTAACACAATCCTTTATAGCAAATTAGCACAGAATATCTGGTAATGTGAGATGGAAGCATAAATTAGTTTGGCAAGCTCAGGGAACAGCACACAGACTGAAGACTGGCGTGATGTCTCTCACCACTTCACGATTTTCAGCAGGCAGAAGAAAATCCGCTGTGATGCCCAGCTTTCCCAGGAAGCTTGATCAGACTCTGGGACATAAGTTTTAATGCAAGAGCAGCAAAGAAGAGAAAGCTAGAATTCAACAGCCTCATCCTTCACAGATTTACAGGTACTGAAATGCTTGGCTGAGGATGAATCTCGGCTTAATCTAAAGCCTGGCATGAAACTTTCTTTTTTTGTGATAATCCACTTGCTTATCAAGTTTCATTTGCTAGTTTCAGATCAGGCAGTATGAAATACCTTTCTCTGGAACCCTGGCTGGCAACTTGCTCGGGTTTTAAAAATCACCCTGGAGCAATTTATGCTCCAGTGGATACAGACACCGGTACAGCAACTTAAGTGTGACCTGCAATAAAGAAACAAATGCCATTTGCTTCAGCTGAAGAAAGTTAACACTGACCTGGCTGGGACCCACATTTGGAAGGAGCGGGCTTGAAGACATAGTCAGGTCTAGTAGACACACTTTGATGTTAATACCACTCAGTTGTGAGGTATCCCCCCCAGCTCCAGTTTTCCATACCCTTGTTTCTCCTATAAGATGATATAAAACCATATTTTCTGTAAGGCAGAGTAAAACTGTAGCTATGCCAGCACAGTGAAACCACTTAGAGAAAAAAACAGAATTACTCTAAGCAAGGAGTTCTCAAAATAACAGGCACAAACGGCCCAGACCTATCGAGGTCCCGCACACATGGGGTCGCCTACGTTTCTGAGGGCAATTCTGCATTTCTAGCTGCTCTCCTTCCTGTGAGTCAAGTGCGTTGCACCAGCACAGTTTCCCGCTACAGAAACATCTGGCTGACCTGGAGTCGCTGCATTTGTTCTTGTTGAGCAGATGTCAGTAAAACTTTTCAACAGACCTTGGTAACCCTGCTCCAGGGGACTGTCTACACCGAAAACATGCTGCTTTAGGTCAATTACATAATTGATCACGTATTAAACTGCTACAACATCTGAATAGAGACACTTTTACACCTGGTCATGTTGGCTTTGCTTGTGGCTTTACATTTGAATAAGAACACACATACGAGCTTTGACAGAGCTCACATGTCACAAATTATTCCCAGATATAACTGAAGTTGTGAAAAGATACAGATTTTAACCATGTGCAAAACTAGCTTCAGCTGGGGACAGAGTTGCAGTCTGACATTTTAGGAGCCACATCTTCCAACTTCACTGCTGGCAGCTGCAGAGGGAAAAAACAAAACAAAATAAAGAACCTACCCCAAAGTCTGACACATAGGATGCCGCGATCTGTTTCTCCTGCTGACACAGGTCTGAGCAGCAAAACTGGTCTTCTATTCAATTCCACTGCTGCACAAGAACAACCCAACTCCTAAAGAGCAAGGAAGTAAAACTCTTGTGTTTTCTGCCCAAGTCCCTGTACAAACAGCTGAATGTAGTGAGCTTCCTCAATAGTCCACCTTGGGAAATCATTTCTAACTAGTGGTTACAGACATGACAACGTCAGACCAAGATTTGCAAAGGCACTGGAAGCCTTGGACATTGTAAATTATGTAAATAATGCGTAAGACAGTTATAAGCTTAACGATGAATTGTCATTCTCGTATCAAGGATGTAGCTCTTCTGTTCCTCTCAAACCTTCCTGGAATACATCACCCTTAGTCCCCGAGATAAGCAGTGTCAGGATGACCTGAACATATAGAAAAGGCTGTATTTCAAAGACTGTTTTAATAAGACTTGAATGGTTGCCAGGGTCATCCCTGATAAGGCAGCAAACCTGTGCCTTAAAACTGAACTTTGCTTCAAAATGAGGAGGGGGCACTTCCCCAAACAGCCACTGACGACCACCAGAGACCCCTGCGCAAGCACAGAAGGACTGGGAAGAATGCCAAGGAAGATAAGGCGTAACGCTTACATAATCTCATGAATATGTATCAGTTAGGCATGGCTTTAGGAATGGTTTTGCTCATTTTGTACTGTAAAGGAGGGCCTGGAGTTTGTGGCGGTGTGCTTGATTTGTGGAAAACATTCACCCTCCACCCTGCGCAGAATAAAGCAACATCTTTGTTTAGTGTTTTGAGGGCTTAAAATCGACAATACACAGAAGCATAAATTAACCTCAGACTTTTTGCTGCCCTGGTTAATGCAGGCAGGTCTCAAAAGAGACTTAGACTGAAGCATTATCACTTAGCTAAGATTAATGTTAATCATCAGGCTAAAGAACAAGGTTTGCCAGTTGACTGAAACTGCAGAGCTGATGGGCCAGACCTGGCGGGAGAGCCCTGCAGACCAGCTCCCAGCTGGGCTTGGAAGTAGAATTATAGGTTGGGGCAGGCTGGTCTGATGAGTGAGGGTTAGGACTGGAAACAGAAGAGACAGCCAAGCTAACTCCCGCTCTGCTAGCGAGAGCTTCTCTTCAGTACTTAACCCAGGAAACCTTTGCTGTGGCTCCTCCCTGACATGCGTTTGCTATAACAATTACCATTTTCCAAGAAAAAACAGGTTGCCCCGGTACTGAAATTGTACTAACAAAAATTAAAGTTTCATTTTAAATACAAACGCTACAATCCTTTTCTACAATAACTGTAGAAAAAGCACTTGGTCACCTTACCTGGAATTGATTTTGTTTTACAGCAAGTCAAAGATTAACATCTGTGCCTTTTATTTGGATTCTCTCCATTGACAGCAAGAAGACCGGGGGCTGGCACCTACGGTCCAGCAACAGGAGCCCTCTGCACAATTAAATGACACTGACATCTATGAAAAGTTAATGCAATTCAGCAGCCAGGACATGGCACGACAAGCCAATACACATGGTATATTTCAAACCCCTACATGCTGTTAAAAGCTTCTGGAAAATGTATTTGAAAGGAATTGATTTTTACTAATGAGAGCTCAAGAGAGAATTTAATTAGCCTCAAGAACAATGGGGAAAAGAACATCCTTTATTTTAAACTTGTCTTCCTCTAACGTGACATTTTGTCACCCGTTTTGGAAGTTTTGAAGCACAGGCACAGAAACTGGATGTTCATGTCATCACCTTTTTCTGGAACTGTTAAATTAGGCATAAATGCCACAAAGTGAAGATAAAAATATCTGGGCACAATTGTTAAGAGCTCATATTTCATTTCTGCACAGGTGAGAAAAAAAACCCATGCCATTTACAGTCTCAATTCCCAGCTCCCCTCGTCAGCCACTGGCTGAAAGGAAAGTGGCTGACACATGGTTACTGCCTGCATGTACTGTTTTGTAGCTAGCTTCAGAACCCCAATTCCAGCCCCAGCAACCGAAAAAGAAAAAAACCCATGGGATTACAGCAAAGGTCCAATAAGGCATGCCCGTAGGAAGGGCGCTTCCATGGGAGTAAGCTGTGCCTAGAGGGAAGGCTACCATCAGCATCCTGAAGTACGTCTGCCTACAGAAGAGGCATCATATGAGCTGGACACACGAAGCCAGTTCCCTGTCCTTACTGCCTTCAAGGAATTGCTTTCAGGGCAAGGTGATTGTTGCCAGATCCTCTTTTTCTTCCTTTTTTTCCTTGCTAGAGCTGCTGACAAACATGGTGAGCCCCCAGTGATACAACACCTTGTCTAAGATTTGACCCAGATCATAAAACTGATTTTTGTACTAGCCAAATCATCTGCTGATAACCGCTTTGAGCTTCAAGCCATCAAAGGTGGACTGAACAGGAGATCAGGTGAAGAGGCTGGACACCTCCCAGATCTACAAATACCCTTTTCAGTAAATTTATTGTCCATTTGAAGACCTGAAGTCATTGCTTGTCTATTGCCACATTATAGTTGCTCTTAATAGAATAGCTGCTCTCCGAACAGCGGTAGCCTAACAATTTTGGCAGCATGTCTATTATTATTCTGCCAAAATGCTAACCAAAGCATCTGCAGGAGCAACATGCTGATCTACAAGACGACTCTTCCTCAGGTACATACGCCTGTTCTGCAAGAAAACCCTGGCATTTTCATGAGCTGAGGGAGCTGTGAGATGCAGCAACTCAAATTCACTTGTACCAGCTGCCCGGATCTCTCCCTGAGATCCCCACATCTATTTTACACTACTTTAGTTGCAAAGTCTCCATGCACAGTGAAGTAAGAATTCCACTCTCAGTCCCGCTCAGAAGTTACCACGCTTCTGAATCAGTCTGGGACCGTCTACAATAACGCCTGTGTTATTAACTGCGGTTCAAATGAAGTGATCAATAATCAATTTTACAAACGACAGACTGGCCGGGGGGCCGCAGGGAGCGTGGAGTCTGCATGCTGTTGGAATAAATGCACAGATGAACTTACCGGGCATCTGAAATATCAGTACCAACCAATATGAACATTTGCCTACTGTAAACCTTTTAGTCTCCGTGCAGATGGATCGACTTTTTTCTTGACAAGAAGCCTCTCAAATAAATAATCTTACGAGGAAAGAAAAATGGAAAGAAGAGGAAGCCTGGACTTAATCAGGGAATGGAGGAAGAGAGGAAAGAAGGAATTCACAACTGACAAAAACGTTTCCATCTAGCAATCTTTATAAAACAGGGATATCAGAGAGCTAAATATGCTCAGGCAAAGCCTTCATTTAATAAAACATTCAGTGACATTTTATTTGTATCCTTCCTTAAGTTTCTGCTTCTATTTAGTCTGCCTCTGAGTATTCAATTCCTGCTGTAGGCCAAATCTGGGCTAAGCTGATGCACAATAATTGCAAGTTGAGCTTCAGTTTACAGACTGAGTCAATGATGAGTCAAAGAGAGACTCAATAAAAGGAAACGGATGCAGCCAGGATCAGACTACAAAGCTTTGGGATGTCTAAGTGATACCACAGCATTTGGGAATTTCAGAATTTCAATTTGCCACGTGCAAAGGGCTGGCTAGAAGCTCCAGACAGAGCAGGATGTTCTGGGAGCTATTTGTGTTTCATAAATTAGGTGGTGTGGAATTTCATTGAAATTTAGAGTATGTCTGTTCCACTTGGCTGTCAGTTCTCAAACCCACTTTGCATTGCAACTCAATCGTGCAAACACCAGCAATGGGCCATAGTGTTTACCGTTACAGCCAGTCCCCTTCCAGCTTCGTCTCACCTATATCTAAATCCACAGAAATCATCAGTACAGAATTTATATTATCACTTAAAAATTAATTTTATTAAGTCAACCTTTTGAACTGTTTTCCACTTGTTTGACACGGGGTCAGATTTTTCATTTTTTAATATACTGTCAATTTTTATAAAAGCAATTTATACATGCCAGCGAGGAAAGAGCAGAGATGTCTGACAACTGTGTATGCGTCTAAATCTGTTTTAGAATATTGGGGTATAGCAAAATCCTAATGCAAACTCAAAGAAAAAATATGCAAAAATAAAAAAAAGGAGATACCCACCCGTGCAACAGTGGGCATTACCCAACACGCTGTAGAAACATAAGGCTATTCAATTCAGGACACTTGCAGAGCATTTGGTTTATAACTTGGCCCACAATGGAACTGTTTACTAACCACTGCAGAGCTAGAGTTGTAGGCACACTGCTGAAGCCAGGAGCCTCTCTCTGCAGCACCAGAGTGAATATAGACTTGCTGCAATAAAACCCCCTTTCCTAGGCAACGGGGTAAAAGCTAATAAAGGTATTTAGCAAACTTAGAAGGAAAGAAAAGAAAGGCCATGAAAGGAAAAGGAGTTTGAATTAAAATATCCAGTATGTTTTCGTTGGTGTTAAAGATTTCTAGAATAAAAGTACAAAATGGAGGAGAAACTAAAGGAAGAAGCACTCTGAAGACACACTTAGATAAAAAGCAATTAAGAGAATAAACTAAATACAGTCCTAGAGCTGAACAAATTTACACGGTTGTTGAAAAATGTTATGGAGTTCCCTTCCAATTGAGTGGATGGCTGTCGCAGAGCAGGAACCCCCCAGCAACGGGTGGGCCCGAGGAGTACAGCACAGGAGCTGCCGTCAGCTAATTCGAGGCATAGGAAGAGATCTTAAGAAAGAGCAATTGATATATGCGACTCACATGGATAATCCAAGCAATAATATCCTCCATCCAATCCCAAAACTCAGACACATACTTTGAGGAATACACCACATTCCAGATTAAGGGAAACGTCTGGCCGTGCTACTTCAATGCCGGAAATCAGAGATGACCAAAGTATAGCTGGGGTGGGATTAAAGGAACAGCTCTGAAGTTTAGCATGGCAGCTATAAGATCTACAAATAATTACTGTCAGGAATTAGAGCAGAATTGTTTGACTTGCTGCTAAATTGTCACGGTTTAAGTTTTTAAGCCAACACTTTCCCCAAGACATACTGTGTTCAGTGTTGGGCCCCTCACTCCAAGAAGGACACTGAGGTGCTGGAGCGTGTCCAGAGAAGGGCAACGGAGCTGGGGAAGGGCCTGGAGCACAAGTCTGATGAGGAGCGGCTGAGGGAACTGGGGGTGTTCAGCCTGGAGAAGAGGAGGCTGAGGGGAGACCTCATCGCGCTCTACAACTACCTGAAGGGAGGTTGGAGCGAGGGGGGGGTTGGTCTCTTCTCCCAAGTAACAAGTGATAGGACGAGAGGAAAGTTGTGCCAGGGGAGGTTTAGATTGGACATTAGGGAAAAATTTCTTCACTGACAGGGTGGTCAGGCCTTGGCACAGGCTGCCCAGGGCAGTGGTGGAGTCCCCATCCCTGGAGGGATTTAAAAGACGTGTAGACGAGGTGCTCAGGGACATGGTTTAGTGAGCATGGGGGGGTTGGGCGGTTGGACTCGATGATCTTAGAGGTCTTTTCCAACCTTAATGATTCTATGATTCTATGATACAAACCTCTAAGATGTGCAACGCTCAGTTACAAGTGGTAAGGAGAAAGCAGGGTGGGAACTTGTTCCCAAAATATGACCTTCCTCCCATTTTCACAACTAAATCCTGGGGCCTCTCTCTCCCTCTCCTCAAATGAATCCTCCTCTACTTAGGACTAAAATTAATCTTTATAAACCCACGGCTTCAGGCTCATCTCAAATTGCAGCATGCTAGCAAAGCTATTATTCATCAAGGACGGCACATTTTGAAGTGTTCCATGTCAAAGCCGGGTCAACATGTTTTTCAGCAGGGGGTCACATTCCTGTTTTCCTAGCCTGCAGAGTGACCCTTCTTGATTGAAAGGGCCTTTATGCATGGAGAAGTATCTGACACAAACCAAACTGGAGCTTTCCAGCAATGACAGCAAGATAAAGGAGGCCTTTGAAGTTCATGGGGGAGTAAGAAGAGGTGTTAATTTAAAAACCTTGTCAGTATACTCAAGAGCAGAAGGAGAGCAAAGTACCAATTAATAATTCACACTTCTATTCTGCATGTTATCATAGTATCTCAAAACAGTTTGCAAACATTCATTAAGTCTCATGACATCCCCCTGAAGCAGACAAGCACGGCTGAAGCTCTACTCCAACCAGCCAGGATGTCACTCCGGGAGCATTTTGTTTAGCCAGTCTATGCCCCCTCTTCCCCATCTGTTAAATGGCGATAATGACACTATCATACAGTGGTTCAGAAGCTTAGTGACTTCTAAATCAACACATTTTTAGATGGAAAAATAGCACACGAGCAATCTCGTATGTCAGACTACACTCAATTACACTGAACCACATTCAACATAACATAGCTAGTGGGAAGAAAACCCTCTATCTTGATTTTGTAACACCCTACAGATTCTCTTTGCTTCGTCCCTAAGTACCCAGAGCACTTGAGTTCTAGTTAATGACCAGGATTCTTGGGTACTGGCGTTAACACGAAACTCATTGTAATTACAGTAGTTAGATCTGCTGTAGAAAGAATTGTGAGAAATGAAAGACCACAGTAGCCTCTAATTCTCAATTAACACAAAGTAGCTGGTGTGTTTGGAAGCCAAGACAGACATACCCATAGCTGCAGACTCCAGAGGGAATCGTCATTTACATTCAGAAGGGAAGTTGAGTACATTATACTGTTTAATCCTCGCTTTGAAAGACAGGTACACGAGCATCGTCCACTTACAGATGGCAAAATGGCAACTCAGGGAGGCTCTGAACTGCCAAAGGGCAAAGGCAACACACACTCCCCACAGCCAGTATTTCACTTTGGGAACTTCTCATTCCAATCCTGTACTTGGACTCTTTTTTTCAATAAAAAAGCCCACAAACCATCACTGCTCCGGTCCTAATGAGAGAGAGTTCCTTCTTCCTTGTTTGGGGCTCTTTCATGCATAGAATCAGACAGAATTACTTTGCTTAACCCTCTTACTAATCTGACTTTTCCAGAAGGACCAAAGATAAAGACAAAAGTAACGGTTGCATGAAATACAGCTCTTTTCTTCTCCTGAGCCTGACAGTCACTTCCAAAAGCAGATTGTCATGACAACAAACAACCTGGAGGCAATCCAGGCAATTAATCTGCAGAGGAAGCAGTCATCCCAACCTTGGAAAAGAACACTGCTGCTTTAAGCTTCAGAAGCTAAAAAAAAGAAAAAGAAAAAAAAAAAAAAAAAGAAACCCAACAAGAAGCCTTACCACCCGCATTAATCTTATTAGGCTGCCTTAAGCCTGTAGTGAAAAACAATTCAGCCCTCGGCACGGGGGCAGCAGCATTGCTGCAGCAGCAACACGCACCCACCAGTCCCTCCCCAGCCCTGCCCTGCCCCCCAGCAGGCCAGACCCCCCTCTCCGAGGCTCCGATCGGAGCCGGGCTACGTGCCCAGGCTGCCAGGCAGCCCAGCACCCAGGCGAGTTCCCAGGATGACCCCTTCGGCCCTCAGAGATGGAGCCAAAGGAGAGAGCTCGTAGGTTAGGCAGCGGAATGGCACCGAAGAGATTGTCACGTACCACTGCTACAAACCATTGCCACAACCATGGCTGTTGCATGTCTTCCCTCTTCCCCTGTGAGCTGTCAAGAATATTTATCACCATGTTAAGCTCAGAATTATTTTGTTTTCCACAAGGGACTAAATCATCAGGGCAGCTAGATATTAAAGTCTTTCTCCTTCAGTTTCCCCAATTTCTTCTTCCTTCATGCCCTGCTTTCTCTCTCTTCGTGTGTCCTGCTTTCTATAGGCCCAAGCACAGCGCATCTCCCCTGCAAATATCCACCATCTCCCGTTTTTTGCCTACTCTGATCTCTCAGTAGTAACTCAGACATGAAAATGTTTAGCAGCTGATGCCCAATAACATCATTTGTTAACCTCAAGTCATTCATACATACTTTGTGTTTTATAAAACACTATGATATTAAGTTACAGAAAGCAAAGCTGAGGAGCACTAAATGTAGACTTATAGCATAAGTTAAAAAGAAAAAAAATGTCAGAAATTGTGTTTTGAGATTCTCACAAGACTCAATACACAACAATTTTCAAACAAAAATTCTCTTCCCTGCCCTCATCCTTTTCTCTAAATACAGAAACAAGGAAGGGTAGGAATAAATTCTTTCACTGTCCTGCAGTGAAACATGCCTTTCAGAAAGTAACCGAGCAATGAGGATCTAAAGCTTTAAGCCTACACAGATTTACTCATCTGGTAAATAGACAGACTGCTGAACTACTTCAAGCAGAAGTTTTATTATTGATCCCTCTGGGTCCAATCCATCTCTCAGAAGTCACTGAACGGATTCCCAGCAACTCCAGTGAGCACTGGATCACAGATTATAAGCACTTCCTGCAAAAGTGCATTTTTATTAATCTGAAAAAGATACCAGTCTTCGGAGCGCTGAGAATGAAATGTATGCACGCACACACACTCTACACATTTCACTCTCATCATTTGCAGAATTAGGAAAGCACAGCTCTAGCCAACACAGAGCAAGCCAACAGAATCGTATTTTCTGCTGAGCCTGTTCCGCATTAATTGGAGTTGGTATAATATTGCAGAATAGAATAAAAACCGTGTGCCTACCTTGAGGGCTTTCGCAGCTTTCTTCATCACTGTTGTCTTGACAGTTATTTTGACTGTCGCACACAAAGCTTTTATCAATGCAAAGACCATTTTTACAGTGGAATCGGGCAGTAGAGCAAAGCAAGGGATTTGCTGCTGCGAAAAGAGAAAGTGAGATCTTTCATTAGAAATTCTCTTACCCAGGCAGTGAAATAGCCGTTAAGCCATCAACGACAACGGGTCACAACTGAACAGTTGGTCAATTTGCTGAATGTGTGGGAGTAACTTGGCAATCAAACCAACCTTGTCTCTCTAAACAGAGCATGCTGAAATTTCTAATTCATGCAAGATTCATTACAATTAGCAGAGATTTAGTCCACCCACGGTTGTGATAAGCCTTCTGTTCACTTCCGTGAGAGCCCCTATCCTGTTCACCGTTCGGTGCTCAGCATTTGCTCACGCTGAAGACATATGGCGGGCAGCACTGCCCACCATAAACACTGTCTGTTGCTTCCCATTACAACAAACTCAGTTTAGCTCAAGTTTCATGTTATAAGCCAACAACCCTGGCTGAGAACTGCCAAGCAGGGGTTTATTTACCTCTGCTTCTGCCTTTTGCCACCTTCCCCATTCTCCTCTCTATTTTGAATTGATACAATGGCAATATTGACATTTCTCAACTTCTCAGTGTTTGAATTTCAACTCCTTTTTAAGGGTAATACGCACATTCCAGTAGCACCCAGAAAATCTTTTCACATAAGGCCCAGTGTTGCACACAGAGCAAAACCAGAATAGTACTTAAGCAGACGCGTTTGCTAGAGCAGTCTTCTCACCCACGCCAAACCCAGCAGTAAATATGCTGTAAGATGCTATGTCTAGTATCATTTAAAGCTTCAAGCAGTGCAGTTTTCACCACTTCTCCTAGCAGATTACATCACAGCTTCAGTGCATCTCACTGCCAAGGAGGTTTCCTTGATATTCATCTTAGTTGTCTCTTTTCTGATTTCATCCCTCTACTCTTAGCTATAGCCCACCATACATAACTCCATAATCCTTCCTTGAACAGTGTTTGCAGCCTTCATATACAGCACATATAGCCTTATCTTCCAACATAGTCATCGCTTAGCTGAGATATGCATAATTTAGCAGTTTTTAGTATCTCCTCATAAATCAATCTCTCTGTTCCTTAATCATTTTTGGCACTCTCCTCTGAACTCCCGCCAGTTTTTGGTAATGAGGTGACTGAAACGGAATGCAACTTTCCAACTGAAAACCTTGGAAAAGCTGTTTAGATGCCTTGTCTTCTTCAAAGTGCTTCTCTGCCGCAATAACAAAGGGGATTACAGTTCCCAAATACTAACTAGCTTCCTATTTTTTATTCTTTAAAGTAAGAGCTGCCTTTAAAGAGTCTTTAAAAAAAAAAACACCACCATAAAACTTTAAAGTCTGTCCTGCATATAACGCACAGTATATATAACAAGCACTCTCAATTCCCCCAGCTCCCCAAAAGTGTGTTTATCATGAACATGCTAAATCTCCTTTGGTCTGAACCTGCTGCACACTTGCATAGCACATTGATTTTCCAGGACATTTTAGGGCCTACAGTGTTGTTCCTCTACAAAAGCAAAGCAGTGACTAGACACTTGAATATGCCAGAAAATACCAAGTGTGTGCTTAAATGGCATAGAGAAACGGGGAGATCAGCAGGATGTTATCATCAGCTGTAGGTCCCGCTGGAGCTACACACTACAAGCTCATGGGAAATTGTGTCATCCATAACCAGCTCCAGAGCTGGTCCATTTTCAGTTGAGACCTGTCCTGGTTCCAGACCTGCCACTTGTCAGTCCACCACCTCAAGGATATTCAAAGCACTTTTGTCAAAACTTCTTTCTAGTCCACTTGTTTAAGCATAATCCAAAGTCATCTCCTTAGCCTTCAATCTTCTTCCTCTAGCTTCACTTGCTCCGCAGAGGTGCTATCTCCCTGCCACAGTCCTCCCAGGGCCCAAACCAGACTCTGGAGGCCAACAACAGATGGCACCTTAAGAGACGTTCATGCTGCGGGGGAAAGCACGCAAACAAGAAAGGCAAGTCCTCCAAGAAGCAGACAGTGATAGATCACTGTAAAGATCACCCCTTTTGTTATCTTTGAAAGCTGGTGTCTGTTGTCCTCCTCCTGACCTTTAAACATCATTAAAAGGAAAAACTCAGCGTGCTCCCACAAGAGAATGAGCAAGAATTTGCTGCAAGCTTCCGCCTACACACCCATGCTTTTATCAGCTCCTGGTAATAGCAACAGAGCTGCTGGATCGAACATAACCTTTCCTTACTGCTCTGATACATCCCTGCTAGACTTACAGATACAAATGGATCTGTGCAGCCACACGCAGGGGGCTCAGCCCAAGTCAAGCAATACTTCGGATGATTTCTCTGCTGTGATTTCCCCGCAAGCTGCTGAAGGGCAGCTCAAGCTAGTGCCTTGGCAGGCAGGTCTGACTTTGAGAACCTCCCTCTCCTTCCAAGAACCTGTTTCACTAAATAACCCTTTATTTGCTTTTTTGTTGTTTGAGAACACGTTTAAACAGAGAAACCTAAATGTGATGAACAAAAGTCATATTCTTCAGTGGCAAAAAACAGGCAAATAAAAATTAAATAATTGTAAGTCATACTTAATATTTGCCCAATTTGATTTACACTTGAGTACAGAGAACCTGTTCAAAGCAAACATGCGGCTTAAATCTCATTTCAAAGTTATAAAGGGGCTTGAAGTATCATACAGGCATTATGTACAAAACAAGACTGAGCTGGACCCTTAAAAAAAAAAGAGAGAGACTGTCATTTTCAAAGCAAAAAGCACAAGGATCATCTGGGTTGTAAATGACAGCGAGAATATTTGACTTGGAAACTGAAGGCTTACAAATCCTTCCTTTCTAAGTAGTAGTAACCAGTTGAAAGAAAAAGAAGCGTCCTGGCTGGCAAGCAGGTTCATACTTACTGCAGTTTTCCTCATCGCTGCCGTCGGGACAGTCCTCAAAGCCGTTGCAGCGGAAGCGGCCAATGATGCAGTGGATCCCGCTAGCGCAGGGGAAGAACGTGGCACCGCATTTGGATTTGGCTTTCGCTAGGAGAAGACATAGACAGAAGAGGGCAAAGATGAGGGAAACAATTTACAAAGGTTAGAGATCCTTTTGTAGCAGCACAGGTTAGGGTACCCTAGGCAGCGCTGGTGGCACCGATGTTAAGTGCCTTCCAAGCTCCCTATGGCTTGCTTTCAACCAGTTTTTTTGTGAGGTTTCACTTGCTTGGGCTGAATTCTTTCCAATCTGTATGATTTCCAGAATGATTGAAACATTCAAACTTTAAAACAAGTCAAATGAGCTCTCTAAACAAATACAAGTTGCTCAACGCTTTGGAGTACAAGCCTGTAAATTAGGCAAGCAGGTACTCCTAACTGTCCCGTAAAGACCCACGTGAATTTGACCAACTTAGAAGCACCGGAGGGAAAATATTAAAATAGAGGGTTGTACTTCACCAAAAACGAGAGCAACTATCTCCTCTTTGCATGGAAGCCTGTTGTAAATGTCACTGTCCCAGGCATAAGTCCAGGAGACAGAGGTCTAAGCAGGTCCTCAGGCGGCAGACAACCCCCCCAAAGGCGAAGGTCTAGCTGGACTAATCGTAGTCCCCCAGCCTGCAGCTACATGTCATGCTGAGTCCACAAACACTAAATAGCAGCAAAAGTCTAGATTTTGTACACCACCAAGCTTCTCTTGCTTGCTCAGAGAAACCAAACAGTGAAGAGCCCAAGGCAGACAGAGATAATGAACATGGCAGCGAGTTCAAAGAATTTGGGATCTGGAGGCAAACTTTGGCAAAGACAGGTGTACAAAGAGTAAGGAAAGGAGAAGGAAAGGAGAAATACAGAGATATCAAGCGAGTTAGTGTCTTTGTGAGAATAAGAAACACAAGAGACCTTCATTAAAGTGTTTTTCAGGCTGCAAAAATCAAACTGAAAAAAGAAAATGCTATGATTAACACTGCTTTTATTCAGCATGATTTACATAGAATTGGGTGCAAAAGGAACATGAGTTACATGAATTGCGTCTCTTGCTGTACTTCTCTCCGTCATCCATCACACAGTTCTTCAGGACAGAAACTACATCTATTTCATAGTACCAGTACAGCTATTCATATAACACTAAATACTAACAACAACATCAAAATGTGTTTAGCAAATGATTACAGAATCTCATTATGATCTCAAGTACTTCACATTTTTTACTTCAGTGCACAGCAACTCTTCCCGGCAAGAAGAGAACACTGCCCTCGGCTAGAGTGATGCAGATGCTTCCACCACGATGCTCAAGGCAAGCACCAGTTGAGTCTTGTGCTATCACCAGCCTAGAACAAAGCAACTCCCAAAGTAAAAAACAATTTAACGAGATGTGGTTAGATTTTTTTTTTTCCTCCCTTTCGCTTTTTCAAATTAGCACATGACACGATGGACCACATCACAGGATGCTGAACTCTTCAGAAAGTCCACTCTAAAGCAAAGCCAGTCACTGCGGGAAGAGCATACTGGTAACTGCTGGAAGGCGTGTACGGTGCAATGCAAACATGAAGTAATACCATGCACAGACCATTGATGGGAGAACACCAGAACAGAAGCCAGCTCCGTAACTTGCAGACCTTTTGAGTAAGTGTTTCCTACTCCTACACCAAATCTACAAGATGTGTTTACAACTCCCAGGTTTTGAGATCTGACAGATCTGGAGATCACAGCGACAGGCAGTCTTTTTATGTAGCCATATGGCACATCAATACGCCAACCTGCGCAGTTTTATAAAGCCAAGACAAGGTCAGGGACAACTGCAGTACAGACAAAAAAAAAAGTATATCCAATAGGGACAAACAGCTTCAGCATTAATTTGGAAGGAATCCTTTCTTCCAGGATTAAAAACTAAGTGCAGCTGTAGCAAAGTTGTCCTCCATCACTCAGCAGCGTGCATATAAACTGTTTTAAGCCACAGCTACAGTAACTCTCGCTTGGTTTAGTGTCCTCCAAAAGCAAATTCCTGCAGTTCGTCTCTTACATGTTTTTCTTTATTATACCAGTAGTTTTCAGTTAGAATTATGAAGTGTAAAATAGGATGTATCACTGAATTTCACATATTCAACTACCAATTTTTCTGAAGAGTATCCAAGGTCCACTTGGGGAAAAAAAAGTGAACCATTACTTTGTAGAAAAACAGGTGATAAATTACCCTGAAGTAGCTCCAGTGCTTAACACCACCGGCAATGGAAAACCTTCAGCCAAGACATCTGAGCCCCTGCAATTCTTCAAACAACTTCAAAGAGCCACTTTTGTGTTAGAGTTTTGAGGCAGATTGATCTCAGCTAAATAATTCAGTAACCACAAGGTTTGAGGCAGTACTATATCCCAGTCTTTAAACAAAAGCAGCTAAACAAACACCTCAGCAACAGATTCCCAGACCGTCATCGAAGCAAGCAGTCAAAATTAGCATTTAACCAGTATTCAGCACATTAACCAGCCAGCCAAGCTGCTGCTGGGAGCGTGTGGTGATAACACACGTACGTGAAGAGGTGCCCAATGCTTCACATGTTATGTTTTTGTTGATGTTTTTCTTCTTCTAAAAGCTAACATCTTTTCAAAACCATGTAGTGCATTTACGTTCCCCAGACCAAATGACTGCCTCTGGACAGCTTCCCTTCTTAAGAGATGTATTTTGAGCCAGAACAGTTGCAAGAAGAGGAGAGGGAGAAGAAGAAAGAAAAGAGGGAAGCAACTGTGGTTTTGCCCCTGCTAATATTTACCGGATCCCATTTCTTCAAGCAGGTTTAATTCAGTCATTTGGGGTCCGAATTCAGAGGCTATCAACTTTCTGGCAAATCATATCCAGAGATGCCCTTTGCCATCTCCAGAAATCCTGCCGAATTAAGGCTTCAAAATTATTTACTTCTAAAATTTCTAATACAGACCATCTCTTACTCTTACAACCTTACTCCTCCAGACAGACTTCAGACTGAGCATCATCAAAACCTGAGCCTCTGGCCCTCTGAAGAGCAGAAGTCGTGTGCCTGCGCCTTCCTGACCAGAGCTACAAGCGGTGGCCAACGCCGCCGGAGCTCCGGGTCGGGTACCACAGACGCACCCCACAGCAACCTCCGCTCTCCTGGCCCCTAAGGCAAGAAGGCCCAAAGCACACCTGGGGCATTACCTTGAGCTACTAAAGCCATAAGCGATATTTAATGTTTGACCACATCTGGAGGGAAAAGGTGCTGGCATGACCAGGAACAAAGCTGAGTTTCTGGAAAATGCATTCTTTCCTCTGTCCAAAGCATCCTGATACCCCATCAAAAAGAGGGAGAAACCATTCAGGACAATGGTTTAATGGACATGTTACTTAGATAGCTATATAATGTTTAGTTCAACATTTTCTCCCCAGACCTTTTCCTAACTCCTCCTCTTGAAACAGCAGCCAGAGAACAAGAAAATTCTGTTTTAGAATAACTGTTTATCGAAAGAGCACATACTAGTAACCACAGACCAAAACCAAACAAGAAAATAAACACATTCAAATTATCTCTAAGTTTCCCTTTTACATAGTCCACTGATTTTCATCTTTTTTTTTCAACTCAAGGGAAGGAAAAAAACAACAAACAAAAAACTAATGCAATTCTCCATATTTGCAACAGACATGATATATACAGAAACCATTCCCAATTCAAACCTACATTTACATTAGACACCCCAAAAAGATAAAAGAGCATTTCAAATGCCGTAGTGATTCACTAGTCACACAGCTAGGCGTTTCCTAGACACAATTCTCACTCCCAAACAGAACTCAGTTTTCCAAGTTCTAATTCCAGACACAAAACGCATTTCTCATATGCTGTGCATAGCTGCAGGAAAAATGAGAAACCAGTAATGGCTTAGTCCAAGCCATCTCCCCTGACTCTGGAGAACTCCACTGGAGAATTGCTGCTTTATTTTCAGTTTGACATCCTTCTTGTCTTCTGGCACAGCTTTCCCAAGGTTTTCAAGCAAGTGTCGTTTGGTCATTGCTCATAAAGTTTCTATGGAAAGCACAATCATTTCTTCCTGAGTGAAAACACACCTTCCCATTCTGCAATGATCTCTGGAGATACCTTTAACATGAAGGGGCTATCCATTTTCTTCAGGTCTTCAGCACCCTCCCAATTATCAGATATGTATACCAGGATCACGACTGCCTGTAGCAGATCTGCGCCATGTGCTGCACTATTCACAGCACTCCTCTGCAATTCCTACTCCCATTACATGACTGTTACGAAAAAGGTTTTCTTCTCCTTTGCTCATCATTGTGTCTTCTACTGCATAGGTCTCAAGTTTCCAGGCAGACCTGTATGTGAAAAGTTTTGTGTTTATTTAACAGCAGCTACCGATTTGGCCCCTTCGGTGACTTCAGCCTTGGTAAGCTTTCAAGGACAGCATTATCTTTGCAATCTATATCCTTCTGCTCAAGGTAATCAAAAATTACCGGGATATCAGGAAACGACAGAAGAGAAGTTAAAAAGGACACAAACGCGTGTGGATCATCTGACCTTATTTAGTCTTGGTGTTATAACCAGCTAAAGGAAAGGGAAGGGAGAAGCTGGTTGTTTTTAAATGAACTGGCAAGTCCTCCTGAGCCCAGGTCTCCAGAACCTAACAAACCGAGAGACCAGACGTTGGAGGGGAAGGGGTAAGGACTGACGGACACACTTGAAAAACAGCAAAAAATCACACAGCAACTTACAAAACTAAGTCTAAAGAAAGACTACTCAAATAGCAGATCCAGTCTGGATCAAATTGCAGAAATATGGCAAGTACAAAACCCACCCCAAATAAACTGACATTCAACCAATTTGTGAACCCGTGGCAGAACAGGATCGATTCACGCCAGTGCCACACTTCATTTGTTACCTAGTCATGGCAGAAGCAATCCAGGACTGAAACATTAACATGAATCTGTATTTACATTACACAAAAGGGAATTGCCATGGTATTTAGAAAGAGGTGTCGGTGAACCACCAGGCACTGGAGGAGCCTCCTCTGACTCCATTAGCCATGGGAGAAAATTGCTCTTCACTAAAATATTCTTCTCATCTTTTAAAACTCAAACATGAAGCAGGTGGTGAAGATGGTGGCAGAGAACTGCTGGCCACACTATAAGCTTGCCAAGTGTTCCCCCCAGGCTGGTTTGCTTAAGTTCAAGAAAACTATTTTGGCAGTTGCATGTGCGAGTGTGTGATGTTGCTCCTTATGCTACGCAGAAACCAATCCTCCCACCCCCTTCTTTTAAGGCTCTAAAAAAATAGTAACTTCCCAGTTATACATGCACGAAGATAGACAGTTTGCAGGCATGGCCCTACAGCATTAACAGAAAAACATTTTGCTATCTTTAGAGTACCAAGTGTGAAACAGCACTATTTTTCAAAAAGTGTAATCCATTTTATTATTTCTCAGCAGAGATTGAGCAACAGCAAGGGAAAAAAAAATTAGATTTGGCATACACTGTGTAAAACCTTATACGGTATATAGATACCCCCTTGTATAAAAGCAATTCTGACACTCTTGGCTTGGCTACAAGGACTTAAAACCCGACTGGAAGGTTACAACAGATCTGTGATGGACAGGTGATTTCTCTTTCCACAGACAGAGCAGCAAAGACATCAAATGTCTTCTATAATTATCAGCAAGTAAAGTGCAGTTCCGGACTACAGATTTGAGGAACATAGCCTGGACAAGATGGCATGGCCCAACTTCTTGGGAAAAAATTTGTCAACTGTAACTAAGTAGATTCTAACCTATTGTTCAGATATCACAGTAAAATTTTAGAGCCGTGCCCCACTATAATGACACAATGCTTATAGGGAAGACATTATATATTTATAATAGGTTGAGTTTCTCTTACAGAAGCCAGTACACAGTCTTGCTAAGGAAACTTTAGAGAAGAAACTTTCTGACCGAATTCTTACCGTTGAGCCAGCTAGTCCACGCCTCCAGCACTTCACACCTAGTTGCAGTGAACTTATCGCATGCAACAGATGCCAAGAGATGGAACAACCGGCACCCCACATGATGCGGTCACTAGGACAAGCACATTTCCTTCTCTTAACCCTACAACCATTTCTATTTTGAAATATTTCTCAGTTATTTTGCGGTCTGGAGTGAGGGAAACGGGATGTAGCAGATCCATCAGCAGACATTTTGTGACAACCTGCAGCTAGAAGTAAATAGCACAGGATTTCAGCATCAGCAGCTTTGAACTCAAATTGTTGCCTTAGAACCCCTCCAGGTAGCAATCAGGCAAAATAACTTTATGCTGCTTCGCACCCACACATCTCAATCCAACAACAGATGATGATTTATTCAGCTAATCAAAACTTGATTACTTGCATGCGACAAGAGCAACTCTCCAGACAGAAACTGTCGTGTGCAGCTGCTGCATTATTGCCGAGCCACAGGTATTTTCCTGACTTTGATAACGAACCACCTTAAACTTTTTTGCTATTGTTAATTTATGTTGAGAGATGCCACAGCCACATCAGACAGCACTGTAAATCCAGCCTCTCGACGCACGCGTGGCGAGGCACAGCATTTCCGTAAAGACTCTACAAGGAGTTAAAGGTAGCCATCTTTTCAACTTGTCCCTGCTCTTTGAAAAACAGGTTTTAACTTCAATTTACAAAGAAGACAAGGATCGAATTTACAATACTATGTAACGCAAGCAGGATGGCACCAGGATACGATCCCTTTCACCACAAGAACCCCTAACTCAGTTAATACTAACAGTTGTCTGGGTTAGTTAATTGCTGTTCGGACCCTACCGCATTCTCAGTTCAGTTCCTGGTGGGAAAGCCACCGCTACCTGCCGTCACTCGGCTGCCCGGGCACAGGAGGCACACGCATCATTTGTTGGCTCCCAGAGCTCTTCAATCTTCTGTATCAGCACTGGTGTGGNGGGCTGTCTTGCAGAAAGACATGAAGTTTCACTTCCTCTGCTTGCTTTTTCCTATCTAGAAAAAATCTAGCACTTCAGTACTATTCCCAGTATGAAATCCACCCAACAGTCTACTATGCCAGAAGTTCTCCAATTCAAGACAAAATTATTTAATTTCATGAGTTTTGATCCAAAACTCAGCCAACTGCAGAGTATTCACTGCCCCTACAAAAAGCCCTTGGGTCACTCTCACCTTTGCTCCCTGTTTAACCACTCAGGTGAGAGAGTCATAAACTGCTAATGTAAACTCAAAGAATGTGAGCCTAAAAAGTACTTTATTTTAAAGGCAGCAATTTATATTCCATTTAAAGTAGTGAAATTAGCCCCATGGGAAACATCAGATGTTGCCTCCAACATAGTAACTACGACCCACTTACATGGGCAATATTTACACTGTAGTTTACAGCAAGAGAGACAGGACAACGCTAAAGTAAAAAAAGCCAATGGAGTCTGCTGCCATGAAGAGTGAACTGCTGCCTTTGAAAAGAGGAAAAAGAGAAAGTACTTCAGAGTTGGACTATTATGGGTCAGTGGCCTTTACTTCTTGCCAGACGGTAAGGCCTTGAAGTCATCTTCCACAGTCTAGAAGTCTATGTTTCAGTCCTTCAAAACCATCACAAAGCAGATGAGATGTCAGAAGAGAGCACAGACAAAAAGCTTGTTTTTCAGACATTCAGTAAAGCGATATCTCACTAAAAGAAGTCTTTTAGAAGTCACTACTCATTAAACAACCCGAACAATAATATCACACAAAAGGACAAACTCTAAATCAGCTGTTACACCATACAAATTAAGCACAACTTCAAAATTGTGAAGGTAACCAGGATGCATACAGGCAGGACAGAACGCCACCCTTAAGGGACTTCAGTGGCACGGGCTACCCTCCTCAGAGGACATCAGTGTGCCTGTGGGCTACCATCTCTCACCCCATCCTGGGCCACTAGCTACCTGATCTTTTCATTTCAGTTGTGCCACTGATTTCATCCAACTATTAAACTTGTCGATTCCAAGCTCTCCAGTCAGACCCCCATCTAGAGGAGACCAAGAGGATGAAATAATTAGCACCACAAACCCTCTTGATCTCCCTACATAAAAAGCTATCAAATGCAAATAGCTATTGCACTTGCCCTTACTCAGCTGTAAATTTCTATAATTGAGCTTCAAATGAAACATTCACCATAGTCACTTCATTATAAATCTTATTATAACTACTAAGTATTTGGTTGCTTAACCATGAGTGAAAACAGAAGTTAATTCCAGTTTGATATTCCAAGTTTAAAAGCCATCTGAGTAAGTGACAAAAAAATCAGCAGCTGGCTTACAGCATCTTCCCAATTAATGCAGATGCTCATTTCATGCATTGTTTAATATTCGGTTTTGCTTAAGAATTCTGATGTTTGTCACCCCTACCTGTAACAAATATTACAGGTCAACCAGGAGAAAACAGGAAGCAGCAAGAAAAACAGAAGGAGACTTAAAAGCACTCAGTGATCGTAAGTTGTGAACTGAAGTCCAGAGGTCTTTCATGGGTGTACGTACCACTACTACAATATATACAACTACTTTTGTAGGGGAATTCCTAGCTTTCTGCTCTATATTCTAGTTATTTAAAAAAAGAAAAAAGGTGTTAATGTCATTAGCCTTTTACACAAATTATTACTGGATTATAAATAAGAACAGAACCACTAAAGATCGGTTTTGTAGAGTTTTGTAAGATTGTTGTTTGCACAACACCTGGCAGCCTGGAATCCTAGCACAGGACTATGCTTACGCCATTAACATAAATACACAAAATCTGCTCGGACTGCAGCTTTGCATTGCCATGATCCTTCCAGGCTGCAAGCTCTGGTAGAATGCTTCTCTCCTCCCTAGTTCTGGCCCTGCTGTTAAGATTTTCTCCTTCCATATATTAAAAGGCCTCCCCAGCCATAAGTATTCAATTAAAAAAAAAAAAAAAATTACCTACTTCTAGGTTTCCTTACAGACTTGTGCTTTCTCCACAGAAATTTCAAATGCACTAGATGGAAATGTAGTGTAAGGTAGGGCACCACAAAGGTGGACTGTTAGTCCTGTCTACAGAGAGAGTTAAATTCCCAGATCATACTCTCAAAAAACCCCACAAGTCCCACCCTTCCACCATAGATTTTAGCAGGAACGCAGAGTTTTAAAGTATTCAAGTTGCTGTAATTATACTAGTTATTTTAACATACTGCTTTTATATTTATCTGTATGCCTTTATCTTGTTCCTTGTGCCTGTATCATCCTCCTTCATGCTCAGGGGGGATGACGGAGCACATTAATTAGCCAGTATTTGATGGCTAGCTTGGTTATTTGTATCAACCATTCAGCTCTCTTTGGACACATCCATTTGCAGCAGAGGCTTGTCACCATCTCCAAAACTGCACCCAGACAATGACCGAAGTCCGCAGCCACCCAAGGCTCTGGTGAGCACCCTGAGCCACGTCACAGCCACTCCGCTTCCCAAAGCGGCGGATATGGATTTGGTGAACTGAAGAGTACAACCTCAGCTCTAATGCTTTCGAATGGTGTTAGAATCATAAGATAAAATCCTCAAATGTGACAAAGTGATTTTGATACTGGAGTTCCTTTTTTTTTTTTTTTAAGTGACAGGTTGCTAAATCACTTATTTGCAAGAATTCATTACTTGCTTACTTATCTTTTCCAAAATGCGGTGAACTTTGATACAGCACACACTTCACAGCTCTTCAGCTCACACTTCCATAAGCTGTTAGCTAGCAAGACAGAATCCCAACTTATCAGAAACCAGCACTGGAAACTTCTTCTGAAAGCTGAAAGTGCACTTAGCTCGCAGCAACAGGCAGCAGCAGATGAGATGACTTCACCTTTACACATGTTGGGGCAGTCCAAAAAATTGTTGCAGGTATGCAATGCTGGATCTTAATCCCAGGAAGCTGAATGCATCTCTTGAAAATATCACCCTGCCCCTCATCTTCTAAAGCATTAACCTTAGTTAACAGCAGGCTTTAACTTTTTTTTTGGGAGGGGGCAGTGATGTATTAAACAAGCCCAAGTCAGTAATCTTTACAGATGGGAAGGATTAGTCCTACCTGGGGTCTTGGCCCCTTGCTGTATTTCTAGGAGATCTCAGCTGGTTTAGCCAATCCCTAGAGGTTACTGGTGTTACTTCTGAATTGGGCAGACATTTCTTATTAACAAAACACTGCATCTCATTCTTCACTGCACTGAGCTCTGCTTGTTGAGCCTAAAGCCTAGTATTTAAAAGGAGAGCAGCCAGAGTTATTTTGTGCCCTTTGTTCCTGTACATGAAAGCCACTCATTAGACTGACTATGCCGAGTGGCTAAACCCAAGCAAAATATCTTCAGCTGTAATAATTGTACTATCATAATAAGCAGTCATTAAATAGCTTATAGAGATTGCAGAACTCATTGTCTCTACAAGACCTTTTCTCTCTGTCTTTTGAAGTGGCTACTAGATCCGGTTACTTATTCTTAGCAGTGTGGAAGTCATAAATTTGACTGCTCTCACAGCAAAGCGTAAGGGAAGGCGAGGACAAACATCTAAAGTCAGATGTCACCAGAATTATTTGGGTTGATAGTAATGACCATTTATTAGTAAATTTTGTCCATGGCTCCATTTTCATTTTGGGGACTTACAAAGGGGAAAACATGGGTACATAATGTGCCTTTATATAATTCCAGCTTGTGATCTTCCTTGTAGAGCAGGCTCGAAGCACGCTCCTGATTGAGGGCAAACTCCATGATTTTTTTTTTTTTTGTAAAAGCGGTGAACAGCAACAAATCTCAAGGCCTTCTTCTGAAATCTACCCCACACCAAAGAGGGCAGGACAAGGCGGTCTGACAGTCCTCATCTGAGGCTTCCAGGAATATGACGTGGGTTTGAACTAGTGCAGTCCCCACTCAGTCCTCCTCCTCCCTGCTGCAGGCTGCACCAGGCAGCGTAGGAGCTCCTGCACCAAGAGCTTCTCCAATGACAGAGCAACTTCTTCAGCCACGACTTCGGTTTCAGTGGGCTTTTTTCTTTTTTAGATAATTTGCACCCCTCTGATGCTGTGAAGCTTTTAACACATACAGTTCTTCAAAAACTACCTCTTTTGTAGAAACTGGATGTAATTAAGTCAGTCAAAATGCACCTGAAGTACCAGTCTGAAGATAGAATCATAGAATCATAGAACCACTAAGGTTGGAAAAGACCTCCAAGACGAAAACCTAACCAACCCGCCTGTGTTCTGGGAGAGTTTCATTTCCCAACTGAAAGGTTTTAGAGCACAGGAAAAGATTCTTCGCTTTATCTAAGAAACCCAGGCTGCTAATTGCAGAGTGTGGGTTTCATCTAGCATTCTTGTAAAAAGACTCTTTATATCTCAGCCACTACTGCGTGTAATTGTTTGTTACGAACACTTTCCCGCAGACTCTTCACTCCTGAACATGTCGAGCAGTAAAACCTGTTGCCAGTGAACACCAGAGGGAGCAGTAAACATTTGTCTGGTAGGTAGTTTTTAAATTGGAGATGGAACAGTAAGGTACAGGAAGCCTTGGGGAAACTTAAAAATGGTTATCGTGGGCTATATTTTCAAACTACAATATATTGCTAATCCAGTCTAATTCCCCACCAGCGCGGGGTCAATGAAGATTAAGAGCAAGTGTGCAGATACAAACACTTTGAATGACGCAAGCTTAGTTGTGCCACATCTGCCACCTCCTCATCCACCCCCTGATGACACCAGAAGATTTATAAATCTTCTGAGACTATAAAGCATTTATACAAAACACTGTCTGCATTTAGATAGATTACATGGAACCGAAAATATACCCAACGTAGAAAAGACAGATACAGAATGCAATGTGAAAAAGTAGGGCATTTTTATTATAAACACACAGTTCAAACTCTACAGGGTAAGAGCAAGAACATGGTTAAGAGACACATAATAGAAGATGAAATCAAGGATTAATATGCCAGCATATCAGCAATGAACAAGTAATTACAGCACTATCAAATATTATTCTACTAACCTGCCAAAGAGTTAAAAATGCTTGCAAAAACAATAGAAGCATGGTTACAACTGTAAAAACACAGATCAGAAAACACTCCCACCACACATTAATAAAAGCCCCCCCCAAACATTTTTTTAAGGAATTGAACATAAGAAGAAAATAAGTTTTCTCAGGCCCTCATCTTTGCACTACAGCATGCAGCCCCCCAGATCTACCCAGGAGTTCCCAGGGGAGAGGGACCCTGGCTTCAGCATGGCTTCCGAGGGCTTCAATTCCCCGATACAGAAAGGCTCTTACCACATTTGCTGGACACCTGGATTAAATTAGATTGCCCAAATATGAGTCACAGCGTTCAGGGCTATAAGAGTTAGCCCGATGGTGTGGAACTCCAGAACAGCTTGGCCCACCACACCACGCTGAGTGCAGCCCAGGACTGCAGACATCATAAACCCTTCAGCTCTGACTGCAAGGGGTCCTCGGCAAGCACATGTCTCTCAGGCAAGAGACAAAGCTGACCTTAAGCAGAAGCCTGCTTCAATACCTGCCTGGAGAATGCTAGTTAAAATTGACCGTTTTCATGCAGCACTTCATTTAATGAAGACATTCTCCCCCATGGAGAAGACTTGCTCATAAAGACTCTGTCTGAAGGACAATCGGAGCAAGCTCTGATGATGACGGATTGCTGGTGATGAAATAAGCTTTTTACTACTGCAGTTCCAGATGTTCCTACAGAGGCCAGCTCTTGCTAGCCAGTGCAGAAGTGTGTTGGCAGCACGTTCTTACAAGCATGGATGATGCCCTGTTGCTCAGACATCCACTCCAATCACTCAGCCTTTAGCACTGACTCAAAAACCTGCTTTACCTTTATGTTTGTATTGAACGAGCAACAGCGGCAACTGGAAACAGAAACATGAGAGAGACAGAAGTTCCTAACATGAGAACACACCGCCCCAAAGCTATCCTTGCACAGCAATTTTCTCTAGCCCACAGCCTACACTCTTTATCCCTTGGATTAACACAGCTCGTCACTGTATTCACTGTGTGCCACTATTTGCTCATAGCTGAACACACAAACTTGGCATGTAAGAAATGGCTCTCAGAAGAGCGATGAAGGAAAATCTAGACTTCTGGGTATTTGGTATGTCTCTAATTCTGGCTGCTGTCATGCCAGGCACTTAGCATGGATGATCTGCCATGCTCTGAATCTGCACCATCTGCTGCTCGTTAGGTGACAAAGGCAGCAACATGCCATCTCTCCACTAGCTGTTGCTCATTAGCTGACAAAAGCCATTTTCAGTGTTCACATCGTTCTTTCTGTAATAATCTAACACAAAGATATACAAAGAGCAAAGAAAAGAGGAAACAAAGATGACAGAGTAAATTATGAGCTTAACTAAGAATATTAGCATACTCTTAAATCTCAAGGAGACAATCCTTCCAACAGCGGCATGCGGGTCTTAGCCCCAAAGGAGTATGTCAGCAGGTAGGTATAAAGGTCAGCACCACAGATAATCCATTTACTTCAAAATGTTTTGAAACAGGCAAGCACACTTTCTAGGCTCTTTCCATTCAGGTTCTCTGTTTTGTGCCATTTTGGATCTTCCATATCTGATGACAGACAGAGAACAGGGTGGCTGACATCATGCAGCTCCCACCTGGACTAATGTCAAGTGCTTGCTTGGGGATAGCAAGCACTAACCCCAGGTATCTATATGCCCGGTATGCAACCAGAGCAGGATTTAGGAGCTACGCAATCAACACCTATAAGCTCCACAGGAAAATCGTGTGGAGAGAAAGAGTCTGCATTTGTCAAGTGAAGCCTCAGCTTCCATTGTAAATCATCTACAGAGCTAAAAAGCAGTAGTAGTAGTTAAAAGCCCACTAATGTTTAAAAGAAACCTGTATGACAGATATTGGACTACACAGGCTCTGAGCAATCCAATAGACAAGAACCAGCAAAGCTGGGGGAATGAACTACAAAAGGGTTCTCCATTTTGGGAGATGCACTGATGATAGCTGATTAATCAAGCTATAGAGAACTGGAAATACTCACAAAACATTTACACTGCTATGGTCAATTAATTCTTTTTCAAGCTCAATTAGTGGCTTGGAGGAAAAGCCAAAGATATACTCTGCTTCAAGGAGAAGCAGTTCTTATTTACGACAATGAGAAGTCACTGTCTCAGCTTATTACCTCCCTCTTATGCCTTTTCTCAACCCTCCTCCCCAGATAAAACCAGGTAAAATTTTTCTGTCATCACATCACCATGACAGAAGGCTAGAGTACAAGAAATGTTCTGTGCACTGAACAGCATACAGAGAGCTGGCATGGGAAGCGTTAAACTGATCACAGATCAGGGCACAGAGGAAGCAAAGATGACAGATGGTGTGGATTCTGGCAAAAGTGGGAGATGATGAAAAAGCCCACAAGCGAAGCGACATGGTTAACAGAGATGGTCCTGCACAGCAGGAGAGGGACCAAAGGAAGAGAGGGAAGAGATAAGACATGAATGGACAAGGTGCAGGTAATTCTGCTTTGCATCTGATTTCCTCCTCACACCCAGACCAGCACTTTTCACTTGCTGGCTGCAGAAAGTGAGAACTAGACCATGCGTTGTAAGTTTTCCTGTTTGGAGGAGGACAGACGGGATGAGATGCTGCAGCAATGGAATTGATAAAATGTTGCTGGACATCCATGTTCAACCGTAAGGCAATCTAAACGAGAGAGAGAAAGACTTTGCACATAGCCACACGCATGCGTGCGTGAAACTTCCTCAGTGGGCACGCCAGAACAGGGCATCCTTGTCTTCACAGAAATACCAGTCCACAGTACCAAAGGAATCCGGTAACCAAACTCCTATTCATACACAAACATTTTAAAGCAAGGTTAAAGCCTTTCAATGTGAACTAGTTAGTCGATGAGGAATCACAGACAAAGCAGCTTAAAGCACGGCTCAGAGTAGTAACACACTGGGAACGCAGCCATCTCATGCTGCTAATGCAACTCCTACGGCTTTGTCTTCACTACCAACAGCTCAGCTAATGCAAAGCAGCGTCCCAGCAGAAAACAAAGGACTCCAATTTTCCTGCAAGGTCAGTTTCCGTAAGCGGAGCCCTAGCCCAAAATGATTAAAAAATTAAAAAGTTTTATACCTACATCTATACACACACAGGCTCCAACCCTTGCGATGGTACCATGACACTTTCAAGCATGGCTGTCCTCCCTGGAGTTGCCTGACACAAGTAACAGCACACGCTGGTACAGTGACACAACCAGGTGTGATGCACACACCTACACATTTGGAATGTCAACTGTTCTTACTTTTCAGCTGCTGTTTCTGCAGTCAAGAAGAACAATTCCTGGGCTCCTACATTCCCCTCTCCCATTCACTAAGGCCAGAGGATCTGAATGTTAATTGCACTGCACATCTTCAAAAATTGCTTGCTTCAGCTTCTATCACTGGAAACTCATCATCATATACTAGGAAAAAAATTTTCCCAGTGCGCATATCCAAACCCTGGAACAGATGCTCAGCGGGGCTGTGGTCTCTCCATCCTTGGAAATGTGCAAAACTTGATCAGACAAGGCCCTGAGCAACCCTGATCCAAGTTAGTCCTGCTCTGAGCAGGCAGCAGGACCAAAAGACCTCCAGAATCCCTTCCAGCCTAAAGTAACCTAGGAGCCTATCCTTACCGACTGACACAAGCTGGAGGGGGGAGAAAAAACAAGTGATTTTTCTTCTTCCTTTGCCCTTCTCAGACAAGATGCTAGGGCTGCCTTTCAATGCCTTGACTCTGAGCTAGGAACTCCTCTAACACCAAATTCGGGCTGTATAAGCCCATCCAAATTATGATTACTTTCTGATGTAAAAGACTGGTTGGTAATGCTGTAGCAGTACACCATAAGAATGGGACCATTTTCAAAATTCATCAAAAGAGCAAACCAAACTTTTTTAGCTACACACACTGTATGTATATACTTACATACCTAAGTGACTGAATTGTCCCTCTGAAGCTATTAGCAAAGCGAGGTGCTTAGCAGGATTCAAAAGGGGATGTTTCCTGCGTTAGAAGCATCATCCATCCTTGAGACAGTAACCCAACTTCCTCAATTCAGACATAAGCCAACAACTAACAACGCAAAACCTTCCCAGCTTCCTTACTAAGGCCGTAATTCTGTCTCCCCGTGAATCCTCACCCACCCCATGTCTCTGCTACAAAGGCATATCCAGTATCCCGCACAGACAGTGGCTGGGTCATTAGACGTGCTTCTCAGGGCAGCATACGCAGAGTTAAAAGCTGCCTACTAAAATGGAGAGGATGGAGATGCAGAACAGGCAGCTTGAAGCTCTCCGAATGCATTACAGAATGTTGTTTGCATGAATATTAATTTTTTGTTTGGAGATTCAGATGAGCACTTTCTCCATTCTGTTTTGGCTTATCTGACCTGTTAACAGCAGGCCAGCACAAGATATGGATCCCTTGCTCTCTCCCTTTTGTCTCTTTTCCATGCTAATTTTACATTTATGAAGGTGATCAGATAGCAGAGAGATGTACGGGAAAAGGAAAGAACAGTCTAATTATCTCTGTTAATTTGGGCAGGATCAAAAGGATGCTCATCCAGAAAACTGTTAGCCAATCAAGTGGGCTGGAAGTATTTAAATAAAAAACCCAACAGAGGACAATTCTGCAGAAACTTAAATTCATAGTTGCAGCATAGCCTAGATCAGTGAGGTTTATCTGAGTCTGTTGTGACACAAACAACTTTTATGAACTGTCACTTTGCAGCTATTTATATTTTATTGTCAGTTACTATGTTCATTACTGACTGTAATTCACTAGATTTTGGTAAGGAAATTTTTGAAGAGAGTCACAAAGCGTATTTTTCTGTTACTGATTCACGGGTAAATACCCAGCTCTGCCTTCATTAAGAAAACCTTCATTAAAGTTGATGAAAATCTTCATTAACATTTTCTAATTGTACCAGGCAAAACAAAATTCATGCAAAGCAGAGGATGACAACATTCTTAGAGACAGAAAACCTCCTGGTTTGTATCCTATAAATACAGAGAAGTGCCATCATTCAGCTTGTTTTAAGAAGTAGAAACAGCACATCAAAAGTCATGCTAGCAGCATGTTCAGGAACCTGAGAGTCACACAGCTGTTGTCATCAGGAACACCTCACTGAAAGCTACAGGTTGAACCTTGGATGTTTTTTATTCTTGCCAAAGCTCCTGCTGATATAAATTCTGCTAGGGTGTAAACAGACATGCATGACAATGATCAACCCTTACAACAGGTCTCTCCTTTCCTAAGAGGTTAAAATCTGAGTAAGAAAAAAAAATTAACCTGTCTTCAATGTTGCAACAAGCCTGATGCTTTATAAAGACTGCAAAGCATCAGATATTTTATACAAATACTTTTAACGCGTTACGTAGGGAGAAAAGCTCACTGGCTTAAAGCACAACTATGTATGGAGATTTCCACGCCAGTTATTAAAGCCTCCTTATTTTAAAAGGGATGGATAACTGGGGTTAAAGAAGAGGCATCAAGTTAAAAAAAACAAGAGCATTTAATAAAACATGGTATTTCTAGTTAATTTGGAAGAAGCTATTCTTTCTTCCTCCTGCTCCATAAGCGAAGCTAATGATGTCTTGAAGTGTCCTGGGAAGAGTAAGCTTCTTATAATTTGGCTTAAGTTTAATGAAAACCGCCATGAAGTATATATTTAAAGGAGCAACATTTGTTAGACGAAAAGCAGTAACTAACTTCTCAGAAATTTCTCAGTTGCTCTAGAATCACATGAAATTTGAGGGTTTTTTCCACTCCCAACTGGATTTCAAATCATAGTGTTAACGCTGCAGCATAATCTTGCTGCCTGGGTAAAACATGTAGGCTAGAAAGTTTCATGCTAACTAATGGCTGAATAACATTAACTAAAGCTTAATTAATGCTAAGAAAAAGATGAAATCACTGAGAAGAACCAGACCGGACTTTTTTTTGGCTCTCTAGAACTGGGAGGTCTGTAGGGAGGATTAAAACATGTAACCATTATTAGCCAATTCATTTGGTCTATTTCCCAGAAAGTTAGTATTACGTTTTAAAGGGTTAAGAATTACATTTTGACAGGAGAGAACAAAAATAACAAGATACAGTCAACAATTTTGAAATGAAAGGAACTAGTCTGGATAGTAGCGGAGGTCAACTTAGAGCACTAGGCCAGTGTGCTGAAGCAGAATACGCAGGATTCCTAAAAATCACAGGGCATCACTGGAAGAATCGTAAGTCAGGTCTGTCTCAATTTATCCACCTGTGAATAGGGGTTTAGGTACCTGCTACCAAGTGTGGTATTAAAATTGGACAATTTGAAGAACCTTAAAGACCTGAAATAGTAAGAAAGGCTGTACAGTTTTTCTAACAATAGCTAAATTAAGAAACAGGCAGTAGCTTTGTTACTTACCTGATATACACTACAGAACACACCAGTAACACTACCTAGCCAAGCTTTGCGATATTAAGCACGTTAAGGTCACTTACGGCATTCCTTCTCGTCGCTGTCATCAAAGCAGTCCGGCAGCCCATCACACTGCCAGGCCCCTGGGATACAGCGCCCGTTACTGCACATGAAGTTTCCAGGAATGTTGCATTCGTTTGTGAAGTTATTCCCAGGCAACAGTTGGCTCTCTGTGACAAACAAAAAAGAGGAAAGTTTACAGGGGATTTTAAAAACGGCAGCGAAAGCAGTCACTGAGCAAGCTGTTTAGCGGTGGTTGAATGAAGATAAGACAAATGGGTCTTGACCCTGGTTGTCATTATCCCAACAGTATCCTGAGTACGGTACTTGGTAACACTTTCTTTTTCCTAAATGATCATTTTACCTGTTCTCCATTCACAGTCCCCATTTTACAGATTTCTTTCTTGCTATTTTCTTTCTAGGAACATACATGCAGCCTTCTATGTACCCTCAGGTCAAAGCAAAGTTCATTTTAAAAAAAAAACAAACCCTCTCCTTCACAGGGTCAGTCTAAACACAAGTCAAACAGATGAGGCTACAAGAACTCAGCTCCATTCTCCCATGCTTTTGTCAGATCAGTACTTAGCCTGCAGAATGTATTTTTGTTGTTGTTGTTACCCGAGGGCTAGGAATTAGGTAACACATTGACTTATTCGTACTAGGTTTTCAATTAAGTTTTAAACATAGTGCTGCTGATCAAAGTTAGAATTGCGCTTCTTGGTGTTAGTACAGTCCCCTGGCACACATCTGTCCACCGGCCAGTAAGGCAGCCGGCACGCTACGAGTCTGCCGAGGGGAGGGACACTTGCCAAGTAGCAGGATACTGGAGATGAAGAGACCATGTTCCAGACTAGTCTCAGGCAACACACGCTTGACCAGGCAAAACCCAGAAACACAAACCTTCCCACAGAAGCCTGGAGGTGTGTCCTGGTTCCGGCTGGGACAGGGTTAACTTTCCTCCCCNACAAAAATATGCCCCCCGGCCTGCCCGCATATTTTCATGGTTCAAAACCAGGAAGAACAAATTAAGCTGACATGCAGCTCAATCATGTACCTATTTTGAGGATAACCGCTGGATTTTTGGAACCCTGGGGGAGTGGCAGAGCTGCAGTTCCCTCCATTGCCCACCCTACACCAGCTTGCTTCCCACTCCTGCTGGAGTCCAACTCCTTCCTCTCCCCGGGAAAGCCCGAGCTCCAGGGGCGAGGAGAAGCACGATAAACTATGGCAAGTGCCCCATGGACCACAGAGCCCATCACAGCTGCCAGGGTCAGGGAAGACCCTTTCCTAGCTCATTCCTCCAGTCCCAGGGAGGAACCTGCTCCGTACAGGCATCTCTGGAGGACTCAGCTGCCAAAACAACGAGCCTCGAAGCATGAGGCTTTCTAGAAACTCCCAAATTGGCCAAATGCAGGTGGTTCCCTTCCTTCCCCGCAACATAGCAAAAAGTTGCATCCCTGACACGGACAAAACTGCTAAGTTTTACATCACTGTTTCAAAAGACACATGATAGGAATGCTTCAGGGAGGGGTTTTTTTTTATGCTTATGTCTGCCCCAAACAACATATTTCCTCTCAAATGTTATTTCTTGCAAATGGCTGGTTCTTTTGGGGATGTTTTAAGAATCTGCCAGCGCAGAGCAGATACATTAATGGTAATTTGTCCTGAGCTGTTGAAAGACAAGGCAGTTCAGAAAAAGATGGAAATAAGGTCTTCTGAGGCAGACGGGGCAATCTCAGCCGCTGGCCACACACCCAGAGCCACTGTAACTCCCCTGCTGTAGCACCTTAAAGAAAGAAAGTGACAGCCAGCAGAAAGCAAGCCCAGGCTCTGCAGCTGGCAATTTGATGGTTTTTTTGCTTTTAGCAGTTTCATTCAAACCTCTGTTTCATTCCCTCTTCCGATCAAGACAGAATGTGTTTGCTCTCTACGCTGCGATGGGAGAAGGCAGCTTCCAGAGCACGCTGGCAGCAGCTCAGCTCCAGCCCACCCAGGCAGGGCTTCACTGCTCCCAGCAGCTCCCAGGGAAACGCTGCACCCACCTCCGCTTCATGCCCGAGTCCCTAAATGTAAATCAGCAATGGGAAGGGTTTGTCCTTGGCTAGTCTTGCCTCTTGCCATGAAACGCTGAACAGATACGGTGAAGTCAATAACCACCCCCGGGCTAGTGCAGCCTTACAGCATCACTGTTAACCAAGTTCTGCAGTTCTATGTTCAACCAGCAAGGGGTTTTTTCTTGGGTTTGTTTCCCCCCCCTTAAACCAGTGATTGAACATACAGATCAGTCTTCATATCATTGACCCGTACCTGGTAAGTAATCCCCAAACCAAAATGGCCACTCAAACAGCTACAGAAGGCGAAGCTGTCAGCATGACACAACCTCCTACCAGCAAACATCCCGGTGTGCTACCACCACCTCTGCCTGCAGCTGGGGAAAACCTACCGCAGCACGACAGAACTGCGGCACCCCGCCACCAGACCAGGGTGGGAAAGAGGTGAGATACCCAGGCAAAGGCACAGCCAGCATGCCATGTTCTCAAGTTTGTTATAAAGCATCCAAGAGCTTCAACAGCAGAACCTAACTCCTTTCCCAAAAAATAGCTTTCAGGTCAGCGTGGTACCACTGGAAGACTTTCCTGGTAGTTGTCGTAACTTTTATTAGAGAGAATTTACAAGTTCTCAAATATTACCAAACTGAAATGTCCTGGCTAAGAATAAATCTCTGATGTAAAATGGAGTTATTTCAAGCTTGACAAGAGAACTAGGAATTACCGAAGTTTTTGCTCTCTCAGAGCCTCAGCGCCCAGGCAGTACATACAGGCAGCAACATTAAAAAGGTGCCATTCTCACGGCACCTCTGTTGCTCTGCCCTACCTTCTTGTCTAACCTCATACCCACATCTCATCCAACCTGCTCCACTTCCACAGGGAAGCTGCACCTACTCAAAATGAAAAACCCTGCTGTCAACACTGAAATGAGACCTCCTCTAGACTTGGGCAAGTTGCTAGCTAAGAACCGACACCAGGTCTCACAGCTACCAGCCCTAACTACAGAACTGTCTTCTCCTGCCCAAGCACCAAGGTGTTCCCAAGAAAACATAACTGGATGCACGTCAAGCACTGTAACACCTCCTGTGCAGAATAACCAAAATTCAGCTCCTGTCGTTATCTTCCCTGAAAAGCTTTATCCATGATCTCCACACTTCTTTAAAGAAAAAATTTAGACTAAGCCAAATCATTTAAGAAGTTTTTAGAGTTTCAAAAAGCAAACCAAGAAACAACTCCTGCAAAAAAGCTATCGAGTCCCTGTTACTTTTAACATAACTTTTAACATAACTTTACTTTTACCTTTAAATAGATGCTATACTGCTACCCTACTGAATTGAAGCAACATTCCAGGAACAGACACCAAATTTTATTTGTTACCCAGTAAGTTATTTGTTCGTAGGATTTCCTTTGTCATACAATAAATTTATCCTCAATGTTCTTCTAAAGCAAGGATGTATTGCTAACCTTTTCACCAAACAGGAAACAGAAGATACTGGCAGACCAAGGACTTGCCGACAGCCCTACGCAAGCTTTGCTGCAAATGGGAACTCAGAACTCTGACTCAATCAAATTTCAAAGCAACAGCTATTTCCCTTCATCAGCTGCTAGAAGAGAGTTGCAGGTTACAGACGGCAATTTGAGAGTCATAGCCAACGCATCTAGAAACTTGTTACGTGCATTACTCCATCTTTAAAAAATCCATTGGTGGATAAAGAACTGTCAAAACAATTGCATGTGTGGAACTGTTGTAAATCATATTGCTCCTTTTGCTTCCTTCGCTTTGCAAGTCTCCTCTATCGGATGTAAAAACCTTCAAAGAAATCCTCAGTGCGGTCACCACCTCCCAAGCTCAGGAACGCGACGTTCCGGCCCACGCTGCGCGCAGCCCGCTGGGGGGCTCGGGGGCTCCGCGCACACACACGAGCAGGAGCAGCGTTACAGACCCGCACCAGAGGGATGTGGAAAGGACCAAACTAGATCATCTTGTCCGTTTTTCTAAAAGTCCATACAGATGTCAGGTTTTGTGCAGCCAACTTGCTCTACCGCCCGTTGGCAGGGGCAGAAATTCCTTCAATTCGGCAGAGCTGGCTTTCCAATAGTTGACATATTTACCCTGCAGCTTCTTTGACTAATTTTGAATTCAACCCAAACGTGAGCTACACGGATGTGTTCAGTTAAGGAAAGGAGGAAGGGGAAAGTAGTAGTCCATTTTCATTGCAACACTTGCTCACTTTAAGCATCATACCATCTGGGCTGAATAAAAAAAGGACTTGTGTTTCACTTTGAAGGGGACTGAGCAAGGAAAGTCAATCTGTTTTAGCAGCCACTTCCAAAAATGTTAGCATCTGAGTATTTAATACTCACTGAAAAAGAGTCAGGGAAAAATAAATAAAAGGACAAGTCATGCTGAGCACTTCAGACTGTATTAAGAAAGCAAGTCAAGGATATCTTTGACAAAAAACCTTTTACCTGAAAGCACTCCAGAGAACTGTGCACGTTACAGAACAGATCACTACTGATAACGCTGCTGCCTCTGTATCAGACAGGGTAATCAGTACGAGTAGGCAGTCACCCTGGCCAAGGAGGTTTTGAGGAAGAAATACAAGACACTTACGTGTTCAACACCCGCACGAACAATGCCAGTAACTTCAGCCTCTTTGCAAAGAGGATCTATCGCCAAGCATGAAGCATGAACTCTTCACTGCCAAATCTTTGGCACGTCTTTTGTGGGAATCCTNCAAGCTTTGCTGCAAATGGGAACTCAGAACTCTGACTCAATCAAATTTCAAAGCAACAGCTATTTCCCTTCATCAGCTGCTAGAAGAGAGTTGCAGGTTACAGACGGCAATTTGAGAGTCATAGCCAACGCATCTAGAAACTTGTTACGTGCATTACTCCATCTTTAAAAAATCCATTGGTGGATAAAGAACTGTCAAAACAATTGCATGTGTGGAACTGTTGTAAATCATATTGCTCCTTTTGCTTCCTTCGCTTTGCAAGTCTCCTCTATCGGATGTAAAAACCTTCAAAGAAATCCTCAGTGCGGTCACCACCTCCCAAGCTCAGGAACGCGACGTTCCGGCCCACGCCGCGCGCAGCCCGCTGCGGGGCTCGGGGGCTCCGCGCACGCACACGAGCAGGAGCAGCGTTACAGACCCGCACCAGAGGGACGTGGAAAGGACCAAACTAGATCATCTTGTCCATTTTTCTAAAAGTCCATACAGATGTCAGGTTTTGTGCAGCCAACTTGCTCTACCGCCCGTTGGCAGGGGCAGAAATTCCTTCAATTCGGCAGAGCTGGCTTTCCAATAGTTGACATATTTACCCTGCAGCTTCTTTGACTAATTTTGAATTCAACCCAAACGTGAGCTACACGGATGTGTTCAGTTAAGGAAAGGAGGAAGGGGAAAGTAGTAGTCCATTTTCATTGCAACACTTGCTCACTTTAAGCATCATACCATCTGGGCTGAATAAAAAAAGGACTTGTGTTTCACTTTGAAGGGGACTGAGCAAGGAAAGTCAATCTGTTTTAGCAGCCACTTCCAAAAATGTTAGCATCTGAGTATTTAATACTCACTGAAAAAGAATCAGGGAAAAATAAATAAAAGGACAAGTCATGCTGAGCACTTCAGACTGTATTAAGAAAGCAAGTCAAGGATATCTTTGACAAAAAACCTTTTACCTGAAAGCACTCCAGAGAACTGTGCACGTTACAGAACAGATCACTACTGATAACGCTGCTGCCTCTGTATCAGACAGGGTAATCAGTACGAGTAGGCAGTCACCCTGGCCAAGGAGGTTTTGAGGAAGAAATACAAGACACTTACGTGTTCAACACCCGCACGAACAATGCCAGTAACTTCAGCCTCTTTGCAAAGAGGATCTATCGCCAAGCATGAAGCATGAACTCTTCACTGCCAAATCTTTGGCACGTCTTTTGTGGGAATCCTGGGATCTTTAGTGGATACTTTCAATGGATTGCTGCTTAAAGTTTTTCAAATGTGAAGGGAATTATTTTGATCCAGGCTGGTATGTAGGTGTAAGGCCAAAGGGGTACTCATGATACCTTCCTATCACACGATGCACACAGTATGCTACATACTTGAATGAATTCATTCTTTCCTTCTGCTTATGCCCTTCCAGGTGTAAATCCACGCCAGGTTTGACATTAGCACATCAGATACCTGTTCTCACTCGTACTGAAATCTGCAACGTGTTGTAAAAACAACAGGAGAGAGACCAGAACAAGTCAGTAGCGGGAATTTGCAGCAAGATGGCATCAAAAAGACATACCTTCAATACCTGCCAATATTTGCTCACCAGCAAAACATCACAACTAAAGAAGAGTGAGCGATAATGGCAGACTTGAACAAACACTTTTTGATCTTCCTCCGTCATCTTAAGAGACAGCAAATAAGCGGTGCTAAGTGCCTGGTAGGATATTATACGATTTGATTCCTCAGAGACTGCAGAACTATTTACAAATGCTTACATTCAGGTCCAGTTGCTTCTGTAAATTTAGCCACTGAGGACAGATGTATCTTATCATACTTCTTCATGTTGACACGAAGCATCTGACTCACTCCACATCTACTTTACAGATATCTACTAATGCAGATGATGTACCCAGAAGAGGAATTCAAAAGCTGAGCACAAAGAAACTCCAAACATTATGCTTTGCTTATAAACTTCAGTTTAACATGTGCATGCATAAACTTCACCAGCAATAGAAGTATGTTGTCAGCAAGAGACCACCAGTGGAATTTAAGGTAGACTTGGCTTAATACTCACTGCACGGAAACGGAAGGCAGAGCCGATCGGTGCTTATGAGAGAACATCAAAGTCAGGACTCCGGCAGCCACCAAAGAGTCTGTGGCAACAAAGTTTCTTAACCTCTTTACTACACTTTACCCATTGTTAAAATTAAAACAGGGCACTAGTTTTTAAGAGGAAGGTCCCCTACTGAATTCAAGTATGTAGGGCATAAAAAGATTGCCCATTAACAGCACCAAACAGGTAAGGAAAATACACTAATGAGGACTAAGTTTACTTTCCATCTCTTAAATAAACGCCTTTGATATCACCTGAAAAGTTGTTTGCAGGTGCATGTTCATAAGCATATCTTGTAAATCCCCATAAATGCTAGTCTTCAGCTTGATTTGCTTTCCTATGCAATACTGCAAAGGTGCCTTGCCAGAACAGAAGAAAAGCATCCCAGTGCACCGGCTGGCTTTGGGAAGCAAAGAATAAGACAAACTCTCTCTTGTTCTGCCATGAAGCCTCTAACAACACCTATGCCATCTGTCACAAGTAAAGGACACCTGCCAGTGATTATCTGACAATTTAAATCCTCTTGAACAGTTTTAATCCCTATCCTCATTTAAACTGCCTGATGATTACATTGCTTATGCAACATTGGAAGTTATGAGGGTTATTCGTAAAGGTAGATTGACAGCCCCACTGCAATACGAGCGCTCAGAAAAGTTTCTTCCCTGAAGCAGCAGGTAAATTAGCGATTATTCAAGGAACTGCTCACTGTTCAGGTTCGACTTGCCCTCTTTCAGTTTTCCAACTGTGATCCATGAGTTGCAATATATTCAATATCTAGCATTTGTGGCTGGAAAGCTGCCCAGAGGAGAAGGACCTGNGATTTAAAATGGATCAGGCCTAGTGAAAAGAGCAGAAACTCCTCTGGTTACTTCCAATTAAACACTAAATATTACTGAGGCAAGTCAAAGTCAATGGAAAAACCCTTTTTAGAGCACTAAAAAGGATAGCTTCTTTCAATTTAGACAGAAAAACTAAATGGCGGGGAATGCTGTTGGATGCCCATCTTTCACCCATTAATTCCTCACAGCAAAAGCTGCCTTTATTGAACTGGAGAGCATTTAACACACCATGATCTCCACCATAAATAACACAATATGCACAGAACAGAGTTATCTTTTTCTAAATATCCTACGGTGTTAGTTGAAGCAATTGACACATTCCCTATAGTAGGTGGCTGCATTTCAGCACTTAGCCATGCAAGGGCCTGAATTAAATATAATCTTCTAAATCATTCCCTAATAAACAACCATTTGCTTTCTCCTTGCAACACCATGTGCAGCAATTGAGACGAGGTGAACAGGCTTACTTTAATCCTACAGCCTTCGTGGCTGGATTCTATAACTGGGGGACTGGGCATTTCACTAGAGCCCCCACGTTTGCTTGCCTCCAGTGCAGCTGCTTGAGTACACACCAAAAATACATATATCTCCTAGGTCTGCAGGCTCCCAGCACAGGTAGCGTGGTGGAAGAGAAACAGGCTACGGGCCATTAACAGTACACGGTGAACACAGCTCCAAACTAGTACAAGTTTAAACAGAAAAAGGAGGAAGAGGAGAGGAGGAAGAAATACTTATTTAGATTACTGAACTGGGTGCACCTCGAAAGAGAAGCATTCCCCAGCAAGAAGGTCAAATGGAGATTATACGCTGTTCTTTATCCAAACTAAGCTCCCCAACCAGATCACTTCCTTACAGAAGCAGCAGAGGTAAATATATCTTACTCTTAATACCTTTGAGGGATGTATCGCTACATCACCACCCTGAGGACAATATTATTTTTGTCTTGACAAAAAGAAAAAAAGACTAAAGGATTTACGCACAACAGCGCAGACACCTACAATAGATTTTGAGACGGAATTTAGATTTCATTATCTCAGTCACTGCTTTAGCAATCTACTTGTAATTACTTGCCAAGAGGAGTCAAAATGGAGTGTTTGTATCAAACAGCTGTACCTAAGAGAAATTAAATGGGGGGTAGAGGTGAAGGAGGAGATAACAAGCTCATGTGTCCCATCACGCTACTCTGGTCTCCTGATGACCAGGCCAAGCTGACATTCTGCAGGAAAATACGGAGATCATGCCTGAACTGTGACAGCAGCGAGACCGAGTCCGATTCATTCACTTATGAATTCAAGCATTTAACTCCCAAGAAGTGCAAATGCTGCTCCAGACAAGAACAAAGGAACGATGGAGTTGAGCCCTTTTTATCCCCTGGTGAATAATATGACCTTTCACAAGGCAATGGAGTCATTGCATGGCTACCTTTCTGCCTAATTTTGGTTAGTGGAGACTCCTGGATACTCATGGCAAAAGGGGTCAGTACGTGACCCCCAACTTCTTTCTTTTGACTATAATGGCCACATGAGTAAATGGTTATCTTTACTGAACAGTTTCCCCACCCTGCTTGCCCTCAAACCCCCAAGATAACTTCTGTAGCAGAAAACCAACTCAGACTGACTCATCCACCCAACCCCTAAAGCAAGATCAATACTCCAAATTTAGGACTGTTTTGTTTATCCCAGACTCCTCTCCAGTTCCTCCCCCCCACTGATTTCAAGCAAACTATGAAAATCATTACTGTGCAATGAATTAGAGCATGCTCTTACACAGAACCCTCTAATAATTAACATCCTCTGGAATGGAAACATTTTCCCTAATTATATGTTCCTCATATTGTCAAAGAGCTTAGCTATTATCTCCAGGCACTTAAACAGAAAGTCAAGTCCAGAATAAAAATCTGAAACACAAAGAACACATTCCACCAATTGTCATCTTCAGGTTATTGAACAGTGACTCTTTTCTAATCATTTCATCTTGCCCACAGGCAAGATCTTCCAAAAGAGCAGAAGACACTGTCACAAAAAAATATTCCGCACAAAAGCAGGCAGCCCCCCCAGCCCCTGGAAACACCTAGTCCAGAAGGAAGCTACCCTCTGACAGAGGAAAGCTGACCAGTTACTGTCTCCATGTCAGCTCCACAGTCAGGTTCTTAATCACTTTAAATTCCGTGCAGCTTACAGCCAGGTATACATTTGTACATCTTGGTAAGCAGAATGAGGAGAGAAACAGAAGGGCTTGCTGCACGGTTGCTAGACAAGTCTACGGGATCTTCAATTTTTTTGAAGTAACATGCATAGTTAGCAAAGAGAAGTGAAAAAGACCAGCAGACTTTGGGGGATTCTTTTAGTTTCTCCTGCACCAGGAGAAGCCCGTGTTTCAGATTTCGGTATGGCAGCGAGCATGGTTATTTATAGACCATTAAGGCTTTCAAACAGCAGTCAGTGACAACCACTGACTTGTGGCTTTCAAGTCTTCAGAAGATACCTCCTTTAGCACAGTGCTTTGAGTCACGGGGCAGTGACGTTCCTCCCTTGAAATCACTCCTAGCAATTTATCAGCTCTCCAAACACCAGCACGTTACCAGGACCACTTGCCTTTTGTCCTGGTTCCAGCTGGGACAGAGTTTACTTCCTTCCCAGTAGCTTGAGGGGGAGGGTGCTGTGTTTTGGTATGAGAGGAGCATTGACGGCCCACTGATGCTTTGGTTGTTGCTGGGTGGTGCTTGCACCGGGGACTTTTCAGCCTCCCATGCCCTGCCAAGTACTGGGGAAGCTGGGGGTGGGGGGAGCATAGCCGGGGCGGTTGACCCAGCTGGCCAATGGGGTATTCTATAGCATGTGACGTCATGTGCAGTATAAAAAATGGGGGGGGGCCCTCACCCCCCCGTTCGTGACATGCGGTCGGTGGTCGGTGAGCAGTTGCATCGTGTTTTGCCTGCTCTGAATATTCCGCTATCGTTGTTATCATTGTTATCATTACTGTTCTAATAATTGAAATAAAAAGAAGTAAACTGTTTTTATCTCAACCCACGAGTTTTCCTACTTATGCCCTCCCAATTCTCTTCCCCATCCCACCGGAGGGTGTTGGGGGGGAGGGGGAGCGAGCAGCTGGGTGGGTTTAGTTGCTGGCTGAGGTTAAACCATGACACCTTTCCACTTCTTAGTAGAAGGCACTGCTTCTGAAGGCACAGTCCCACGTTCAGACAGAAGTTCAAAAAACAATAGTCATCTTCACAGGCTGTGTGACTGACCTGCCTGTTCCAGAAACAGCTCCGGCTCTCCTGTCCCAACTAGTGCCAACAGTTTGGCTTAGACCCTTACACAGTGCCACAGTGCTGCTTCCCAAGAGAGACACTATTGCTTTGACTGCAACCAGGTTAGTGTCTGATGTATAATCCTTTTCCAGATGTTCCCTGGCTGGAAATGCATACCTTCTTAATTTAACTTCAAGCTTTAATTTGATGGAAGAACACGAGAGCACTGGTGGCAAAAAGGTAAGCAATATAAATACACATCAAAAAATGATGCAACTGAGCATCTTGATGGGGGTAGCAGCAAAAACAGCAGGAAAGAACAAAAAACTAAAAGATGTCATTTCTACATTCAAACATGCTAAAAGCAAAGCAAATTCTATTGATTTTACACCTTCCGTACTCAGTAACTTTCAACACACTTCTTAATAAAAGACAGAACCTGTGTATATAGAAAAGGATCCAACTTCTTCAGGAACCATGTATGTAATACATTCATCACTGTACACCGGCTACCCTACGACAAAGGACAACAGTAAGTCACCTCACAGATCACCTTACAAACTACAGGCACCTACAGAGGACAGAAAAGATAATTGTTTTTAGCATCTCAGAAGAGAGTATTTCATCTTGTTTTGCTCAGCTTCTCTACCTTTGAGGAAAGATTTGTCTGCAGCACCCTTATCATACAGTTAGGTATATTATCCTCCTCTTGGACAGATCCAGACCATGCTTTGAAGAGACAGTAAATCAAGTTATACCATAACCAGTGTCAGATAAATAAAAGTACAAGTATCTGACACAGTGAAGAACCTCTGATTAGTCAGCCAGTTATGCCTTAAAAGCTTGCATTTTAGAGAAGGGAAGGAGGCCTAACTTTGCCTTGGTAAACTTTATGATCAATGGAGTATCATCTGTCCTCCCACAGACACCACTGCTGCATCTCACCAAACTGATGGGCTGTCTGCATCAAGCCTGCACCGTCTGGTTATTTGGTATTACGCACTCTGAAAACACAGCCGAAATTATTCTCAGGACGTAAAGAGAGTAAATAGAGAGTAAGTAATCTCAGTCTTGTTTCTTACGTCCCAAACTATCATCAATGGCAAAGCCTTATATCAAACTCCCGCCCCATGTATGACTGCAGAAAACCTTGCATTTGTAGACCTCGTGCTCACATAACTACCCACCACCATTTTGGAAGATAAAAACCACTTGATTTTCACAACTTTTAAACATCAGCTTACTTAGAACAGAGATATTTGAAATACTTTCTAAAGAAACAGGACCGCTGCGGGTTGCAACATCAGCTCTGGCTGCTGGTCTGACCCACTGCGGGAACCAAATCCATCTTTTATCAGGGCGGGCAGGGGGAGCTGACTGGAAAGTTAAATGATCCCAATCACAGCCAGGGAGATGTTTACATTCCTCTGCCTACAACAGCTCTTAATGCTGACTCTTCCTCCACCAGTCTCATCTCACTGCTTACCCTGCTGATAAGACAGGGTAAGAGAAATGCACTTATGGCCAGCATCCACCTAGCGATAAGATTTCCAAGCTGAATCTTATCTTCCTTCCTCAACAGGAGGAAGTCTGAGCACTAATCTTGAATGGCCTATTGATAGGGAGGAAAAAAGAAATACAGTCTCATATCAACAGATAAACACTTGAAGGTAGGAGGAGTACTACTAATAAGTTTTAGTTTATTCAAGGATCTTTCCCAGGGATTCAATACAAATTTGCCTTTATTTCACAAGCTGCTGAGACAATTATATTCTGTCCGCAAAACACAACAGAATATGACATTTTAAAATGCTCTCACAATGCAGGGCCTAATTAGTCACCCATAAATCCAGCCTTGAAATATTCATGTGAGATGAAACCAAACTGCTACATACAGATCTGTAAGTAGTTGCTCTCTGCTGTTATGCCCAGGTTTTAGCTACTTGTTCTCTCAGCAAACACAGCCCCCTTTGTCTAACGTTTTCCTTGGCAACAGGACACTTCCGACAGCATCACCCAGTATAAATCATAAGCTTGTGTAAACCGATAAGGACAAATGGCAGAACTGCACAGTAAATCTCGTAAAAAGTGAACACCGAGATTAAAGAAGAACATATCATTCAATCCAAATGATAGGAAGGGCAAGAAAAGGAATAAAGAACAACAAAGTTTGAACCAAAGTTATATTTGGGATTTTGCGGTGCGGCTGCAGAACCATTAGAAATCCTGTCAGTTCGGTTCAGGTACACGCATTTGAGATGAGCTGGTAAAGAAACATTTATCCAACCAATACCTAGCAAGCTGCAGATCCAAAACTAAAGTGAATTCAGTGTCCAAAATTAACCAAAGGAATTTAAAGGAATAACCTACAATAACAGAAGTGATGAACAGAAATTCTATTTAGCAACGAGTACTTTTGGGGGTTTTTTGGTTTGTTCTTCTAACAATTGGAAGGGGCAAGGTTTAAATTTCTGCACATGATACTCCATGTCAATAAAAACCCACCTAGCACAAGCAGGTTTAAGTTTGCCAATCACAGAACCTGAACATTTACTTTCAAAGATCACAGGTTTTTAATTGCTCTTTGAGGCTTGTTTCTGCAAGGACTTTTTTTGTACTATGCAGATGCAAGAGGTCACAAAAGGCTGCTGCTAACCACATTTTCTTGCTTAAACGCATGCACTGAATTACCTGTAATTAGGGGCTTTTCAGAGATGACTTAGCTGCGCAAACTCTGAGATGTTCAGCCTTACTAGCTGGGCAGATTCTTTTAAATCTTACACACGATGCAAGAAAAATTCCACACTTGTTCTGTCTGGAGAAAACAACTGAATTCACTTTTAGTTTACTTCTCCACATGCAAGTGCTACTTCAAACTGTTCTGTTGTGCCATACAACGATGACTTAAAGGGTGCTCCAATGAGAAGTAATCACAAGAAGTGGCAGCACTTAACGGTGAGGCTGTAAAAAAAATTTCGGTTGCTCTACGAGCATTTCACTATGGCAGTGGTTAAAGTATGCCGTAACTTATAGGCATAAAAAGCAGTCGAGTCCTTTGGAGTTGGTAGCTGATACCGGACAGACTCTCCCTCTCTACATCCCAGCATACAAAAACAACAATGCCCAAATACGCGGTAATACAAAAACGTGGAAGGGGAGGAAGGGAAAAGCAGTAACTACGAAGAAGAATGCCCATCTCATCCTCAGCAGGACGCTAAGGAGGTATCATCTTGCCTGTTCTCCAATGAGTAGTCACTCAGCACTCAGAATATTTAGTATTTCGGCAGTCTTCTGTCCCACCACACAGATCACACACGGAATCAACCTCTGCAGATGAATGCCATTTAAGCAAGAGCTACGCATTACAGAAAAAAACCGTATAAACAGAAATTGTTAACCAGTAGGCAGAAGAATGTTTCACCTCATGAGGAAAAAAAATAACCCACCAAAAAAACAACTTCTGCACCTCCAGAGACCTTACAGTCCAAACACATAAGACGATGGCAGTACGGAATGACATTACTGGTCAATGGCAGAAGCACTACATCAAACTAACCACGGCTGCTTTTTGTACCTGGCTGTGATTAGCTAAAGGTGCATCCCCTCAACAGCTTAAGCTGATCTAAATCAGAGCTAATATCCTCTTCTTTCTCCAACCCGGGCTAAAATTCCTGTCTTCCCTCTTACTATCCAGTTGCATAAACTCCACCACAGGTGGGCAGCAAGCTTTAAAAAAGTTAACCCATATTCTTCAGTTCTCAGCGCTGTGTGAATCAACCCACAACCAAGTTTCAGGAGCATCTGCCATCACCGAAGAGGGAGAGGAACACACATGCCCTGCAAGGAGGGACAGCCCAAACACCCGTGGAAATGCTGTCCGAAAAGCGGATTCGTGCCCGGCGTGCAAGTACCCAATTCCACGTGCTCAGGAGAGAGATTGTTTTATTCAGGCCCGGGTGCTCGGTGGACTTGCCACAAATCAAGCACCCCTGGTCCAATCACTCTACTATTCATATTCACATTTCTCATACATATGCTAAGATTCTCTTGTACATATTCATTAGATTTCCGAGAACTAATTATAATATTACATCATCCTTCACGCATGCTCACTAAAGCCCTGAGGGTCTTCTTGAGGGTCTCGGGTGGTCTCTGGTGGTCGGCAGGGGAGTGAACTCCTCATGAGATTATTTCCTCCCTTCCTTACAGGGTCGCAGTTTGTCTCTGCGCCATGCTTGGGCCACGTTTGTTTATAGTTTCCACACCTAAAATTAATTATCACTAAACCTAACAATACCTCTAAAACACACAGTTTATAATTAATTACTACTCCACACAATTACAAGTTAGTTACCTAACTCCTAAGCAACAAATCTCCATTGTTTAAAATTACAGAAGCGAGCAATATAGAATCCACAACAAACTAAACTATCTATTACCATAGCATTCTTAAATTAAAACATATACATCTTGATCTCCTCCAATCAAACACCCACTCACTAACTTCATCATTCTAATTTCTTATTAACTGGTTTTTAAACCAGTTCTGGGCGAGGGCTATACACAGAACAATAACACTTTGAGGANAGGCTAAACCAGATAACCTAAAACCAAAACACTCCTGTCGTTTTCAACTCCAACAGACAACGCTTAGTCTAATAAAGTTGCTTGTCCTTAACAACTATGCCACAATTCCTTCTTTAAGCAGTGACGTTTTCAAGAGCAGTAACTGTCTTGGCAGCTGCATATCAAAGCCTTCCCCAGTAAGGAACGCTGCCTGTCAGCACCAGACCTGCCATGCTATGTCCCAGCAAGCCGGTCGGTGAAGGCTGGTGTCCCACCCTGACACCGCGCTGGTGAGCGACCATTTGACAGGTCTGCCAGAGCCAGAACGTGCAGGGCTCTGCAAGCGCACTCGCTGCGTAAGCACGGCGGAGAAAGCAAAACAAGATGAAGTTACGATAACGATATCCTCCTGATGATATCAGGAGGGTAATTTATGTATTTAGGATCTGACTGCATGTCGGTACAGCACATCGGGAGGGGAAAGTAAGCTGCGGTACTGGTAACAAGGGCAGAACTGGGGCTGTGCGACTGCATGAAAAGGCCACAGCCGGGCAGAGCCTGCGAGACACAGCTGGGACGTGAGGCTGCGCAGAGGGGCCACGTCCAGGAAAGGCCAGGATGCAGGCCAGAGTCACAAAAGAAAACATCAACAATGTCCTTCACAATAAAGAAAAAAAACTCATAACCTCTCACTCAGCCACACTGAGCTAATTTCCAAGTGTGAGGAGACTGATGACAGATAACCACGATTTTCATCTAGACGGAGAGAGGCAGACCTGCAGAATTCCCTACCCTGGGAAGGCGACTCAGCTCCTGCTTTGAAGTCTTGCCGTAAGAACAGAAAACAAGGAGACCAGAAACCTCTCTCCTGAGGCTCCTAAAAAAATCTGGAAGAGGAACAAGAATGTTTTTCCAAACAATACACTGAAGCTACAGTCAAAGTTAGGAGAAGAATTAGCAGAAGACAATCAGAGTCAAGGAAAGGCCACAGATTAAGAAGAGGAGAGCGACTGCGCTAGATGCTAGCGACAGCACACGGGCAGTGACGACAGGGTACTGTTCCTAAACAGAAGCACTGCCTGGAAATAGGTGATAACCTCTTCAAATAGGAATGCAAATCCAACAAAGAGATAAGAGTTAGACTGAAAAGAGGGCATGAATGAAGACCACGTGAGTTGGGTGACAAAACATGGTGCAAAGTGAACTTAGAACATTCTTCAACGGGAAAGGCAACTCATTCCTCTACAGCTGCAATGATAATGCAGAAGTGGACATACACAGCTTTAGAAAAAACAATTTCAACAGAACAAGCCAAACTACAGCCTTGATTTCAGAGGACCACCGGGTTGTGTTATAATCAGCCGAGTTTCATCTGCCCTGTATTGAACACACGACAAGCCATGGCGCAGCCACAGCCACCTTTAGACCATCCAGGACCTCACACCACTCTCAATATTTTGGAGATCCCTGCTAATATACTGGTCTAATTCAACGAGACATCACGGGACACAAGCCTCTTCAAATGTCATGTCCTAGGTCTATTTGCAGAGATTTTGCCATTACTTTAGACTTGAGAGGTTTCTTCTATAAAAGCCCTTTTCCCGTGGCTCTGGTCACGTCCTCCACTAGGCAAGCCTGGAAGAGAGTTAAGTGGGGGCAGAAGATGGGGCTCAGGAATGACAGATGTATGCAACAACTGGTTATTTATTTGAAGTGGGGAATTTCCCATAATCACTACCAGAGACCTAGAAAACAATCACTTAAGTGAAAAATAACAGCTTTTATAACCACCTACCTAATGCATGATTTTCTCCCATTCAAACTGAGCTCTTTGATGTGCTTTATACAGTAATAATAAAAATTCATACAGAAGATAAAGTGACTCAGTATTTGATGCACGGATTAGATTTCTGCTGCTTTCTGTAAGCAAATCAATAACAGAAAAATAAATGGCATTTGCATTTTGTCAATGGGAAACATGCTGTTAGGAAGATACATGGCAGGGATTATATTGAACTGAGAGGCTCATTCTTTTCACAGGAGTTTAGTTTCACCTTATCTATTTCAGTTATTCATTGTACCAGCAGCCCTAGCCAAGAGCAATGATGTTTTTCCATTGTAGAGGAACGTATACAGTGCCCCAACACAGACAGGGTGTTCATACGAGGTGCATAGTGTGGCTGTGTAATCTTTCTGCCAGGCACTGGTGACCAATTCTTTCCAGCAAATACTGCCACAGCAAGAAATCATCCATGCACACCATGTATTACTAACTGGTTTTGAGTTAGCAGTCAAATCCAGAGTTTGTTTGCAATATCAGCAATGATGGATTTTGGCTCTTTCAACAGTTGCTGTGTTTAACAGCACAGTGAAGAGTGAAGAATACTGGAATGAAGATAGAGGAAGATTTAGCAGAAAAACTTTTGATGTGTGCATGAGAAAAATAAATGTTTCCCCAGGAACAGAGGTGCAACCGTGGTCAATGTCTCTGGAAAGGGCCACAGGAGAAACAGTCCAGGATTTAGTCTCTATGGTGTACCAGCTTTCTTCCTTTTCCCATTTTTTGCTTCTTTGATTCCTGCCAATTCTGTTTCCTTTATCTCCTAAAATCCTCTGAACGGTTTCCAATAAAGAAAAATAGCACCTGCTTTTTCGAAGTCTATCCTGGCCTTGAAAGAAAATAAAAAAAATTTATGCCACCCTACTCAAAGTGCCCATTAGACAAAAAGTCTCGAAGAGAAGCTTCCCAGTACACTCTAGTTAAGAAAGAATAAGCATTTATATACTTCAGCCCTTTATCCAAATATTTTGGGTGTCTCACTTGAGCCACTTGCAACTTCCAAACCTGGATGTGTTTTACTCAGATGGGTTAATCCCAGGACAAACTCCCAGTTAACAAACATTAATAAGTTCCTGGTTAACTACAAAACCATTCTTGCCTTTTAAGGCTTCGTTCAACATTTTTTGCATCAGATATTCTTCCACTGAGCCAAATCAAAACTCAGGAGGTCTCTGAAACCTTGCTATAACCCCATGCATCATTTTGCTGGTTAAGCAAACTCTGAAAGCTCCACTTCCTCCTGAAATCCATCACAGTTATGTATGCTACGAAGTGTACTTTCTGAAGAAGCAGGGGCAAAGACATGTCCAGACAGCGCACGCCAAACTGGCAAATGCTGGGAGGGCTGCGGAGCAAACCGATGAGCTGGGGAATCACCTACAGAGTTACACAGATGAGGACCAGAAGGAACGGACAAGATCTCAGGAATTTTGTGAAAATTTTCAACAAAAACAAAAGTCCATAATATCTCAGTAACCCAGAGAATTCAAGATGCCCAGGCAAAAGACATGGCTTCTACATATTCAAGAATAAAGTTTTTATTCTCAAAGCGCGTATCTACTTGGTTCCAAGGCAGGATACATTTGTTTTCACACAAAACCCAAATAGAAACTTAAGATGCACTAAGTTCATAGATTTGCCAGTCTTTTTTTCAAGGTTCTAGGGAAGCAAGCGTTATCACTTGCAGTAGCACCTGAGACTGGCCATAACAGATGTTCTCAAGAGCCTTGATGAATACGCTAATGAAACAGCAGTTTCAGCACGTTTCCATTAAGGGTTAATTTTAATTTTGAGTCTCATTGGCCTAGTTGGCCATCCTTATAAATACCAACCCAGCAGATATAATTGCAAAGCAGGTATATTTGGCTCCAGTCACTCTGCCAATTTAGCAGCAACTAATGTCTGAAAATTGCAGGGTGTAAATTTAGCATAGTGGGACTCACACATTGTGCTTTTTTACTGGTAGAGACTATATTTGATTAATCAGAATTAAAAGAAAGACATCACACTTTAGGGGAAAAAAAAAACTCTTACATAATCTCTAGAAAGAAAGAAATAAGAAAAATGAGACTGTATCGCCTAGATAATGCCAAAGGCAGCACAGCTCAAAACTGTGAATTTCTGAGTTTCAACAGTCATTTCTTTCAGGTCAATGAGCAGAGAATTGCTAGTGCCAAGCAATGCTACGACTTCTGCCAAGCAGCTATCAAATCTGGGTAAGATAAGGCAAGCAAGAAGAGACATCTTTGGAATACAAGGACATCCTGAACATATTCTCTCTGTAACAAGCACGTTCAAATTTCCTTTACAGCACCAAGAAACAGCAACTGGCTAGCTCTAACTGCGGCTCTCCACTACCACTCACCTACACATTTGCACCTTCCTTCCTTTCTGCCCTTCCCACACTCTACAAGAAGTTTAGCGGACAACAAAAACTGTATCTAATAGATATTTTTAAGGATGCTCTGGTAGGTAATGTATAGTGCTAGACCGACAGCCATTGCCATCAAAATAGGCCACTAGTGTAACACACATGGGCACTAGCCAAGGTTTCACCTACTCCACTTAACCCGAGTGTGCAACAGCGGCGGCCAAGCAAAGTAATTTCCAGCCTCCCCGCTTCCAGAAGCCATCGTGTCTGTGCATCACTGCTGGTACGGTAACTCCAATCCTCACCTGACAGAACAATGTCTCAACCCATTTGCAGCCCCTACTGGCTGCTGCTCATTTGGGTTTAGATTTTCTAACCAAGCAGACTTACTCCAGACTTACTAAGATTTTCAGTCTCTTAGCACTGGAGCCGCTGCCACACATACTCTCACTTTAAACACACAGGCCCATATTTAAAAGAATGGGAATCTTGCTGAACATTCAAAACTCATTTTTCTCCAGGGGAAACCTGAATTGAAAGCACTTGGGAGCAATAAAGATCCTTAAAAAGGCACCCAAGATTCTTCATAGACTCATTTCCTTAATTTTGATTCCCAGCTACTGCAATAATTTCTACTTTTCTTAAAACAGAAGCTGACACATTCTGTTCAGATCTTCTGTCAAGGAGTCGCAGAGCCATAGCTCCCACCTTCCCAGTTGGAAAGCCCAGTGAACTGCAATCATCCATATGCCGAGGTTTTCTCTCTTCTCTCAATCCACTTAATTAGGATCAGAGAAACATGCTTCACAGGTGAGGTACAAAGCTCTTTGACATAATAGATCCTGCTATAACTTTGGAAAATTAGTTAAACACTTCAGAAAGATATCACATACTTCAGACGATGCAAAGCAAATGGAAACAAAAAAAAAATGAAAACCAGCAAAGACCCTCCTCCTACAGAAGGAGGAGGGAGCTTTCACTTAACACAGTTACCTTCGCTAAATTTTCCCTTCACTTGTACTTCCCAATACTGGCAAGCTACTGAAGTATATGGAGATCAGTACTGTAGCATGAAAATCCCTCTCGGCAAAAATATTTGGCCAAGAAGATGAACCTTGTGCTTAGATCATACAGACCTTTTTTAATCTTGTTTTTATTACAAACAAAAAAATGTCACTATCCTTCAAGATGCTTCCAAAAAAGGGCGCTTTCCTCTTTACAAGCACTAATGCTTAGTGACACCCTGTCACAGCAATTTGACGGGACAGCTATACTGTTAGCAGTAACCGTCCTGTAGCAGGAGACATTACCCATTAGCAGAAGACAATAAGCCATACTGTCTCCAACACAGGATAAGCACCATCATGAGAGATAGGTGATGTCACTGGATAACCTGTGACCTCATATATTACACGATACATCAGGCTGTTCTGTTTTCAGAGAGACCCATGCAAGTACCTCCCAGACCAATTAATTCCAGATAGGCCTTCGCTTGCCAGTATGTAAGAGGTTGCTCGTCGTTCATTGCGATGCAAGAGTAAATTTCTTGCATTCAAGAACTTGAAAAACTGCGTTTTATGAACATCGACAACTCAGCCGCGTTCTCCACTCCAAGTCTGGAAGAATACCCGTCTGCATCTCACGCTGCTTCACGGGGAACAAGGCTCCCGCGACCCTGGCGACTAGCACAGAGGAAAGAGGAGAGCCGACAGTCAGGAGTGGCTTCCTTCAGCAATATCCATTGATCATTTAACTTGTTAATGGCCATGTAACTGGAGTGGTTGCAGGAGAAATGAACTGTATAGTTGTCCATTATACTGAAAGCACTTCTCTTCAATTGTCTTTGCTTTCTACTTAAGCAACAGGGCCTCTCTTTTGTTCAAGGGTTAGTCCCTTTTAAAAAGGAAAAATGCGTGAAGCTCAATTAATAAATACAATTCATTTAACTTAATTTTTTTAATCACTCAAAAAAGGCTCAATATGATTACTATAGGTCTTTCCCATTTTTCTAACCTGCTATGCAATTAATTTTCACATATTCAAACACAATCTCCTCTACAACATAGAAAGGAAAGATTTATGCACTCGTTGCTTTGCTGCAAGTTATGTATATGGATATTTCTGAATCAGGGAGTTAACACAAAAAGAATATTACTTTTGACCATTTATACTGACCCATATTCTGTGAACTAGCTGAAAGTATAAAGGGAAAACTAAGATACAGAAAATACAATGCAATGCTAAAACTTGCCCAGGACTCTAGCAACAAACAACTTCATTCTTGGTAAACACAACACAGGCTGTAAGCATCCTACGCCATATTCCTGTGTTTCGTACACAAAGCAGATGATGTGGCTCAGCCAGCAGCACTTCAATTATCCACTAGCTCTTTGCACTATGGCTGTGTTTTCTCCAGATTTCCAAAGAAATAAATTTAAAAGGAATACTCCAAGTATTGACTGCATTACGGCTGATGACCACACAAACAAACTTAACTGAAGTGTTACCACTACCAAGTAACACTAGTTATAGAATCATAGAATCATCGAATCACTAAGGTTGGAAAAGACCTCTAAGGTCATCGAGTCCAACCGACAACCCAACCCCCCCATGCCCACTAAACCATGTCCCTAAGCGCCTCATTCCACACATGAACTCAAATAAGGACACCTGAACACATCTGTTATACAATATCCCAAGCACAGACGTCCTTAAGCTGACGATAAAAGTTCTTGCTTCCTTTCCACTTACACGGTCACCAAGATTACTCATAGGATCAGCATCTCATCTATAACACGCCATATGCTGACTCCAACGAGAAGGAGGGGGCAACACACAAGGAGCAAGCAGCAGTGGCAACATGAGTCCTCTCAGCTAGCTGGAGGCTCTAAAGAAGATACAATCAGAAATCTAATGTCAAAGAAATGACATTAATTTCTTACTTCCTCTAAAAATCTACAGCCAATGGTACAGAGTATCCATCAGCAGTCAGGAAGGTTCATGCCAAAGGTAGAAGACTCTCTCATAGAGACTGCTACCAGCAAGGTAACTTTGCAGCTTCATTACTGTCATTATTTCAGTGCCCATTAAGAACTCCTCAGTCTATCTCAGATCACCCTGTAAGCAACGTGTTTCGGGAAGGGGCAGATAATACTGTCACAATAGGCTTGGATAGCTGGATGACATTTCTCATCAGAACACAGCCGACTGTCATGCCATTCACTGCGACTGCCAGCGACGGGTGACACCACAACTTTTCCAGTATGTCAGCATACCTTCTGTGTCTCGGAAGCACCTTGTCAGCAAGAAGCACATGCTAACAGAGATGCTTTGTGATCAAACACTTAAATAGCAGAAAATAATTCGCATGGCAAGATGAAAACCACAGTAAAACTTTAAATGTATAGGCAGAATAAGCTTCCCCCCCGCCATGTATCCCCCAACCAGAGCAGAAAACTCAGAGTGCCACTGGAAACTGAATCCAATTACTCCTTCACCATAGACGGGTCCAAGTCGTGATTCCTCCTTCTGTTGCACCAGTTTTACATTGGAGTTGCTCCTCTGAAACTGTTAGAATCTCACTGGTGAAAAGGAGCACAGAATCAAGCATTTTGTTTGCGGAAAGTGAAGGTTTAAGCCATTGTACTCAGACCTTAAAATTACTATTTTCCCCTTCTCAATTTGCTGCCTAGAAAAGTCTACAATACATTTTTCCATGAGACACTAAAGAACAGATTCAGGAACATACTGTGCAGGTACATTACTGCTCAAGATATCCTACCCGCAACAAATTCAAGTCAAAACTCTCAGTTTTAAAAACTCCTCCATGGAAAACTATTCACTCAAAGTAATAGCATCTTTTGTGTCCAGTTATTTTCCTCCTCTTCCTCCAAAGAGAGGTAAGAGTGACACTGTGAACAGAACAAAGTGCAGCTGGCTGAAAAGATTGACTTCTTTCCATTTTAATGAAATTTCATCATTTGAAATTTCATTTTGAAACCAACACTTTTTAAAGGAAGTTTGCTAACTGGAAATTAAATAAGAATGAAGTAGTCTTTAGGGAATCCCACAAAGCAGCTTAGCGACAGTGATGTTCTTTCCAGCCCTGTCATTTCAATGAAGTTTAAAGACATCAGAACGCCTCAAAACAAAAAGACTTATTTCTGAGAACTGGGTTGTCAATTCATTTTTTATATTCATAGCAGTTTAAAATAGAGAGTTAATGCACTGAAACATATCCATCCATACGTTCATTTAAAGAAGAGAAGAATCCGAACACATGGCCTCAGAAATGTATAAAAATAGTAACAAAATAATTCTTGATATGTGTTTAAGACAGAACTGAATCCATTTGGAAACTATGTATGTTTATTAAAAAAAAAAAAAAACCAACCCAACACATTCCCTTCTAATGCCACCTTGGCAAACCAGACTCGGATGAAGGACATGCTCCAACAGACTGTGTGCCGTTCTTTAGGATGCAGCACAGTCTTTGAGAACATTTCACATTGCCAAACCCTGCACAGGTGTTAAACGGTTCAGATTCTGCAAGGTAAAGACAATGTCCCAAACTATAAGAAAGTGATCAGAAGATACTATGACTAAAGTCCTGTTGTAGTTACTTACCTTTGGACCTTCATCCAATGAAGTGGATGAAAGATGCTTACTGTAGCCCTAGGGGATAAACCATATAGATAAACCTATAGTCTATCTTCCCCACCTCTCATTTCTAGGTATGTAAGGCTGTGATACTGCACAGCTTCCTCATTTGTATTTTAGTTCATATCTTACACAGAACAGAGATTATCCTATGCTAATAAAAGCAAGCACAACGTATTTTCCAGGACATCTATTTTAAAGTTCCCCTCTCTAGTGTCCAAACTGCTGCCAGAGAAGAAATCTGCCATAATTTGCCACACTCCACCCTGGGAGACTAGAGGCACGCTCCCGTTTGCAGTCAGGAAACACTGGAAGGAGAACCTGCATAGCTCCAAATCCTCACCTCTGATGGTACAATTTTAAGTACATTCCTCACATAAAGAAAGTGAAATGTAACTACAACTGTCATCCACTCCAAAACCATGTATTCCCATTATGATGGAAAACCATCAGAAATAGCTCACACGTGATTCAAAGCAGGGATATAAAAGAGACAACTGAAATGAAACAGCCTTCTCAGCCAAACTTATAGGCAACAGCATCAGACAAAAGTAGCAGACCTTTAAGCACCAGCAGGAAGAAAAGACGTCGGTCCAGGAGAAGCCTCTCTGTCTGAACAAGTCAGAGGAAGACGCAGTGACGGTCTGTCACACGTGCAGAGCTGAGCCCTCCAGCTCCAGCACGTCTGCGGTTCAGTCTCTCTTGGACATGCTGCTGATGCAAAAAGAAATCCACAAGCCCATCTGATGCTGTTTGCCCCATTCTTTTTCTAAGCCCCCCCAGTTTTATTGTGGCCCTAGGGCAAAGCATCCATTGAAGAGTGAAAAGGCGCGTGGACAACTCCCCCATGAAATGATGGCAAACGCAGTGAAGTGGAACTGACAGGGAAAATGTACCATTTCCTAGCGTCCTACTTACCAAATCAATCAGAAATCAGCTCCAGGAATTAAGTGATAATGAATTATTGATGACACCCACTTTGAGGAACTGAGCACTTACCAACACTTATGAAACTACAGAAACCGAGGTGGACAAGTGGTATCTCCATTTTAAGTAAGGCACAAAGCAAGGCAGACAGTAAACAATTTGCCTGATGTTACGCACTGCCAAGATCACCGTTATCTCTAGGATGTTATCTTACTTCTATTTGTACATGATCACACATCACCTTGATTTGTGTCCCACTCTACCCATGTGTAAAATATTCCCACTTAGGAGAGAGAGTGAGTGCTCCATGTACAAAATTCAGTAATTTCAGTAACCGCATCTTACTACCTTTTCGGGAGGTGGCGGGAGAAAAAAAACAGCCTGTGTTCAAAGTAAAGAGCAGCAAAATGGGAGCCAGGGAAAAAACACTTTAAAATGTGATCTACAACATATGTTCAGTGACAGAATTTGCCCTGAGAAAGCAAAGAAGGTCTTCAGGCCCTACTATTTCAGGATACTTTAAGCCTGCGCATAGCATGTCTTCAAGTCAGCCAACTTTTTTGCCAATGCAAATAAATTCAACTAGAAGCTCAGCAGAAAGCCAAGGAATTCAGATTTGGATTTAAAACACTCTTGCCAGCCACTCAAGGCTGTCAGTAATACCACACAGACACATTTCCTATCACTAACACATAAAAGTAACATAGGAAAGAGAAACCCAGTCTACTCCTACCGCGCTTCCCACGTGAGCTTTCCACTGACGCCATTATCTACTTGTACTATTAAAAACCAGACAGAGGAGGACATGAGCGTTCACTGCACGTTGCGTTATCTGTCCTGCCCCTTCCCAATTCCCCATCGGGCTTACCAAGCGGACAGCCCTACGTGCTGTCTACACGCACTTAAACGTTAAGTCTCTCACACTCTAGAGCTTTCACCCTCAACAGCAGTTGCCAGAGTTGAGGCAGACACAGATTCAGCTTTACAAACCAGCAGCCATATGTCACCCAACTGGCGTTAAACACCACGATGCTGTGTTAAACAACACCATGGTTTAATGCTAGGGTGCCGACTCCTAGTCCCTTCCCTGACAGGAATGTTGGCGATGTAAGCTTCAGGAGGAGGAAGATTAATGTCAGGACTTGCGACACAGTCCAGCCTTGCAGAAAGGATCCCTTTCAGGAAAGGGCAGCTTTCTGGGTGGAATTTGAGAAGACTGGAGACAGGGTTCAGCCCTGCCACAGATGTCTTATATGATCATATTACTCTGCTTTCCTTGGTTTCAGTTTTCCTTATCTGTTAATGATTACTAATGCTCTCCTATCCCATGGGAATGCTGCAAGCATCCATAATTTATGTTTCCATGCTGCTCAGATACTAAAGAGACGAAGGTATGTACTGGTCAGTAGTTTTCCAAATATATAAACTGTTTTCTAAGAAGCATCATAAAAAATGCAAAGTATTAATATTAAAGCCCACAGGTGTATCTTGAATAATTTATTCCTCAGTAGTAAACAGGCAAAATCACAACCAAAAATCTTTGGGCAGGTATGCAGCTAATACCCAGTGCAGGGATTCTGATGAAAATATAGGTAACAGATGAAACTCCAACTGCCCAAACTCCTGCCTGCTCAACTACCTACTAAACTCAGTTCACACAGTGACTCCAGAGAGATAAGTGATCCCCTGGACCTAGAAAATTCAAGTCATTTTAGATACAGAAGTTAACTGCCCTCTTATTTACACTCACGGGGGCCCAATGAGGACCCCTGGCATGGCGTCATTTTTGTTCTCCTCTTGCGTGCATACATACCTACCCCCTTCTTTTGGTTAATGCTGGGGCCCGATTTGGAGGAGGAGGAGAAGGCAACAACTTGGGAAGTTTGTTTAAAAGCAGATTATGAATCTGTACATTTCAAGGTATCCAAAATGGCTTTGCCCTGGAAACACGCACTGACTAGCTCTTGGTAGAGCTGCCTACACCTAGGGTTTAATTTTGACAGCTGAGCTCAGACTGTTCTCTAACCCAAACATTTACATAACAGCATTTCAGTAACACATTTTTTCCAAAACAATAGGCCAACACAGTCCTTCCGAACTGGAGTAAACACCACTGGAATATTTACTAAATCTATGCCAAGTTGGTTTTCTTACAGGGATGCGCAAAGTAGCTCGGAAGGCTCGTGTTTACACACACCCAACTCATCCCACCTGCAAGGGCCAGGCTGGCAAAGGTGGAAAGAGTGCCCCATCCCCAAAAGTCACTGCCCCTTTGAGATATCCCGTATCGGACACACTTCTCGTCCAAAACAGAGATAACCACTGGGTATTTTGGAAGTCTAAGACATGTGGGTTTAATTTTAACAGGATCTGAGGGGCTTTACAGGTCTCTCTGACATAGGCCCAAAGGGAGTTACATTGATCGCTTGGTAAATGGCAGAGAGTATTCACAGAAGTGGGCTACCTAATTTTGCAACTGTTGATGAGCAAACAAACAAAGCACCAACACTGCAGGGAAAAATCAGCTAAACCGTGCTTTACAGGCTGAACACAGTTCCCCCACGCGATTCCTGACAAGGAGCAGTGGCGGTCAGCAGGCCAGCAGCTCTGGATGCAGCCTCCCTTAGGACAAGAATAACCCGCCAGTGATCAGAACCCGGTTTTGTATTTTGAGATTTCATTTGACTCAGCTAATTGGCCATTAAGCTCCAATAAGGTGGACATTTATCTACAGATAACACAAAGAAATTGGAAACTAAGCAGCCTGAGGCTACCCTGAAGACTGTTAAGCAAATAGCAAGGCAGAGCTCCATTAAAACAATTCATCAGAAAACCTATACAGTCCATTGGCAGATTTTCAAGCATCCCATTAGAAATTTTAAGGATACCCAATCCGATTAGACACCAAAGTCTAACCCATGTAGAAGTCATTAGTATGTAGAAAGCCTTTAACTTTGAAAGCTTTAAAGTTATCGAAGCTGCTACAGGAAGAGACACTGGGCATTTCTGCTTTAACTAATACGCACAGTTTTGCGTAAGAATGGCAAAAGCTTTCTACGCTATATTAAAAAAGTGAGACTGATGAAAAGGTCTAGCTGTGCAAACCAATGTCATCCAGTACCCGCTACTTTTGGGTGGACTCTGTCGATGTAACTGAGAGACGAACTCTTTTACACGTTACCTCAAAAGAGCCTACATCCAGGAACGCTGAATCAGAAGTTCTCCATGAAATATCTACTAATATCTCAGTTGTTGAAAAGGACAGGTATTTCAAAAAGAAAGTCACTTGAAGTTGCAGTGCAAATAGGAAATTATGCTGTAAAAAAATTGTTTCTACATTTTATGAAAACTGGAAGGAGGAAGAAAAATGGCTATTGCGCTCTTACCTTTAATGGACATATAATTCGAGTATGAAATAAGGTCATTGAAACGATTTTGGTCTCTTTTTTGGAAAAGAAAGTTTGCAATGAAAAAATGTTTCAAAAAAGGGTGATGCTGTCACCAATCCTTATAGGAAAAAAAAAAAAAAATGACAACACCGTGCCTCAAACTTGCAATTTAGAAGCTAACACTCCTCATGGGAGATTTTTAGGACACAACTGGTGCTGCCAATTTGTATTGTTCATAAATATTCTTAGGAACTCTACTACCGACATCCTTTTTATCTTCCAGGTACTCTGTTAGTGTTGTAGTCAGATCACTTTGATCTTTGGTCAGAAGTACCCTCCTGATTTGTTCATTGCACGTGGCGGCTCCTTTTTCAGAGGAGTGAAAAAGAATTGGTTCCTGAACCTCCCATACTGCTTGCAGATCTAGGGGGAAGCCCTCCAGCGGGCTGTAAAAGGCCAAATGCTCGTGGTTTGTTTTAGAGCTCATAGGCTGAAATATTACAGGGCTTCACTTTTCTCTTACATTCACGCTTGCTGATATTCAAAGCCAGTACATTCACAGGATTGAAAATGCCTAACAACTGGAGGTAGATCTCACCTTTCAAGAAAGGGCTAGCAAACAATAATTTCTTAGAGAACGTAAGTCAGAATTCCAACAGGACTTGATTTAATAAAGGGCAAGTTTACATAGTTACATGGTAAAGTGAATGATCTGTTCATTTAAAAGGTCACAATGGTTTGTTTTGGTTTTTGGGGGGTTTTTGTTTGTTGGTTTTGGTTTTTTTTACAAATCTACCTGTAACTCCATACAGGTTTTTATTTTCCTCACAATCAGGTATTTGAAATTCTGCCAGCACTTTATTAAGAGATGTGACTAACATGTGACTAACATCAGCCACATGGATTTTTTTGGCCCCTCTCCGCTTTCTTTCCACCTTTCAAAAGCTAGTCTTAAAAGAAAAAAAAAACCAAAACAAAACCCTTGAGTTTGAATAGACAGTAATCACCATAAACACACGGTTGTTGCTTGTTAGCCAATTTTGAATGATGCGTAATTAGTTTAATGACTTAGTCTTTTAAAACTGATTGAGCAGCAAGCACAGTTCTTCCAGACTCCAGGATTTCACAAGCGCAGTTTGCATTCTGCCAGCCTGAGCGGATCTTGATCGCAGCATCTGTGTTGTGTCTTTCCAGTTACCCAAACAAGCAAAGCTGTAGACTGTTTTACATGATGCCAAGTCCTCGATAAGACACGTTTCATATTGTTGTTCAGATCACGGAAGATTTAGTCCCCCATCCCCAAGATCACCCATCCAAGATCAGCATCAGAGCCCCAAACTCTTCTGGTAGACAGCCATTCTCCTCAAGACAAAATACAGGCACTTCAGGTTCCAGTTAGACCACGTATTCGTTTCAGTAGCGTGCAGTTCCACCAGCTCTGAAGATTGCATAGTTTCGGCCCTAGCCACAAAAGCAACTTGTGCCATTGACAGGAGACTGGTTAGCAAGTTAGAGGAGTTATTTTGCCTTTGAAATTCATTGACTGCAATGTGTTTCCTTTGGAGGTCCTAAGTGCTGACTCCATCAATTTATCTGTTCATGAAGAACTGATGTGCTCTGGCAGGTGAAGCAAAGTAGAGCTACTCTGCATATTTAACAACACGAGGAAGTGCTCTAGCATATTTTATACCAGTCCCTAACAGTGCCCACATTCACAAATTAATTAGCCATTTATACATGCACACCTTGCATTGCGTCAAGTAAATATTAACTGTACTTCATAAGCGATCCCTGAAAAACTGAGTAATTTGCTCAAGATGCACAATTCACTTGTAAAACTGTATCAAGAACATGGGGAGACCAAGTCCCAAGCAGTCTGCTCTAACCAAACACCACCTCCCAAACGCAGCTACAGCAGCAGTTCCACAGAGCCCAGAGCTGGGCTTCAACACACGGCACAGCTAAGCGATGGATGGGGGAAGGACAGGTAGAAGACAAGCAAGTCCAGCAGCGCAAGATCATCCTACGCATCAAAGTCTCCTATACCACTGATTTCATATTCCATTGAATGCAGGATCGAAGTAAAGAAGAAAGAAGTGGACCACAGAGTGGAGGAAGGGCACTCCCACTACCGAATAGCGATACGAACTGGGACACTAGACTGCAGCCAAAGAAAGGCGGCAGTGGGGCAGAGCACTTGCAATAGATAGAGGCAAGGGAAAGATGACAATTCCTAGCTGCAGGTTTGGCCAACAGAAGAATACAATCCTAGCATGTAGGTATAGGCGTAATAAGCATGCGTGCCAGCTTCTTTCTTTTATAAATACAGAATCAAAGGCGTGATGAGGAAATCCATGGCTAGAACTATGCACCAATGGGTACAAAGAAAAAAAAAAAGGAAAGGGTACTGAGATGCAAGCAAGGCAAATCAGGGATGGAAAGAAGCAAGTGAAGACTAAGCCATCAGCATGCAGCTTCGGAACAAGACAACGAGGATACAGGCAAAGAAAGAAAGGGAAAGAAGTGTGAATTTGACAAGAAAGGGATTCACAGTCTGAGAAATAACGGCTATTTTTAGCTGCAGAATTTTAGCTAAGCTTATAGAAAGACCAGCAGAAACATTTAATAGTCCTTGACATAACTTATTCTTGCATCGGGAGAACAGCAGCAGAATGCTGGTCCCAAGACTGTATTTGCAGCCTCCAAACTCAAAAACAGAAGCCGAAGTATTACCTTCTGCAGCCACGCGTGGGCAACCACCACGTTCCCTGTGAAGCGGCCACTAGCTAGCAGGTTCAGTACAGTCCTGCACGACAGGTTACCTGTGAAGAGCACCCTGGACAAGCAACAGTACTACAAGTTGCCAACTCTTGCCCTACCTTACAAAAAGGGGGAAAAAAGTGCAACTGGCCAAACAAATGGATTTTCATAATTATATAAATTTGTGTGTCTATATCACGTTTCACATTTTTCTAAACCTAGAACGCCTCTGTTTGAAGAATCTTAATGACTTTACTGCAACGACAACAAAAAGAAGAGAAAGGAAAAATAGGAATACTTGAGAAAAATTCATCACATCAAGAAAATTCCACTTATCTTGCATCCAACTCCTACCAGCAAGACAGAATATTTCTTCAAGGTAAAGAGCTATTTTGAACTGTAGAAAGATATGCCTGTTGTTATTTGTTACATATTGCTCTTGACTAAAATTAGGGTAGCACTAATAGCATAAAAGAAAGATGGGAAGAAAGAGAATTGGTGTCCAAAAAAAGAGATTAAACAGGTAAAAGGGAAGTACAATGAGGAAAGAAATAGATTTTGCCCAAAGTCATACTGCTGATGAGTAATATAACCTGGAGTAGATCCCGACGACCCTGAACAGCTTTGCCCAGCAGAGTATCAGTCTTCAGCTGACACAGATACGGCTGGCAACTGTGTTCTGTCTGCAGCTATAAGCGTCATCTGACTCGTTAACAATTGAACTGATAAATTCGTGCAAAATATATAAAGCAAGAGAAAGGACTCCAAGGAATGAAGGAATCTGAGCACAAAGAAATACTTCGTAGCCAGAATTCACAACTTAATGTTTAATGGGACCACAACCTACTTGCTGCAGTAACATTACTGCATTTTATCAAAAACAGAGATACATCCCCATAGGAAAATGTTACTTAAAATTGAACATTTCATCCAATAAACCCAGCTGTTTCAAAATGAACTGACATAGGCTACCTCATCTGATGTTAATTAATTTCCATCTAAAATCTTCAATAGAATCATAGAATCATTAAGGTTGGAAAAGACCTCTAAGATCATCAAGTCCAACCATCAACCCAACACTACCAGAAGAACCCCAAACCAGGAATCTCCCCCACCTCATTCCCCATGAGCCGTCTTGAATAATAATCTGTGCAAGCAGATGAAAGGTAACATCCCAACACCAGAGACTCATAGCAAGGTGCGGCACTTGGGGATTTTCCTTTAATTTAAAAGAAAAAAAAAAATCAGGATCCCCCACTAACAAAAAAAAAAAAAACAATACAAAGTATAGCACTAAATTCTGAAAAATTGTGGTTTGGGCCCTATTGAAACAAAATACTTCATAACACAACAGCACACTTCAACCATATTCAACTTATACACTTCCCAACCTTTAACAAATTAAGCCTCATAGGCTGCCTGAGAGATACTAAATCCATTTTAAAACTGAAACCTCCTGGCTAAGAGGACACAGCACCAGGGCCTCCCCAGATCTGCTATGAGTTCATCAGCCCCTAATCCTAAATGATCCCACACAATGGGTTAAAAGCTCATTCTTACAGTACAGAGATCATTTTAGCTAACTTTCACAACCACATCGCCTTCCACTCGTTACCTCAGCCCCCGGTTCACTCTAACGTGTCACGCATCACGACGTAGCACTTACACAACCCTTTGCTCATACACAAAAAGCAGCTTTGCTTGATGCGTTTTAATTGTGCCCAAGTTCACAGCTGTCCAGGCCACGGCAGGAAGAAGGATTAAGGATCACAGAGGAGAAAGTTCCCACCAGCCACCCTCACGCAAATCACTTCCATTTTGATTTTGTTCATCTGGGCCCTTCTGGTTATCCACCCACGTGATTCCCCAGTCCTTCAACACATTTCTCACACTAACAAGAACTACCTATTATTTCTCTGAAACCTTCAAAGAGGACATACTTCTATAAGCTGCAGCTACATTAGGTATCTGATTCCACAAGCTCCTTTGCTATCAGAGAACAAGAACGAGCAGAAACACCAATGACTCCATTTAGAAATTTCCTCACTGCCTCAACATTTCCCACGTGCAAATTAAAACAAACACACACCAAAACCAATTAGCATTACACCATCTTCTCCCTTAAAAGGGCTTTTCTGTCTTGATAGCCAACACCGCATGCAACGTAAGGTTGGCTTAAATTGCCTTTTAATCTGACAGTTTTACTAGCACAAGAGGCTGCATAAAAAAAAACCACTCAAACACATAACATCGAGTTACTGCAGTTTGACAAGTTTCTACATGTCAAATAAGCAAGTATGTGGATACACACTCAGTCCATAGCAAATGCAAACCTCCGTTGAACATATAAGCTAAAAGTTTCATTATCAGAGATACTAATTTAGTTAAATGCTTTCTGCAGGGGTGTTTGCCAAGGTTTTTGGTTTATTTTTCTTAAGCTATTTGTTTGAATTTCATCTTTGTTGTTGGGTTTTTTTTTTTAAACACATATGAGCTCCCCCTCAAAAATTCTTCAGCAGTCAGTAAATTTATGATAAACTGATTATACTAATGGCTGACTATACAATTACCTCCAGCCATGATCTACTTACATTTCAGGCAAAGGGCAGTCTGTCATTCAATGTTTCACTTTAGAGATACCTTAAAATACATCATTAAAACTGGTTTCACTTGAAATATTCCATTCTGCATCTTAGCATATCCTGTTATGAGATCTTGCCAGATCTTGCTTTAATACTTGAAAAGACAAAAACGCCCAAAACGAAGAACAACTATTGAGACAAAGATCTTTCTCCCTCCTCATCTTCAAAACCTACCTGCTGATAATGAAACTGTTCAAACCCTGAAAACGCCAGTTTAAATACTTATCACAGAGCGCCTTCTACCAAAGGTAGGACATCCACAGCTTCAGCCTGCAGCAGGCAGGACAACGGAACAATGACAGCCTACAAGGCTTCCAACCAATTCATAAAACTCATCATTAGCTTCCACAACGGACAAAATACTGAAACGGAGAGCACTGCTATCATCACAGCAGATCTCGCCCTACAGATCTTTCAGGCCTGCTCCATTACTGCATTTCTGCTTACACAGACAGAGAGAGCAACCACAGGACGGGATACACCACAGAAACTATTCTGGTAAGATGATTTACCAGTTTGGAAAAATAAAATTAAAAAAAACCCACCACACAAAGCAAAGTCTGTCCCCAGGTGATAAATTAATTTTGTATTAGGCCCTCCTACACTTGCCCTGAAACAGAGAGATGCTTGAACCTCAGCTCGTTTCATCACTGCTGCCTGACAAACCATCATCTCCCTGTTACAGTCTACCAGATTTACAGGAAAGGGAGCCATTTTATTCCTCACCTGGTAGATAATCAGCATACAAATGGAAGTAGGATGCAGGTTATTGTTGTCACAACAAACATACTATAGTATCACCAGGAAATTTTTTCATCCAAAGAAACACGGAGCTTGCGAGTCTCCCAGTGTATCAGGCACTGCAGACTGACTGTAAGCTTATAATATTTTATTTCACATTTGTCCGGAAGGTGAATTTTTACTACCTATTTTATAGTTAACAATCTCTACTTCCTATCACAACATGTGACGCACCATCGCAATCATGCTTTCACCCTCACAGCCCTTGGCAACTGCAGGGTACTGTTGTGGCAAAGTTATCCCAAGTGGGATGGGACGGCTGGAAGCTCCTGGGCCCTGCAACTCCCCACACCCGAGAAGCAACAGGAACCCAGGGAAGTCTAGCCAAGGACACGTCCCTTTCCTTGACGCCATTCAAAATCCTGAAGTTTACATGAAACCCACAAAATCGTCATCTGCTTACTTCAGTCCCTGCAGCAAAAATGTATTTGCAAGAATAAAGTCTGACAACAGCCTCAAACATCAAACGTCCGATATCCAGAAATCGACCTGAGAGAACCTGTCTGTGGGCGCTGGCTCCTGGGAGAAACCCCAGACACGCTCTCCAGCACGGATATGGAGCTTTGCACTAAGGCTGGTACTTCCCGGCTGCTCTCGTCGTGACCGCTGGCAGACTTACGTCTTCAGCAAATATCCAATGCTTGTTGTGTATCGCCTATTTCTCCTATTACTTTGCCAAGTTGGAAGTTTCTTGACTTGCCAAAGCTACTACGAGAATCCTTGTCCATCTCTAACACACTGACGTGCTACACAAGGCTGCAGCTGGCTTGTGTACTGCGAGAGACAAACACTGGCTATGGAGTTTTTAAGAGTTTTTAAGAGGATTGCATCAAAAATACTGAATAGATCTACTGTATACACAGGACAGACATGAGTCTCCAAGCAGAGAATGGTTTTCTTGCTCTCTCTACTTCCACGGCAGTAGAGCAGAACATTATTCAGCAGTGCTCTTCCCATGCAGTACACTGAGGTTTTCAGCAAAGAAATTCTACTAAAAGCAATACTTCTCAGTGTCAGTACAAATGAAGACCCATGTAAGGAAATACCAGGTATTTCCTTAGTAGCAGGTGGAAGTTTTAAGCTAGCAGACATTACACAATGCAGATCAATGTGGTAACATTACTCTTCAAGCAGCTTTTACCCCTTCCTGATTTTGGAGATGTTCTGTTTTCTTCCAAGCTTTTGAGATGTAGTTGCAAACTGCAATGAAAGCACATGTACGGCCCTGCATGTTTATGCTGCCTGCGGAACAGGGTCCTGATTCCAACAGTATTAGACCAAAAGACTGGAGGGAACAAGACACAAAAGCCTCCCCTTAATACAGAGCAAGTTGAGTGTATTTTAAGAGGTATAATATCTATATGACATATTTGGCTTACGCAGCAGAAAGGTCCTTACACCGAACTGTGACATCTTGGGGACCATACCCAGGAATTCCAGCTGTGCAACGCATTCTGACTCTCCAGCCAGTTGAAGACTGACATTTTTAAGACCTACTTCACAGCTAAAACAGGAAGGTTTGTAGTTGTCAGAACAAAAGTAATCTTCCTTTTCCACTCACTTTGTAATCATACTTTTCAAAAGCAGTTCATTTAGCTAAATATTGGTGACTCCTGCCATCATTTCCCTGCATAATGAACAATTTACAGGTTGAAGAAAGAAATTACATAAATCTATGTTCACAACGTATTCAGCAAATTTAGGTTTATTTGAATAAAAAAAAAAAATTGTCTTGAAGATACAGCACAGTGGTAGTCAGGATTACAGAGTTCATTTTTCTTTTAGGGACTGTTTACATTTTCTTGGTTCATTCAGCTACAACGTACTTGCAATTCTCTGAAGCAATCCTTTCCTAAACTGTGTGTAGCTCAGCTTGTATTGCTTAAGTAATTTAAACTGTGGAAGAAGATAAACATAGATGTCTGTTTTCTAACTAACAAACCTTCTTCTACATTAACTTAACCCAATAACGTTGTCACGGTCTCAGCTGGAATCCTTGCAGGACCTAACCTACATCCAGGAGCTCCTGGGATGACGCTGAGCCGAAGTAAAGCGCTGGGAACTGGGTGAGAGCTCGGCACTCGCAGGGCAGCAGGAGGGGATGGGAGCTGAGCACGGCCTGCCGATACTGGCAAGAGTACGGAGAGATGAAAGACTGGGTGTGCGTGTCTGCGCACACCCGAGAGCCTGATGAGACTTGAAATGAGGCGGGGACTGGAAAAGGAAAGCGAGGGAATTGGGGAGGTCCGGTGCGGGGAACGGAGGTTAAAGCTTCAGATCAATAGTCTCTTTCTGATCAATTGTCAGCTGCAATTACAAACTGAAATTAAACCAGCCTGGTATAAATTCACACTATATATCATAACAAGATAAAACCTTTCCCATGCAGATAAGGTCTTTCAGGATCAAAACCACCATTTGATCCAACTGTAATATTAAGAATAAAGATGCAAATAAAAGATCAAACTTTGCCTTGCAAATCTTCACTGACACAATCCAAGTCAACAGTTACTTCTGCAGGTTAACAGAACAACTGTTTAGACAGAAACACTATACAGTGTTTATTTTCTGTTAACTGAAATTGATCCCCAGGGTTTCAAGGTTTCCCATCTCTACCCAAAAAAGGCTCAATAGGAAAAGAAATATTTTCAGGAGTTATCAGAACTAAAATTCAAAACAGAGTGAAGGCTGGGCAGAGACAAACTAATTCTCCCTGTGGGAAGCTTGCAGGGGTGCCAAAACATACAGAGGAAGCAACATTTATAAAACAAATCCCCAAAGACCCCATACTTTATTCTTCAAAATAAAAATGGAGCACATGAGAAAGGGAAAAAAAAAAAAGGTTTCAGAAAGTTCTTTGAATCTGCCCCAAAGTAAGCCAGAGCCTCTGGTTAAATACCTGCAGGGTAAGTGTTGTGCAAGACTGGCAGCGTGCGGTCACAAAGCTGAAGCACTGACTTCCATAGGAGAAACAGGTCTTCTTGGTCACTGCCCCAGGCCGAGGTGGAGCAGGAACACGGGGCGTGGGTGGCTGGGAAACCTTCATATGTAAAGATCAGTATCTTGTAGCACGGGACCCTCCACGTAAAGGGTGATATTACAAGCAAATATATTCAACGCATGGAAACATATACCTTGCTATAAATAATTAGGTGAAATTTTGGCAACGTTACTGTAGTAGAATGGAAATTAGTAAGGAAGAAGGCAACACAATCCAGATAAACAAAGCGGAGCTTTGCCCGAAGCTTTCCAAAAAAGGAACTGCTGAAATAGTTTTGCAAAGACACCCAAACCTACACAAGACTTAACGACTGTCGCAGCTGAAGTTTGCAGTTACGTAATTTCAAAACGGTGCAAGTCCTATTACACTTCTCCTCCTTCCTACCCATCTACACCAAACTCGAAACAAACTTTTATCATGGGAGCTGTGAAACTTATCAGCTCTTCATGACAACAAGTACTCTTCGGGGAAAAAAAAAAAAAAAAGAAAAAAAGAAACAAAACTTGATAATCTGAGTTTTACCCACTGTGTGTCATCACTTCATCGCCAAGGCGCGATTCGGAAACAGACACAGCAGCGTGCAGCCAGGCTACTTACACTGTCTGGAAAAGCGCCCGCTAAGATCATGTTGCAGAAATAATTCACACCTGCAGCAAAGCTGCACAAAACATCATCAACTCGCCGACTTTGACAGACTTACGCCGACCGTGGGGGCAAAGAGAGTTTCTACAAAGACGAATATGAAGAAGAAGTAGGCAACCCCCCGGCAGCTCCCCAAGCCGAGCCCGGCAGGACCCGAGCGCTTCACTTGGGGGCACGGACCAGAGCCCGCCGCGGCCCCACCAGCCCAGCCCGCCACCCGCGACGGCCTCCTCCGCCCCGGGAAGGCCTCGGACGGGGGAAGGGGGCCCGGCCCGGCCCGGGCTGTACCAGCGGGGCTGCGGCTTCGACCCCAACGGCCGCCCCGGAACCTTCCCGCCCGCCCCGGCCCCGCTAACCCCCCGGGCGCCTGGCCTCACGCCGGCCCCACGCACGCCGCCCCGGGCAGCGCGGGGGCGCGGGGACCACCCCCAGCACGGCCTGAGGGGAAGGAGGGAGGGAGGGAAGGAGGGAGGGGACGGAGACGCGCGCACNCGGGAACCGGCCGGGAAGTCTTGCGGGGGCTGCAGGCCCTCGCAGGCGGGGCAGCCCAGCCGGGACCCCCGGTGAGCGGGGCGTTGCCGGCAGCCCGCCCGCCGGGGTCAGCCCGGTCGGGAGAGCGGGCAGCGCGGCTCGGGCCGTGCCGGTGACCCGGCCTCTTGCCCCGCGGCTGGCGGGTCGCACGGCTCTGCTTCAGCCTGGCTGGTGGCACTGGGAGGTTGTGGCTGGCGACCACCGGCGGGTTGCCCGCGGCGGATCGCGGCAGCACGCCCAGGCACGGCGAGCCGCCTCCTCTTTCTCAAACCTGTTGCCCATCAGCACCTACAGCCAGCTTGGAGCACCCCGGGGGTCGTGTGGCATTAGCGTGTCATGCAACAAACCCCCCGCTTGCCGTGCAGCAGCGGGCGGGACCCCTGTAGTGACGCCTGGGGGGGGGTTGGGTCCGAGCTGCACCCCTGAGGACAGGCTGTTCCTGGTGGGGCCCATAAATGCTCCCCTTCTGCGATAAGGAAGGGATATGTTGCTCTCCAAAAGCCTGCCTTTCCATCTGCTGATGCATGCTCCTGTCATCTTCATTCTCTACCTGGAAGACGAGACATCTTCATTATAGCGAGTCAATCAGAGCTAGCCTGTGGGATTTAGTATCCTTGTACAGCTCCGAAACTCAGCGTTTAGGAAACTTAAATTGCGTTTTCAGTCTAGGGACCCAATCCTGTTCCCACTTGGCTTAGATGGGAGGAGAAGCAGGCCTTGTTTTAAGGAACATTATTTTTCAGTTTCTTCACCAGGAGTGAAGAAACCCACATTAGCGCGTGAGCCGTTCTGCTTTTATGGGAAAATTGCTGCCTGTTCATTACGTGGTACTTTTTGGTTGTAAAGTATTCCCCCGTGTGTGTGTCAAGTACATAAGTAGATGTGGATGTGTATAGAATAAAACTTTAACTCGCTAAAAAGCTTGCAGCATGTATTTAATAGCTGAAGAGGAAGGCTTAATGCAGAAGGTATTTTAGTTAAGAATTAAAGCCAGTTTATAACAGTAAAAAGCTGCCAAATGATTTCTAAAACTGCTCAGCTAATCTGCACAAAAATACTGTTTCAAGCAGAATTCTTACAATTCATGTTTAATATAGTCAGAGGAGCTTGAGGAGATCTACTGATAAGTATTTCACATCATTTGGAAAGATGAATTTAAATTTTTATTTAAAAAAAGACTTTTATTTGAGTATCTGGATTTAGCTTCTGTTAGTTCTTTAATGGTACCCTAACCCCTGATAGCTAATTCCCACATGGAAGTCAGCTTGGGAACTAGTGTCCAGAAGGGGCTTTGGGATGGAGGCGTGGTTTCTGACCCCCCAGGGATGTGGCTGTGGGAATTTCCTCCGCCTGCCAGGACTCCGATCCCCGGCCGCTGCCCTTCCCGCCTGGGCTCCCAGCGCGACGGCCCGGCGTGACCCGTCGCACCCCGCAGCGGGCTCCAGCCCGCTCGCCCTGACCACCCGCAGCGATGGGGGTGACGAGGCGAAGCGAGGTGGATGGGTGCCTTCTGGGCAGTTACCAAAAAGAGATTAAGTGGGAAGCTCTCAGGCTGCAGGAGCATTTTATTCACCTCAGTTTCTTAGTCAGCACAGGATAAAGGGTCCAGTGTCATTCCTCGTCGAACCTTGTGGGTGTTGGGTTACGTGATTAAAAGTGTAATCCCTGTAAACACAAAGATGCAGGGAGAACAAAGACGGGCGGAGAAACCTCAGTAACCTCATCAGGGAAAACAGAGCAGACAATATTGGCTGCTCCTTCACATCAGAGAAGACTGACTAGACCTTGTTACCTGGTGTGAAGCCTGCCAAGATAAGTCAACCAAGAAACTGTCTCTCAGACGCCTTGCAAAGGAAAGGTGGTTATTGCCTGTGGTATAGGACACATTAAGGGATGCAATGGGAACAGCATTTTGGGAACGTGCAAGGCTTCCTATACAATGTTTAAGGCAAAGACTAAAAGAAGGGAGAGGGAAGGTTTGAGGTGGATCAAGGAGGAAAAATCATGGGAAAATAAAGGGAAAAGGGGATGAAAGGGGCTGGCCAAGTGTAGCTGAGCCCTGTGTTTCATCGCTGCAGCCTATCCTATATACTAATTAAATCCTGTTTCTAGCTATCTGACGTGCAGGTGTACTGTCGATTCTGAGCGGGTATGTGTGAACACTAGCAAACTGCAAACTAGATTAGCCAGCAGACAAGAGTATCTGTACCGGAGTGGGACCACAGACCTCAGGTCAACAATACGCTCTGATTCACTTTACCCTTGTGTGAACTGCCTTCATATCACTGGGGTGGATTTCTGGTCTTGTACCTGGAAGCAAGATGTGATCCCAGCTCTGTTGCAGACTTCGTGCAGCCTTGAGCGAGTCACTCTTGTCAACCCATGCTTTGACTCTTGATCTTGGCCATCTACACCACAAAGATATTGCAAGAATAAGTAATTTCAGATTGCTCAGAATGTGGCCAGATTCTGCATGGCTACCAGTAATGCAGGGTAGCAGCCGATGATCAGAACAAACAAGGAATATACTCTGAAAAAAGGATTATTTTCTTGCTTCTGTTAGCTTCATAGTAAATTATGCTGGAGTAATGAAGAGTTGTGCTTAGCCTGTGGTCTTGGCAGGATCCATTACGAGAAAGCCACTTATTGTAGCTTTGTGCACTATGGCTAAGGGCTAGAAAGGGAAATTTTCTTCAGAGCCAAGCCTGTCAGAGAAGGCTCATTTGTATTAGCACAGCTGCTACTAGCCAAAGTTTCTGGCACTTCCTTCACTACTCTAAAAGATGTGGGATTTTGCCGCTGGATTTTAATTTCCAAATGCAGCTTCACCTTCTGCCCTAGCTTGAAATGAAATCATCAATCCTCTAATTTATAAACATCCCAATCAAACAGCATTTAATAAAACTGCATGTGATGGCAGTGTCCACATGACTCGTAGTTGCACTCTTCCACAGGGAGGTTGCAGGTGGCTTCAGGGAAGCTGAATTAGGGACAGATGTAATGGAAGTACTAATGAGGCTGGGGATGCCCTGCGTGAGTACTGTCTTGTGTGGGTGCCGAATTAGGTGTAGGAGATCTGCAGTCTTTGTCTCCATCCACATCATATCTGTATTCTGTCCTGCTTAGAAATTTCTTGGTGGCAACTCTGTGAATAAATCAGGCGCTCTTTCAGCAAACTGTGTGTCAAAGTTTGGGTGTCTGGTGACAGCAGAAGAATAGGTGTGAGGATATCTGGCTTTGGCACAAAGTTCTCTCTCCATGTTACTGTGCTGCCAAGGGGCAGGCATTTAATCTTTGTAATGCAAACCTGCCACCAGGATTGGGATTTAACCCCTTTTTGGTTACATATGCTTTTGAGATGCCCAGATGAAAGATAACCAATGACATAAAGGGTTTCCTATAAAAAAATCATCCAGGTGTTTATTGAAACTAATCTCTTCCAACTATTAACCTAAAGAGTGCTGTTTTTAGGTTGTTGTAGACAACGGAGTGTCTTCAACTTATATTGGCAGACGGTGCCGGTTCTTATTCTGGGGGACAAAGGATTATTTGGAAGTACCTTGCAGCGGACCTGCATCTCCAAGAGAACCTGACCTGTCTAGGAGGTACCGGTGCTCAGTGTGTTGTAAGGTGAAGCTCAGATTTTTCATTTCTTGTTTCTAACCAGATCAGTGTACAACTCTCATTTAATTTTGCAATCATTCTCATAAGCTAGAAGTTGATTTTTTAGGGGGTTCACACTGGTTTGAGGCAAAAATGCAATAATGTCTTTAGATGCAATCTAAATTTGCTGGCTTCAACCTGGAAATAGTGCGCTGAAAAACATTAATTCTAGTCATTTGTATGTGTCATGCCCAATGACAGGATTGATGATGATGAAAAGTCAGGACTGTGTTAATTAAGGATAAAAATTTGTAATAATATGTTGCAATATTTTGTATATGACTGAACTGCCGCTTAGCAAGCCAGGGAGTTTGGAGCTGTGCTTAGCAACAGCTTTTTGATGGATTCAAAATAATAATAATCCCATTTTTAATATATTGCAGCAAAATGATAAATGTAGATCCAAATACATTTATAAATTTGTCATCATCATTAACATCTATCAAGTTAAACAGGTATATTAGCATATCAGCCTACATCCATCTATCCATTAGAATTCATCTCCATTATGGCTTTGCAATGTTTTGATCTTTAGCTCTGCATCAAGCTTGAAGCTCTCCTGACTGTTGCAACATTATTCTTTTTACAAAACAGAGTTGGAGATCAGTTTTCAAAGGAGGAGTCATAATAGGCATTCAGATTCTCTCATATCACTCGTGTGCTCCTCTCATAACATCTTAACATGTAAAGGGTTATGATGTATGCATTGATGTGGTCCTCGTCACTCTGCCAGTTGAAAACATAAGGATCAAATCAAAAGTAAGGAACAGTTTTCAGACATGTGCAATTACATTGGCAGCCTTCTCAAAGAAGCAAATTGAACTACGATGGAGCTCAAAGAGCGAGTGAGACAAGCCTCCCCCGTCCCCTGCATACTGGGGCTCCAGAGCCTGCAGCGAGAGGAAGCACCTGGGCAGGCTAATGCACCTTTCCTTGAGCTCCAGGAGTGCCAGGCTTGGATTCAGGCATCCGCTCGGCCGCCGTGGCCTGCCTCTCTGCTCCCAGGAGCCCGCTCCCCACAGCTGCCCGAGGCACGCCAACGGTTCCTACCAGGACTGCTCTCTGCAGATCGGCGCTACTCTGTGTTCTGTGTGCAAAAAGGGGTTTAATGAGCATCCAGAAAGACTACGTTATGATGGACTCAATCTGGGATGTTCTGCTAGTACAAATTAAGCTGTCTTATGTGTTAAATCCTCTTCCTTCTCTCCTGCCAGGCTGTGGGCTCAGCAAGTTATAAACTGCGCAGAAACTCCTCCGTCTACGATAGCTGCTGGCTTTTCTGTCCTAGTGCGATGGAAAGGGCAGGCCCTGAAGCTCCGGCCCATTCGTTTTCCTTTTTTCCTTCGCACAGTCTGCAAAGAGCCCCCTGCTGCGCAGCTCCCATTTGGCCTGAGCTGCAGCTGTAACAGAATTCTCTGTTTGGGACTCAGAAACCAGAGATGGAAAAAGCTTGCGAGGTCAATTTGTCCATACCCTGGGCAATGCGAGACTGTTCTCCATTGCACAGTAAATCTTTATGTCCCCTGCCTAGGTCCCTCTTACTGACCTGCAGTGAAGGGGCTGCCATGCTGAGCTCCAGGAGACTACCCCACGCTCCGAGAGCGTGTTTAGACCCTCGTCCACTCTTTCTGGCTCATCACTGCTTGACTTCCTCCATCTACCTCCTATCTATCCTTCGCTTGTGATTTTGGGACTGGGGGTGGGGGGCAAAAATCCTTCTCCTCTTTTTTGTGCCACAGGCAAAACCTTGGGCTTCACAATTTCCTGCCCTTCCTGAGCACAAATTGCATCAGCGGTGGTGCGTGATTGCTCTACTGTGAGCCCAAAGCACTTGGCTTTGAGCTCTCCCCTCCTGCCAAAGCCACGGTAGGAGGCTGTAATGCCATGGCAGTAGCAGCAGGTCCTAGGGCACAGCCTGACAGCAGGGCAAGGGGCTGAGCTCATCGCTCTGCCCACCATGACGGCAACTGGCAAGTATTACTGGGTTTTCCCTGACAACAGAAAAGGTGCAGGATCCCACCCCTGAGTTGTGTTGCTCAGGTGGCACACAGCAGGTTTTCCTTCTCCCCATTTTACTCTGAGCTATGTTAAATTTCATCTGGAGCATTTTCAGAGCAGTTTTCCCACTCCCAGCTCCCCCCAACGTATGGGGTTGCCCCAGTTTGTCTAGACAATTCCACATCCCCACATCCCTTGTTCAAGCCAAGCAAATTCCCAATTCCAGCTACTCTGATACAAAGTTCGAAATCAGAAATGCTGGTGGAAAGTTCTGATGCCTGTTTTACCTTTTAATCCTACTCTGCGGAGCGGCAGGGGGCTACGCTAGCAGATTCAATTGCAAAATAAAAGCACTTTCAAAAAAATTCCATCCTTTCCATTTTACATATTTATAAATGTACATATAAATTAGGAAGTTCTATAGTTACAGTTCTCTAGCTACAAAGCCAGACAGTTCTTGTTTGCAAGCTCCTCACCCCCCACCCCTCACCCACTCAAGGTCACACGTGTATTATACTTGACCTTCTGAGTACTTGTGTTTTCCGGAGGGACTCATTAGAAAACCGTTGCATTTGCAGGGTTTTTTTTTAATTCAATAAGTAATTTTGTTTCTTTGATGTGAGTTTTATTTATTACCTAACATGTCAATATTTTCAGCTAATGATTTCAAAATAAGTAATCATAGACAGCATGTAGAAGAGCAAGATGATTATGTTGTCCCCAGGTCTTGCGATCACCTCCTGGACAATTAACCTATCAATACTTTCCATTAATGTAATGGGCAATGTGTGAAATTTCCCGGCTGCTTCCAGAATCTAAAGTAGATGAAGACAAGCAAACAGAGAGGTTTGTTTGGCAGTAAAGTAGATAATCAATAGATGAATGCCCAGATCAATACATATCCCCTAGCAGGACCACAGCAGTTTAGCTCCAGCTGTCCCTTAAAGGGGTTCTAACAAATAAATAACAAAAGTCAAATTTATATCTTGATTATGAAAATTTACTGTAATATGCAGGAAAATGCCATAAAACTACATTATGCGTGTAAATCCCCAGCTAAAGTAAAATGTTAACACCACCTATGGTGTCTATGCCACCCGAAGGTCTGAGAGTTTTAATCATGCCTCTGGTTTAACACCTATTTTAAAAGTAGAGTGCCTCTCTTTTGCTCCAGGTCAGGAAAAAAACACATCATGAAAGCCTCCTTTTATGTGCATATGTGGGAATTTTTTTTTTTTTATACTTTCACAAAATATTTGGTGCTATCTCACACTCATGCCTTTGTATACAGGGTAGAGGAAATGTAACAAGAATCAGGCAAGTGATTAAAAACACAAGGTGGGAGGGAATGGCGTAGCCAGGATCCTAAAACCTTCGTAGGAAAGTAAGAGCTAAGCTAAAACTGAATTTTCTGAGCGCCAGATCTTAAATTAATTCTTTTGGAATTGAACCCTGAGGTCCTTAATCAGACACCTTTAAAAATGGTCTCAACCACAAAATGACTTTGTGATTAGGTAAGAGATGAAGAAAGGAACCCATCTTATCTCTTCTAAGTCCTCCTGAAATGCAAGGCAACAAGATGTCAGAAGATAATCTATATGGTGTTTGCAGTTCCTCACTGGGAACCTGGCTAGTACTTGAAAAACTGTGAATGAAGTCATTTTCTGTTTGCTAACAAGGGTAAATTGAATGTTTGTTTACATTAAAATGTTTGTTTAAAATGTTATATTTTTAAATGGTAATCTGGAATTTGGAGTTTGTCCAAAATTCAGTCTTTTCAATGACTAACGTTCCTCAAGCTGTTCAAGGATAAAGTCCTCCTAGAAAGCACTTCTAGGCTTCATCTGACTTTTTAAACGTCTGCTTCAGGATGAGCTAAATTCCTAGAAATGCCTATTTCTCTCCATCAAACGTGAAAGAAGCCCCCAAGGTCTGGCTCCAGCGGAAACAACTGCACTGGAAATGTCTGGAGCTAAGAAGAGATGAATCCCCCCGCAGTGCGGCAGCTCATACATTTACAGTCAGACGTCAGACTGGCTGTGGCCGAAGCGAAGCATATCCTCCTTAGGGACCCAGAGCCAGCACCCTGGGAGCTGCAGCCCTCCTGGGGCAAGAGGGGGGGACTCAAACTGGGGCTCAGACCACTTCTCCCACCCCTGAGGTGCAACCATCAGCAGCGAGGACAGCGAGAAGTTTGCACCCTGGGAAGCACAGGAGGCTCAGCAGAAATTTATGACCCACACAGGAACTTGTCCAGGTTTCTCTAGTTTTCAGAAGTGTGAAGAACCCGCTGGTTATTGCGAGGACCCCTTAATGACACGTCGTTTTGGGTGCACGGGGAAAAGGGAAAACGTTAGTGTTCGCAGCATTGTTAGCGCGGTGGCTCTAACGATTTGAGGAAAGCGCATCTCCCATTTTCTTGCCACAACTTCCGAAGACTTTGAGGCTTCCCAACTGAGAAATGTGCTGGCTAAACCATGTTTAATATATAAGATCACAGCACAAGCTTGTATGACCAGAGGGCTGATGCAGGGGCCAGGAATACTGCACCTCTGTTTCCTACTGCCTAACGGAGGAAGAGGAGCAACAGCTGAATGAATCTGGCCCACCAGCTCAGTTGGCTCAGCTGGACTGCACACAGTATAGACTATACTGTGTGTATATACTATAGTATATAATATGGATTTAGATAAGGGATATGCTTCACATGTCTTTTTAGTATTTGCTGTTTGTGTGTTTGTGATCAATGCAGGGAGTTGGAAGGAAATAAGACCCCAAGTTGTAACGCGGAGTTGTTCTTATTTTACACAAGAGAGCAATGGCATATTGAAACACTCACTTTGATGGTTTCCCTGGTCTGCAGGGAGTGCTCAGTAAAAGCTTTCTGCCACGCCTGGATCGACATAACTGGGATTGTTGGTCCCACATGAATTGAGCCAGGAAGTACTGCAGTACAGAGATGGTCCAGATAGGAAAGCAAATGTCACTGACAGGCAAGATCTAATTTCAGCGTTAGGCTAACGATGTGACTGATGCTGAGCCAGTAGGAAATTATTATGGCCTAGATTAGATTACGCGTGCAATGTCAGAAGAGCCCTTCTCCACCCCTGCGTGCGTCCCTGCCCTTCCCTACCACGCTCCAGAGAGCAGCCAGCCCCTTGCCTCTCTTCCATCACGCTTTTGTAATACAGGTAGGTTAGAAAGCTGTATAAGCAATTACAAGCTCCATAATAATGTTCTATCAGCCACCTTCCCTCACCCTCCTCTGAAATCTCATTAAAGGAAAAAAAAAAAAAAAGGAAAAGCTGTCTGTATGGAAATCCAAAGTGACCTCTCTTACGCATTTATTGGGGTTTTTTTCACCTGCCAGAAGCACAAAGGCTTTTCAGGTCCAGAGGCTGCTGGGATCGTCAGCAGGGCCAACAGCAAAATGAATGACTGTGCCACAAACCAGAATGGGAATTTGAACCCCAGCAGCTCCAGTCGCACCTCAAACTCTCCAGCCAGCAGATCCCTCTGGCGCAGCCTTGGCCAGCATGTCTCCCTCAGCAAAAACTCTCCTTTCTTTTCTCTGTCCAACAAAAGGAGCAGGTTTGGGTTACACCATGGGACAGTTGATGTTTGTGAAATGTTCTTTCCTGACTCATTGACTAGGAGAGAAGCCGTCTTTGCTCATACTCCAGCCGCAGTTAACAGAGCCCTAACAAAGCAAAGCAAAGCCACACATCCACACATGGCGGGACACAGAGATGAAGCTCACGTTACACGAGGGGATGGCAAGGTAAAGGACTATCCAGCTGACTTTGAGAGACAGCCTTCACGGATGTAGGGAAACACCACAGAATCACTCTAGAGAAGCTATTTCTATCCTGCAGGCATCAATCCTCAGCACAAGCTGAGTCCAGATGAAAGGTACCAGTTTAACAGTAGGAGCAGATGTAGAAGAAAGCAGCAGTGATCCCCGTTTCTTTGCCTGGGGCTGCATAACAACAGGGGTTGTGCAGAAAGTGAAGATCCTGCACAAGGGAAGGTTTGGGTTTCCCCACTCAGCAGCGTGTACGCAGATCCCCAAGAACCGCTCTGCTTGAACTCAGGTGGATCTGAACGAGCTCTGGAGACACAAGTGTCTCACGGATGTGAATCAGAGTTGAACTGAAAACAAAAGATAGTTTTCACTGGCTTGGAATTTCATACGAAACCAGTGCAAATTTGGATCCGAAACCAAAATGTCCCCAAAGTCCAATGGGTTCATTTTTTTAGAAGCTGGTGCTAGTGCCCATGAAATAGCTTCATTACCGTTTGTGTTACACTTACAGTTTTCCATGAGAGGTTGCACAAACACTTAGCATGGGTTTGTCCTGCACTTACATGGTCACTGGGTTGATTGATTTGGGTTATTTGGTAACAGCTAAGTGTCTATTTAGTCAGTGTATTGTTAGAAGCCTCTTAAGGTTGACTAGAGCACTGTATACGCATTCCTCTGGGTTAGCTTGTAAAAATTTAGTGATATAAACAGGGAATGCTCCCCTGAGCTTGCAGACGTTAGCAGAAGTCAGGCCCTAGCAGAGCTGTTTGAAATGCTGGTGGCTGGACCTGCTGGGATGGCATGAAAATGGGATTTATCTTTATTAACACTCTTTTCAAAGCTTTATTTTTGAGTCAGTGAATTCTTTCCAAGTTTGACCTTCTTAATGGCTAAATTGCAACTAGCACTGAGATGTAGCAAGTCAGATTAAGCTGGCCTGAAACCAGCTGAGAGGTGTCATTTAAAAGATAGCTGTCCATACTCTAATTTCTCCAGGAGACAAAAGCTTAGGAACACATTTGAGTATAATTTTTTGTCCTACAGAGTCAATCAAGACTGTAAAGTGCAGAAAATGGATGAGTAAAGAAAAATAAAATCAGAGGAATCCTATGGCAAGCAGAGTTGAAGACTCTAAAAGAACAAAACAAGTTGTAAAAGTATTTTTTTCAAGAGTGAGCGGGATCCTAGTAATAGCATTAGTCCATCATGGCAAATTTCCTGTCTTCATCACCAAGGCAGGAGGATGTAATTTTTTTCTGTTCTGTACAGAGGAAGAAGGAGTTAATGAATTGATACCACATCAGGTCTGTTAAGGTACTTTGAAGCAAATGGTAAGTAAACAGCAACTAGGCAACAGGAATGCTAAGAAGCAGCTATCAACACCAGGCAATCTAAAAGCACCAGGTCAAGACAACGACTGTCTGGCATGTTATTACAGACTGTTACCTTGCATCAATCCTGTTCCAAATAAAAGATAGAGAGTTAAACCAATGCTTAGGGTCTGCCCTATTGTTCTGGAGCAGGAGCTAGGGTTTTCAAGTCATCCGTACCAGAGATGTAAGGCCTAAACGCAAAGACTTACTAAAGGCACTTAAGAGTTTCCAAGAAATCCTTCCAGGAGAGGGATACTCTCAGAAGATTGCAACACTACGTGAACAAAATTCTTTCCTGCAGCATGTAGGATTGAACAAACTTTTTCTGCTATGATACTGCTTTTTGCCCTTAAGTCTTACTTCCTCTACCTCCCTTTTGATAGTGATGTCGGGGAATTCTTCATGGCATCTGTGATTCATATTTAACAGTCTGTCTTCATGAGTGTTGTAGGGAATCACTGAGGACTATCCCTACAGGAAACATCAGAGAAATGCAAAAGCAGGTGCCTGGAAAAAACCAAGAAGGCTATTAAAAATAGAGAACACATCTTTGGATTTAACCTGCATCCAGAAGGGAGAATGGGGACTTGCACCAGGAATGGGAAAATAATTTCACTCTGTAGGGCTAGCCCAGAAAGTCTTTGCCTTGGCAGAGTACTGGTGTGCTGGCATCCATTCCCAGCATAAGTTATATTAGTTGACCAAGAAGATATCCTATTCCACTCATTTTCCCTTTTGTGAGCCAACAGCTGATCCTAGCATTTCTTTGTGATCGTTTCCCCTCTATTCTTCACCTGTTCGGGTGACAGTTTCCCGATGCGCTCGCCCTGCGGTCAGCCCAAGGAAGACCTCACCCATGACTGTGACCTCTGTACAACGCTGCTATAACAAATGTGTTTGCGAGTGCGGTGCAAATACCGTCTGGCCTTAGGTGCTGAGACGACCTCTCCGCTTTCGGAGAGGCAGACAGCTGCCGTCCCACTGCAGCTGGGTGATGTTCAGCGTGAGGTCTCAGACGGCCAAAGCCTACAAACGTGGCAGAGACCGGTCCCTCCCTGGGGAAGGAAAGGGACCGCCGGGCACAGGCTCCGGGAAGCCCCCAGGCTCTAGTTTTGCTAGTCTGGGCTAAGTACCTGTCTCTAGTACCCGTTCAGGGCCTCCTCCCCTGGAGCTGGACAACCAAAGGGGTTTCCAGCGGAGAAGCCTGGGCTGGTGCATGGTGGTAGCTTGCCGGGGCTTCATCCGGGGAGCCATCGGATCGGCCTTGTCCTGCTTTGACCTGGATTTCACAGATCAGAGGCTCCATCCCAGTCCCCCAGGCTGCCCCATGCCTGCCGCGGTTGGCAGCGCCAAGCGGCCTGGCACGCGTTAGCCGGATGCAGTACTGGGTTTATACCTTAAAAACGCCATAGCGTGGGGTGGCTGCTTCCAAGCAAAACAGCCTCGTGGCCCGCTGCCTGCCCCCGGCACTGCCGGCGCCCGCTAGTAACGTGTCGCGGGAGCCATGGAGCGCTCCCGTCCACGCCTGGGCCCTCCGAGGCCTCGTCTCCCCACAGGCGCAGGCCCCGGGGGGAGCAGGAGGGCGGGCGGAGGGGCGGCGGGGGCCGGGGTGGCCCCCGAGGCCTGCGGGGCCCTGGCAGCGTCAGCCCGGGCAGCGGGCAGGGAGGAGAAGGCGGCGGCAGGCACCAGGCCTGCCTGCTCTTCGTCTCGCAGGACTTAATACGCTTCTCAGCTTGACATGTCTGTGTACAAAGCACTGCCGGTCCTCCTGTAACAGGCATTACGTTATTACAAGCATTTATCTAAGGCACCCAGGACACAGACGCTGTAATTAGAGAGCGGTTAGGGTCAGACAAGTGATTAGTTAACAGTAGCGCTCTGACTTGGCTTACGTGCCGTATTCATCTTCATTCAAAGCGATCTAGTCTGCTGACAGTCGTATAATTTTCTGCTAGGTAATCCTGAACGTGTGAGTGTTTGGCCACAAAATCTTTCCCGAAATTACCAGGAGCTGAAGGCTGTTACTGACTTCCAGGAGCGCATTTCCCCTGGCCCGCCGCTGCCAAGCTCGGCGCCTCAGTCCTCCCCCGTGCCAGCCTCTGCCTGCACGCACATGCAGCCTTTTGTGTGGCTCCTAAAGCTCTGCTAATTAATCTAATCAATGAGAAGGACTTACATAACGCTGCTCATTTCAGACATTTTTACTCTGCGTGCATTTTGCTTTGACGCACAGACGCGTGTTTATTTGACAGGCCTCATCCTTGAGCAGGAATTTAAGATGGGTTTGTGTGGACCGGAACGTGCAAAGCTATACGTGAGAAGACAGGGCGATGGTGAGCCGGATTGCCCGAGCCCAGCCTCCCGCACAAGCATCAGTCTTTTTCAGTGTCAGACTGAGGATTTTACATTTGTTTTGACTACGTTAGGAGAACTATGTCTCCTTATCCCAGTACTCTACCAGTAAAAATAAATGCCCATAGCAGGGAGGAAAAATATTGTCCTTGATTTCATATCCCATCCAAGGTAATTATTTTCTTTTCATCTTAATGCTCGTTTCTTTGTATCTCCTTCCTTTTTTCCTATTAGCCTTTTCCAGTAAACAATAGAGGGCTGGCAAGGTTAGCAGAGATTTCTTTTTTTTACTTTATGAAGGGCACATCAGCACATTATCTCACCAGACGGGTACATATCTGTAGCTGCTCAGAACGCCGCACCAACAGCACAAACAACAGGCAACCCAGCAAAGGCACTGCCCGCCAGCGCCCAGGGCGAATGTTCCAGAACATTGTGCAGAAGATCAGGACGATTGTAACAGTCTTTCTGGCCTTAAAATACGCAAAGCTTCAAGTAAGGGAAACGTTCCTTTTGCAGCAGAAAGGCTATCATCACCTAACGCAGCCTCCACCGTTAGAAAGCAACCTAATGCGGAGCACTACGATTATTACATGACTAATACTTCCACTTCTAAAAAATCTGGCCCAAAACTACCCCAAAAAAGCATGTTAAAATATAGTTAGAATACCAAATACGTTTATGGAGCTGTGTTTGCCTTTTCTCTCACCGCGCTGTCCTGCTTTTCTCTCAAGTTTATCGTCGGCTGGTTGCATCAGGTGTGTATCAAAGCCAGCCCTGCTCTGCGGTCGTGCTTCTGGGGGACGCGCTGGGGCCCTGCAGAGATCCACGGGGAACCACCACGAAAGGTCGCTGCGTCCATACTGCGCTACACGTCTGGAGAGGACAGTCATCCCTCCAGCCAGAGGAAAGCAATCATAACGGCTAAATTACGGGACTTCCAAGCTTTCACTGCATTGTAAATCCCGAGCACAGCAGCTGCCAGGTATTGTCCTGGTGAGCAAAACTGATCAGTCTCATTTAATCACGTCACACTTCATTTGTGCCACAAGTGTCAGGAAGCTGGTCAAAACAAGGTTAATGGGCTACAGTGCGTCACAGGCCGATAATCAGATTAAGCGGGCAGTTGCCCAGTTACTGGCCACGATTATATTCACCCTACAATACTGCTTTTAACTATTTGTTACTGGGTTGCCAATCAGGTATTAGAGGCAGGAAGGACAAGGCTAAGAAGCCGGGGGAAATTAGTTCTTGCTAGAGATTAAATGGGGCTCCTGCAAGATGCAAAATAGAAACGGAGAAGAAACATCTAGAGGTATTTGCATTTTCACATACTCTGTTTTTTAATATTGTGAGGGGCCATTAGTATGGGCACAATCATTTTAAAACTCTCTTTATACACATATATATATTTACCTCAGCAGCAACCCATTAAGTAATCTATTAAAAATAAAACTGGGGAAAATGAACGGGGTTTTTTCCTAGTATTTTATAGGTTTTAATAAAACAGGACCTTTCCTTCGACACTTTCTTGATTATTCAACTTGAAATGCATTTTTCACAGCTCTCGGATTTCATTGCTTCATCACCAGCTCAGTGGGGACAGAGCACAAACTGTATGGTCTCCGTGGGGCTCCAGGTCAGGTTACAAGTCTGTGGGGTCCTACAGACTAAGTACGCACCGAGGGTGACGTCATTTGAAAAGAGACACAGGTCAGCGCGTGCTAATGTCCCCGGCATCCGCCCAGCTGCTGGCACTTGATGTAGAGTTGCCATGGGAAATAGCAATGTAGGAAATACAAAGACTAAAAACCCTCAGCGTTCTAGAACCTGTGTGATAAATAAAGACACAAACTCTCCTGCTCCCCCTCCCTTCGGTCTTTAGGGGGAAAGCCCGTGAGGAGCCGCGGGACATGGCTGCCCCTCTGCCGAGCTGCCTCCTGGCCACGGCCGCAGCAGCCGCCGCACTCCTCCCTTGAGGAGCATCCATCCTTTCTCACGCGGATGAAAGAGAGAGGCGTGAGAATCAGAGCTGGCCACCCACCTTACATCATGAAGTCCTTCCCTTTTGCCAAAATGTTAATCTAAAGGAGAGTAAAAACGGTCCCAAGTTTGCACAGAAATATATAATTAATGAAAAGATGTCAGATAATTAAATTGTTTTATTATTTTGGGAGCATGACCTTTTCTACGCTGAGATTCATGTTCCCTGGCTTGGCCTGTGTTCCTGTGTAAAGTCAGACACCCATTTCTCTTCCATGACTCAGTTTTACTGTCTGTAAAGCGTATTTGATCCTATTATGGTATGAAGCCTTACTAGGCAAACAATCAAGACAACTCTGAGATTCCTAAAAAAAGCCCTGATTTTCCTTCAAGTGCAGCTTTGCCAGGTAGAGCTCCTCCAGTTCAGGATCTCTGCCTCATGAAACTAAAGCATTTCACACAAGTAGGAAGAATTATTCCTCTATGCCCTTGCTCGGCCAGTGGAAGGCAGACCCAGAACAAAGGACAGATCCAAGCTAAGCACGGTGCCAAAATGCTCGGAGATACCGGCAGCGTGGGCTTTGCACCCTGCGCCCCGGCCAGCAAGCGGCAGGTTCGCTCTCCGCCTTGCCCACGGTGAGGGCTATAAAACCAGTGAGGCCCAAAACACCGCCGGAAATTATCTTAAGAGCAGAAGAATCGAGGAACCTCCTGAACCCAGGCTTATTCGAAACAGCCGCAGCTGCTGGAGCATATGCTGCTGGGTGAAGTCAGGCCATAGGCACTTTGCATTTCGAGGCTGTCAGCACATCCTTCGCTGTCGCACCCCCTCAGCCCTCCATCTGGCACACACCTGGCTCCTGCTTCTGGCTCCTGGCAGCGCAGATGCCTGAATACAGAAGAAGCCTTTCCTTCAGTGGGTTCAGAGAGGACGACAAATTGATTTCTCCCCTGACTTCCCAGCCGGAGCACCCCTTAATCCACTTCAGGCAAAACGACCTGGATGAGTTTAAACAACGTAAGTAGATGCTGTGAGTTATTCTGGTTGGTTTTGCCTGGAGCAGGACTGGGAGTGCTCACACGAACCAGTTTGCCAGGAGAGCTGATGAACGGTGGTGGCTCTAGCTGGCGGAGGAGCTACCACCTCTGGCTGGCACAGCTGGGTCGGGGATAGGACCTGTGGCCACGGAGCTCTGCCTGGCAGGAGAAAACTTGCTTCTTCTCCCTTTCTAATACAGAAGGTAGGTTTTCTCCCTGGAGGTGTGTGGGAGAGGCCCAGTAAATCTGCGCAGTGAAGCACAGTCTCAGTGCAATGGTTGCTTTAATGTGGAGTTGGAGCAAAAGGAAATACAGCGGAACGAGGACACTCCCTGGGATTCAGTGATGGCCAGGGAGCTGGTACAAGCCTGTGGGGATTCTCTAGGGAGAAAGCCGGTAATGGGAAAGCTTGCAAAATCCGAACTTAATCTCTCATGCTGCGGAGGACTAATCCTCACGCTTGACATTAATCTTTTCAATGGAGATATAAAGCCCTTATCTTCCATGTTGCTCATTGAGCCAGAAAGTAGGGCCTATGGTCTTTATAGGCTGGATATGGAGCTCCAGAAACCATTATGCTGACATTGTCTTTCTGCTGGCTTTTCTTAAGATTTCAGTATGGACCGGGCTCTCTTTGATGACAGCCTGCCTTTGCTCTTTTTTAAGAAACATACCCATGTGTAGTCCTGATACAGCCCTTTTTCTTGAAATAAGAAATAATCTCTTGGCCCAGCAAGGAAGAGGCCATTGGCAAGTAGGACTGCCACCCATGGCACCCATGGCACCCCACACCCGCGTCTCCAGGCTTGGAGCTGGCTGGCAGCGGGTATGGCTCTGGTCTCTTCCATGGTCTTGTATGCCTGGAGGGTCCTCGTAGTTTGGGTTTGCTGTCACAAAATCGGTACTTGTGTCACAAATGATGGCAGCCCGATTAGCCTGGAGACAAAAGCCTTGTTCTCCTCACCGGAGCAGAGGCCATACAGCTTGCCTTACATGCAATGCTCGAGCCAAAGCCCACTGAATTTTCTGGTCTTCTGGACCAGGCCTGTAAGTTCACCCACCTCTACCTCCTTCTGACCTACAGGCCTCTCTGGAGATTTTTGATTTCTCCCCTTTTCCCCCCTTACTTCTGTTTTTGTTGTTCTTACTTTGATTTCTTTAAAGAGAGAGGCTCTAAGTGAATACAAGACGTCGCACAAGCCCTTGCACTAACCAGAGCCCTGAGGCAGGGATATTTAGATGCTCACCCAACGTGTCCATAAGCTGCAAGATAACGTATTGGCTTCTAGGGAACCAGGAAATGTTGAACTTCACTGTTTGAGATAAAACTCGAAGGAGATAATCCTTCATTCATCGGCAACCGTGCTGTGGCAGAGCAGCCCAGCCTGTCCAGAGTCTAAAGCAAACCGTGAAACAAATCTGTATGTACGTGTCTTAATACGCATTAATTGCAATTAATTCTAATTAGACCTCCTTGGACTGCCAAAACTAGAAACACAGTCAAAATCTTCAGGGTTTCCAGATAACTCCAGGATTTGTGAATAACAGAGAAACAGGCAGTAGCAAGGGAAGTAATCAAAGCTCCTATATATCATATTGATTAAAACACAAGGACTGCCCTTCAAGGAGGAACTTTGCATCAGGAGGGAGATATATCGGCTGCTCTCGTAAGCTGCTTCCAGCTCTGCCAGCGGCGATTGAGGACATATGACTATGTTGTCAGAGATAAAAACAAACCTGCGTTTTCAGCCTCTCTACAGTGAAGGAATAGCCCAGGAAGGATACATATCTTAATTAACCCCTTGGGAACAGGAGACAAAAGCAAATAAAAACCAGAATACCGCACAGATGGAAAGCATTTTGACAACAAATCCTTTGAAGTCAGATTATTTTTTTGTTTGTTTTCATACTAAAGAAAAATTCACCTCTGTCTGGCAGCCTAGCAAAAGGTCACACAACACACTGGAGCCCTGCAAGAGTCCAATTTCAAAGACCCAGATGAGGCACTGGGTGGATTTCACCTACCGACTGTTGCTCTTCTCTTGGCAGGAATTCCTGCTGCGCGTGGGTTGCCGCTTCGCTACACAGGATGCGGGAGCAGGAGCAAAGTATAACAAGTTGACACCGCTATTTCCTTTGAGCAGCAGATGCCCACATTTGACATCGCTTGGATATCTCACTTGAACAGTGAGAGCAAATGGGCCTATTTAAAGTTGGTACAAGCAGGTGCAGGTTGCCCTTCGGCTATACACAAACAGTCGGAAAGCACAATTAAAGCAAGAAGAAAATAAATGGTTTTTTCCTTTGTAGCCCAAGCACAGGAGACCTGTGCAGCGGGGCGAGGAGCAGAGGGGGAAGAACAAAGAACAGTTTGTACTGAGCCAACACAGATGAGAGATGCTCTGCTTTTTCCTGAGCCTTTGCTCACCACTGTAAGAACCCGGAGCCTGAGCAGATCCTAGCAGATTCCAAAATGGCAAAAGTTTGTCCCACGTATTTCATGGAAACAGAATTTTCTTCCAAGATATTTTCTAGCTGATTTTCTGTAAAACAGAAAGAAAAGCCCTTTTCTGGGTGAGGAGGTTACTTGCCCTCACAAGAGCTCGTCTGTTGGCGGTGCTGCCCAGCTCACATCACATCAGCGTCTTATCCATCGATAGCACTCAGGGGCCAAGCGAGCTGCCAGGGTCACACAGGAAGGCTGCGGCCAAGTTGGAAAGGTGGTTTTGCTCAAATAAACCCCAGGCGGGCAGCCGCTGCAGCCGTTTTCTCCCCCCACCCCGGGAGCAGCAGCAGCAGGGAGACCACCACAGTGGGTTTCCCCCCGAGTTAGATGGAGCGGAGTGCATGTTGTACTCAGTAATGCAATTGTGCCTTTAATACTGCCTTAAACCCGTGTTGGAAATAAACCCGCAGGAAGGTGAGAGCGTTACCCTCCTGGTGCTGGCCACCTGCCCATCGGGCCGAGGACCTTCCTCACCCCACCGTTCTCTCGGTACCTGCCCCTGCAGACGGCCAGAGCCTGGCTCAGCTCCTGCCTGGCATGCAGCATACATGCTGCTGGAAAAAGCTGGTGCCTTCTTGCAGCAGCAGAAATGCCCTGTACCCACCTCAGGAGGCAGGCGGCACCCGCTTATAAATGTATCCTGAAATGGGTTGTATCTTCAGGCAAGAAATGTAAATGCAATGATCGTACACAGCTAGAGAGGGATACTGCATTAGCCCCGACGCCTGATTACAAGAAGCAGCGCTCAAAGATTGTTTCTTCCCCTCTGTTACCTTCTTATTCCCTCTCTGATCTAAGCACGCTCCCTCAGCCACACTAATTACCCAAATTACGTTCACACACTTGCTCCCCACAAGCAAGGCCTCTTCTTCAGGTAGAAAAAGACGCTGAGGAAAATGGCATTACTTCAGGCAGTTGGGCAGGGGTTGGCAATTGGCCAGGGATGCAAGATGCACCTAAACCACATCTTTAACTTCATTTTTTGAAGTTCCCTTGGCTGGAGATGTTCCTTGTCTCCGGCAAGCCTCTCCCAGCACCGGGACCAAGGATGCGGCATGCGCTGGGCACGCAGTCGCCCCGGGCAGGGGCAGCTGGGGACGTGCCGAGCCCTGGTTGCGTAGTGCGTCCTCAGCAAACGCTGGGTGGGCACACCGACGTGGCTGCGCTTTCTGGGCCAGTACAGCTTTTAAAATCTCCACTCCCACTACTTTCTACCTCATATTCTTGACTGGTTAGCCTGTAAACCTGAAGGGACATTTTGCAAATACTTAGGACCACCTTTGATCAACCCACTGTGGCCTAAGCAGACTATGTTATATTTTATGGGAGATTTATCTAACAGCTCATCATCTTTCAAATGCTGATAGTGGCAAAGGCTTCCCTGGGGATCTTTTCTAACACACCATCACCTCACTCTGCTTTTTGTCAGGACTACCTCCAAAGGCTGTGGTGCTTTGGTTATATGTCCTCTGCAAAAACGATGAGGAGAAATTTATGGTCCTATTTGGAAGCAAACGTGTCAAAAGAGAATAAAACCCTAGAGCCAGACTGTGATTTTCGTGAGACAAATGGAAACACTGAGGGACTCCTACAAGGACAAGGGAACTGCTACCATGTCACTGGAGAAGAGAATCCAGCCCAAAGACAGGGAAGACGGGGCCAGATGGCACGCTGTGCCGCTTTGCTAGCCTGCGCTACGGCGTCTCTGCCTTCTGCGAGCCTCGGCAGCCACGTGGACTTGTGAGCTGCACCGTACCAGCCCTGCAGATTTCAACACGGCCTTTGTTTAAATCGCCTTCAGGTGTTAATTCTGAGAGGCACCGAACACCCAGAACTCTAAAGTCACTTGAGCACCATGGATATGGCGCATCTAGGGACATGGGGCCCCCAAAAGCGACTGTTCACCCAGGGAAAGCCTCAGCCGTGCCCCCGGGCAGCCACAGTCGGGGAGATGGCAGCACTCACCCACTGTGCCCGAAAGTCACTGTCCTCGACCCGGGCACAATCAGTGGCAAGGGGGACCAAACAATGGGAATCAAAGTTGTAACCAATTGATTGTCTGTAACAAGTTGTTGTCCAGTAGCAATGATGTTGGATCACTACTAGTTTTCAATTGTTTTTGAGACAGTGACCTAAGAGATGAAGTCTCCAGTGTGTTCTCGAACTCCTTCAAAACAGCAATTTCCTGAAAATGTCTCGTTGCATTGCCTCCGGTGCAGTATCACCTTTTTTTCGTTTGTTTTATTTAGTTTTGTTGCTATGCCTTTGACCCTTGAGTCTGCTGCCCTGCGGTCAGCGGGGACCTGGCTTTTTCATGTTTTCACAGCGCCGTGTCTCGGGGATGTCAAACGCTGGAAATAAATGATGGATCAACCCACCCTTTCACTGCCCAGAGCCTGAACTTCAGAGAGCCCCGGGAGAGCGCTGGCAGCCTGGGCAGCGCTCGGCAGCACCGCGGGGCACAAGGGGGGCATACGGCGGCACCCGGCGAAGTGCTCAGCATCCCTGCAAAGCAGCACAGGATTGCTTGTATGTTTGGCCAGCTACGTCCTGCGCTGTGTTAGCGAAACCAGTATTGCCAAGAAGCGGCAGCAAGGAGGCAGAGGTAAGGTTCTCTCCACAAAAGCCAACCCGTTCATGCCAGACTCGAGAAGCTCCACGCTTTGCACGCTAAATCCTTCCTGCCTTCCCCTGGTGCATCTGTCCTTCGACGAGCTCCTGTGCTCCCAGGTATTTACACACACAGACACTCCCCGGACATCCGCAGAGGCGGGTTTTGAGGTGCCTGATGGCAGCCCAGACCACGTAGAGTGCAACAGCGAGGGGCCGGAGCCACGCAGGCAACTCAGGGAGGAGGTGTGCTCGCCCTGGCTGGCTGTGGAGCTGACAGCCTCACCCCAAAAACACCTTTCTTGGCTCGAATGCTGGTTGATCCTCTGTCCAAATTGTCTGAAACACCGGACCATGCAGCTGTACTCTGTTTATTGGTGACATTTAGGCTGAGAGGCTTCCCATCTCGCCTCGTCAGGCTCACCTGGTCACGAATGAGTTCGTCGGGGCCGCGGCCGTTGGGAAGTGCCTGCCGAGGGATCTCCCCGTTTTCTCACTCGCAGAGGAAAGGCACCCGACACCAGGAGTTTTCCTTGTCGCCGGCTTCTGGGGAGCGGGCTGGGGTGAGGCGGCGGGACACGGCCCGACGTGCAAATGTCTCCCAAGCCGCTGGCCAGAGAGCGCAGCCGAAGCAGAACGGCCTGGGAGCTCAGGACGGGAACACGCGCGTTGTACACAACTTACTTTCCAGCCCGCTGTGCTGCTTTGATTTCTCCACTGATGTTTTCATTCAGACAGCAGCAATATAAGGGGAATAAGGTCAGCTCACGCTTGCAAATAAAAGCGATTCTGAGAAGCTGTCCCAGAATAGATCTGAATGGACTGAATATTAAGGAGCCAAGATGCAGCCCAGCCGCAGGGGCTGCAAGGTGTTTATGCACATACACACCGGTACGGACTGCCTCCTCCTTCCCCCTTTCCTTCTCTGCTTTCTGCAGTTGTCTCCAGAGCCTCCCTTGCCAAAGCTGCTGACTGAGGAAGCAATGCCTGTCTCCTGCTTTACCGGAGTTTTAGGGTTTCCATGAAGGCAGCTGTTTCCCAAGTGAGGTGTAAAACAGAGGACCACCACTAATCATCAGAGTTCCCAGGACACATTTCCACTAGCGGCATTTTTAATTTCTGCTTCTGGACCAAAATTTTCTCCATTGTATTTCAATATATTATATTTCTGCTGCTGCAGACTTTCTTGGGAAGGTGCTTCCCTTTCTGTCCTGAAGCTCCACCTCCCCAGTATGCCCAATAACTACCAATATACATATTGAGGAATCTTGTATCTGTTGGAAAGGAATCAAAACTCCTTTGAATCAGACAATAGCAAACAAGGTTTTCTGGAAAGGAAGATTCTCACTTGCACAACTAGGAAGCGAACAGCAGCTCCACCTTAGTTATCTTGAACTCCTTGGACAGTGGAAAGATCTGCCAGGGTCACCCTGGGAAACAGTGTTGGGATCCTGGGAGGGAGCAGCCTCAAAGTAGGTGGCCAACTGCCCTGGGGCAAGTGTCCCTGCAGGCTGAAGACTCTGCTGCCACTTAGTCGCTGGCTTCCTTGCATCACTGAAGCTAATTAACAGCAAGCACAGTGGTGAAATGCTTTCTGCATTGACATATGGTCACTGTAAGCAATCCAGAGCCGTGAGCTCAGTGTGCGCTGCTGGCAGAGCGGTGAGCTAACAGCAAGAGCTTTCACTGACGCTAGTCCTGGTCTGGCTCAACGTAGCAATGCTGCTTCCCCATGAAGCTCCCATGAGCTGTCTTCTCATCTGACTTTCATTCCTTTATCCTGTTGCTGAACGAGGCACTCGAAGCCAACAAATCCTCAGTATCTGGGCAATCTCCTCCTACTATAAATAATAGCAGCCGCTTTTGGTAAAGTGCCGCCAGCCCAGCTCTTCAGCAAGCAATACTGGCAGGCGTGTTGTTAGCCTATCCACAGAGGATGCAAAATTGCACCTAACGTCTCTTCCTCACCCCACAACAAGCCTGGAGGAATATCCTGTGCCATCTGACTTGCCTTCAATTAAGTTTTCTCTCCTGCTTTGCACTGCACAGTCCGTAAGGTAGGTTGACCGTGCAAGACTGAAACTAGTAATAAATATGTCACGTTGAGCAAATAGGACACACAAATTGGAAGGAGTAAGGAACCTCTGTGGCACTAGGACTGCTGAGGGGCTTTTGCGAGGCTGTTCTTCATTGTGACAGCAAGAGCCTGCAAACTACACAGGTAGTACAATGGCTGATATATAGCATCTAAAATGCTATGTTTCTGAATTTCCCCACGAATCGTAAATCCTTGAGCGCGCTCTCCCTCTCACACACACAGAGGGCAGTTCTGATCGTCTGAATGAGAGAAGAAACATTATGCGTAGACAGCTAACATAATTTTCAGTGGAAAAAGTAGATATTATGATAGCAAGCTGCTGTTTAGGCCAATAAGAGTTTGAGATTGACTGAGGACATATTGCATAAATGTTATACACCTCCAGCGCTTCTCTATTTCTAGACACACACCTACTTCCTTTAGCTTAATATCTATGAGATGTCTTGCTATATCCCCACACCGAACACCTCAAGTCAAACTGCAGCATTTATGGCAAACAGGTTTTCGGGCTTCAGCCCCCTTTTCCACGCTCTTTTTTGAGTTTCAGCTTGACTTGTGCTGCTTCTCCTTCACCACCTAACACAGCCCACATAGCCCTGGCTGCATCAGAGCCGCTCAGGGGCTGCAGCGAGGCCAAGGCAAAAGTCGCAACAGCTGGTTGTGGTCAGGACCTTCTCTAAGCTCTCAAGAAAAGGAGACAGACAGTTTCCCTTGGTTTCCTCTCCTGCTTCTCCAAACAACTCTGACCCTCCGTCTTGTGAAAGAGGCTTATCTAATAAAGCTATCATGTTGTATATAATAACCAGAATAAACTCCAACCATTCTCATTTTGCAAGTTCTTAGTATTTCCTCAGCTGGTTTCACACCAAATAGATCCACCATCAACAGGTGATATTTACTGGATCAGAATAAACAAAGTTACCTTTGCTTCTCCAGTTACTTCCTAGGAAAAAAGACAAAGATTTTAAGGAAGGCGAAGAGAAAGAAAGTATGTGTGGGCAAGTGACAAGTGTAACTGGAGTAAGGAGGAGCAGTGCTCATTGTTTCATAAAATTCGCCATATGTTGTGTGGCTTCATTACTCAAATCTTGTATGCGCTTGTTTGATGATTTGATCAGCTGTTGACTTCATTTCGTACTGCTGCCAATTCATGACTTGGCTGATTTGATTTGAGCTGTATCCCTAACGCAAGGATTGCATTTTGCTCATTTTCAGTCATTTCAGTTATTAAGAAAAAGGAAAAAAAAATAGTCTGCTTTAGAGGTATCTTTAATGATTTGTGTGTATGCGGTTATTTAATTTTCAGTAAAGCCTGACAGGAAAGTATAGCCAGGAGCCTTGCTGCCGAGTCCCCAGAAGAGCCACTCACCCACTGGGCACAGGCACAGGCAACCATAACGTTCTGCTACTCCATCTTTCACAAGCTGCTGGAACATTTACTGGCTACAGGGTAAGTATCCTGAAGATTACTGGGACTATAAAGAAGGGACCTGATGGACCACCAAGGCCAGTTTCCTGCAACTACAGATAAGCATATTTTGTAATCCTCCTTCATACACTGCCCATGTAAACTTTCTAACATGTAGCTTTCAAAAGTGACAGTATTCTCTCTTGGGGGTTAGGTACTGTTACCTATAAACCATGGGGTAAGGTGCTTGTTTTCCTGTAAGCGTTTTAGAAAATTTGCATGACCAGATGACACCTCAAGCTATTGCTCAAATCTAGGCATCTTTCTTCAACAGCCTCAACGTCAGACAGAAACTAACAGAGCTACGTAGCTTCAGTTCCGCTTTTGCCCTCGCTACCCGTGAGAGCCCATGCCTGGTGGTCTGAGCGATGCTCTCCACGTGAGCACGGGCCGGGCTGCGTTTAACAGAGAGACTGAAAGAAGCGTGTGATTGTGCATATCGGGCTGTGATGCCTGAGTCCATATGGTTTAGTGCCACGTGCAGACTTGATCCTGGAAGGTGGTGAAAACGCTAACGCATCCTCTGTGAATCTGGGCCACCCAACATTTGTGTGGTTCAGACCTTGACTCTGAAGAAGAAACCTTGCCTGCTCTTCTCCATTTCCTAGGTAGTGAAGCAGGCCAGAAACGTTATGGGGAAATTCTCTTCTTCCTCTCTATACTGAAGTCTTGTGTATTTTTCCCTGCCACGCCGCAGATGTTACCAATGTCAAAAAAGATTAGATGTTAAAAAATAACAGTAGTTCCATCCCTAACATAGTGCCCTTTTGCAAGGGCACGGAGCAGCGCAGTGGTGCTAGAAGATGGCAGTGCAAAGCGACAGAGAAAAGCTGGTGAAGAAAAGCTGTATCTGGACAAGCTGCAATACACAGCGAGGGAGCATTTACTCTTGAGGTTTGTTTTTTTTTTTTTTGCTGGATTTCAGAGGAAAATGCAGAAAATGCCTTAAACGCGACTGTCTTTCATTTGAATGTGTGTATCTGTGCACACGTAGCATGCCTGGAAGTAGAAGACATGCAAATAAGAAATCCTCCCATGATAGACAGAAAAACAGGCAAGAAACTGAGATGCAGCCACAGCGGCCCGGTGTGTGCTGTTGTGCTCTTTGCTCACCAGCTGCTTTTGAGCAAATGCAGGAGACTATAAGGGCTACATACCAAAGAGACCACACACGGCTCAGGGAACAGTGCGCGGGGCAGAGAGCAAGCCATGGCCATGGTTACTCATGGTTACTTAGCAGTGGAGAGAAAAAAGTCAGGGGAGAGTCCTCTGTCTGGGAGATGTTGACAGGGAAAAGGAGAAGATGAAGGAGCCAAGCAATGCAGAAAGAGCTGTTGATTGCATACATGTGTATATAGAAAGAACAAGAGAAAAAGAAAGAGATTAATATAGATATAAAATGTTGGGAAAATATCTGTCCAGGGTCACAAACCGAAAAGCAATCTCATTTCATTTGCCCTCTTCCCTCTTCTCAGTTATTCACAGGACTGTGCTTTAGCAGTAGTAGCGGCGTGGATCTAATACAATCACGCAGCCATCTTGCCAGAAATACCACTGGCCACCATAGGGGAGCTGCAGCAGCGCTGAGCTTAACGAGGCTCACAACTCTTGCAAATTCCAAAAATGGATTATTTTTTTCCCTTAAGGCAGCAGGGATATGGTCTGCTCCAAATTTCTGATCACACCACACACCTGAAGGACAAAAGGATTTGAGCAACAGAGCCTTAAACTGTACTAATGACAATTAACTTCCAGACCCTAGAAACAATAGAAGGCAGAGTTTTAATTAAAAAGTTTGAAGATGATACAGGTAGAGGGAGAGAGATTTATGACCTGCTTTCTGTTTTCCGGAGGAACTGAGCACCTGCAGCACCTGCTAAAGCTAGTGGGATTCATGGGTGCCCAGCACCTGTGAAAACTAGGCTATATTTGTCTTGTCTGCTCTGCAGATGGGGAAGCAGCCATGGAAATATACTTTTTACTTGGGAATTTATTTATTGTCTTTGTGTGGGAGCTCTCAGTTGCCTTACATTTTCTTTCTCTCTCTGCTGATATTCCCACAAGATCCAGAAGAGAGAGGCATGGGAAGGGTTCGCTCTGCATCCTTTAGGGTTGCCAAGGTCTTCTCCTGCCCTCTCATAAGCTGTCAGCTGCCTGTACGATGGGTTGTACCGCACAGCCCTTCTGCCCGCAGGAGCCAGGGTTTAGCTTGGCAGGACCCTCCTTTCAGCCCTGCTTCGCTCCCACCCAGCAGGGACCTGCTTTTGGCTGGACACCTACATGCAGGGTTTGAGGTTGGCCCCAGGCTGCCCTGGCCTGACTGGAGCTCGGAGCGGGGAGTCTCAGGTTGTGTGGGGTGCTCTGGGTCCCTGCTGCTGCTCCAACAATGCCCGTGCCCCGACAGCCAGCGTCCTCCATGTTTCAGGGAGGATGGTAAGTTCCTGCTGACTTCGGTTATCTGAAAACGCTGTTTATTTATGGAAAAAAGCTTCTCTGTGGAGCTCAAGTGATTTGCCAGTGGCTGTGACCTGTCTCTATGCCTACGAAGAACCAGCCAGCGGTAAACACAGATGCTGAAAACCTGCTGGCATGAAGTGACTCCCTAAATGAATATATTTTCTTGAGTAGCATGAGGGCTTTTGCTTATGGTGTATTTAATATACTTTACTGCTGACAAGGGTATCCAACAAAAAAAAAAAAAAAAGAAAGGAAATTAATCTCATTAATTACTCTATCTCCAAAAAGACTAAAAGACCGGTTACTGCTGGTCCGCCTGTATGGAGACGGGACACAATATTTACAGGGTGCAGTGCTGATCAACAGGCTACTCCTGACCATAAAACCAGTGGCACATTTTTCTTTTGGGCCCTGGCATGTGATAAATGCGGCTGTCAGACCCCTGCCAGAGCAGCCGCGAAAGGTACCCTGGACCCAACAGACAGCGGGCAGGAGCTGCCTGCCAGCTCCCCTCCTCCCCACGCGCTCAGCCGCCCGCCAGCGGGATTTATGGCTTTGGGATTTCGTCCCCCTGGCCCCATGACACTACCTATGACTAAACTAGAGCGGCACCGCAATTCCCGCCAGGAAACAGCATCTGTGCCACCTTTCTCCTGCCTCACCTCTTCTTCAAGTGGGAGAGAAATTAAGAAGAGCATGAAAACACAAGAAACGGGCAGACGCATAACCTTGACACCTCCGATTATCTCACCGCAGCGAGCCGGCCCCTTTGCCCCACACCATGGCTCCCGGCCAGAACAGCTGTGGCCCTCCTTATATTTCATAGAATCATAGAATCACTAAGGTTGGAAAAGACCTCTAAGGTCATCGAGTCCAACCGTCAACCCAACCCCCCCATGCCCACTAAACCATGTCCCTAATTTCAGAGTACGTGGAGGTTTAATGGATACTGGTTGGCGGCTTGCTGGTCCTGATCCCCACCCTGCCATTTGGGTTCACACTTCATTAACTGAGAAATATTCTTCCCTAGGGAATCATCCTTCTTTCTCATTTGACCCTGGCTCTCAACTCATTTCCAGTCTACTTCTTGCCTGGCCCTAGGAAAAAACCGAAGTGATTATGGCCTGGATCAGCAGCCAGGGCAGGAAATCGGTATTGGAGATGAGTTGCCCTCAGGTTTGGCAACTAATGACTGCAACTTTACAAATAAAAGGAGTTCCACCATACCAGAGGGAGCTGGCATCCATCAGAGCAGCCGGCTCTCCTTGCTGGGAAGGACCTTGCTACTTTTCCTGCCTCCCACTAAAGATCCATCAGGATGCATTAGCACACCTCACATGTCAGTTATTTCTTCAGCCTTGGAGAGGTCCAAACAATTGTTTGGGTTTTTATTGGAGGGAGTCAGTGCTGAGCTACGCTTTCTGCCTTGCCCTTTTCTCAGGGTCTTGCCAGCGAGACTGATGGAGGAGACGCCAGCGTGACGGCGCAGAGCAATGTGGGGAAGAACGTCCTCTGTGGTTCACACGTGGTGTGGGCTCTGGAAGCTCAAGCACCAGGTCTCAGGTCCCTCGTCACCTCCCTGCACCCCTGACTGCAGCAAGACCCCAGCACGCGGCGATGGTGCTGCTGCTTCCCCACAGCTGCCCCCGCACTGCTGCACTCCCCGGCTCCTCGCCAGCGGAGGCAGAGGATTTATTTCTGACATTTTTGCAGTGGCTGCTGCTTCATGCCTCAGTTTCCCCACTTAGAAATACAGAGGCTTTTTTTCCCTCCTCTGGGATGTTTTGCCTCTTTGCCGCACGGCTCTCGGGGACAGGAACCATCCGCTGGCGCGTCTCCCCGGGGCCACCCACAGCGGTGCCCCGCAGGACCCGGCTGCTAATATTAAACAGGGCTTTGGAGCTGCTTCAGACTGCACATTCCCATTAGCACCGGGGCAAGATTGCACGCGGCGGACACAGCTGCGGTGGCCCCGGGTGTTCGCCCTGGCTCTCCCGGCCATGACATTCCTTGGGCCTGCGAGCGAGTGGCTCCGGCAGCCCCCCAGCCCTGCCCAAAGCTGGGCTGCAGCATCCCCCGCCTCTCCCTCCGCCGCAGAGGGGGACGGGCTGGGGGGGCCCTCACGGCCAGGCTGCTTTGCTTTCACCCCCTTGTTCCTTACCTTAACCCTTCTGCCACAAGGAGCCGGACCTCTCTAAAACCAGCCGCTGCCTTTTCTAAAGCTGGAAGACAAAGCCCTTGTTTGCAATATACCTCAACAGGGAGCAATTCATAATTTTCAGTTTCTTTGGATTTGCACATCAGGGGCTTGTTTCTTTTTCTTTCCCCCTCAAACACGTCGTGGGTGGTTTTTCTGCAGCAAGTCGGGGAGGGGGTGGGGGGAAAGGCCCTTATTTATTTACTTCCCTATGGGAAGATCTCAGCTGGTATTAGTTAACAATGCAATTTTGCAGCAGGGAGATAATATTCTGAGGGGAGGCTCTCTCTCAATGGCCTGAGCTGGGGCATCTGTGCATGGAGGGACTTTACCCTCCCCAGAGCTGCTGAATAGAGAAGCAGCAAGGAGAAGCTGTGACTCCTCACGGCCTTTTCATGTGCTGTACAGAGATAAATATTTTTGCCTGCAGTTCTGACATTTGGCTGTACAGAAAAAACAAAACCACCACTGCGTACAAGGTCTGCTCGATACCGCTGCTCTTTTAAACCTGATTTTTTTTTGTTGTTTAAGCTCACTCAGACCACTGGAGCACCATCAGGGGCTTGAAGAACAACATTCCCAAAGTATAAGGGAATTTAAAGTTTTAAAGCAGCAGTATTTGCATTTAAACCCTGCTGGGTCCAGGCTGAAAAGGCTGGGATCTCTTTTGCTGTGGTCTGTAGAGCCTCCCAACACGCTGCTGGGAGCCCCCCAGTGCTGCAGAAGGAAAAGGTGACCGTAGCCAGGTGTTTTTCACCACTCATTGCAATATGGTAATGATCAAATAGCAGGGTGGGATACATCCTTATAAATCCATGCAGTCTAATCCCAAGTCCAGCAAGCCACATTCCTGTGTTTCTTTGAACTTGATTTTGTTTCTGTTGTACCCCGTCAGGAGCGTTTCCCTTTCAGAGGAGGTCAAACACAATCTTTTCAAGTCTCAGCCCACAGAGGATTAAATACTTGGCAACTCTGGGAACAGCAGGAGCTGGGCGTGCATGTGATTCCAGGCAGGATCCCAACGCTGCTTCCCCAGCTTCAGCAAGTGTTTTAGCCTGGTTTAGGCACTCAACCAGCTGCTAAGACCCTGAGTTCCTGTCCTGGAGCCGAACCACATTGCCCCATCCACCTGGGCTGCCTCCCTGAAACCAGGGTCTCTTTCTCTGTGGGTCCATTGGAGACGACTATTCGTGGATAGACAGCTTCGTAGGGAGAAAACAAACAAAGAAACAAAACTAACCCCAAACCCACATTTTGGACTACAACCACAAAAAGAATAAGGGTAATAGCTCTGAACCTCTTGGTACCAGAAATGCATGGCCTGACCTGAAACAGAGAGCACAAAGTGGAGCACAAAGCTTCAGCAACTGCACCGAAATGCCCCACAGTTTGCTGCTTGCAGCATTCGTCTTACAGGTGAGCAGGTCAGACCCTCTGAAGTGGTGGAGGAAGCTCATCTCAATTCATCCTGCCCCCAGGAAAGGGACTGTAGCAGGGATCTCATTAGGTCATGCAGAGAGAAAATTAGAAAGGCAAAAGCCCAGCTAGAACTCAATCTGGCCACTGTCATAAGAGATAACTAAAAATGTTCTTACAAATATATTAACAACAAAAAGAGAGCCAAGGAGAATCTCCATTCTTTAGTGGATGCGGGGGGAACATTGCCACCAAGGATGAGGATAAGGCTGAGGTACTCAAAGCCTTCTTTGCCTCAGTCAGTCAGAGCAGTTATCCTCAGGGTACTCAGCCTCCTGAGCTGGAAGACAGGGGACGGTGAGCAGGATGAACCCCCCATAATCCATAAGGAAGATGTTAACAACCTGCTGTGCCACCTGGACCCTCACAAGTCTATGGGGCCGGATGGGATCCACCCGAGGGTGCTGAGGGAGCTGGCAGAGGAGCTTGCCAAGCCACTCTCCATCATTTACCAGCAGTCCTGGTTAACTGG